>CM021110.1:214682292-214797900 GCA_007115665.2 Sequoiadendron giganteum | reverse complement strand
TATATATTATTAGTACACTTATATATATTTAAGAATAGTTATGACCCTGAAGTATCAAATCACCCCTATGTCTCTTGTTCATTATGTTGCTATTTATCTCTCACTCTTTTCTCTTTCTCTCTATTAGAAATGTGACTCAAATTATTGGTTGAATAATCCCCTCTTGGGTTAGTGTTTTCTCCTTGATCGGTCTAATAATAATTTTCAGTGGGACATAGTCCATAGTACGATAAATGGTCTGATGATCTTTATTTGTTCACCATTGTGTCTTATTGGAGGGAAGTGTTTAAATCGCCAGGACATTGTTTCATGTCTCCTTGACAACTAGAAGCTTTGACTTGGTCATCATTTATAGGTCTTACTATCATCAAAGGGAATCTATCCCGAGTCTCTTTGATGGCCCAATGGTGTGTGTGGAAAACCTATTGAAGTGAGTTATCTTTGTTGGAAGGACTCTACTTTGAGTCTCCTCGATGGTTTGATAGCTGTGGTGATTGGCCAATGGTAGTGACATGGTTTCAGGTTGGTAGTAGGGACCACTTGGAGCTTGTATCAAAGGGACATCCTATATTGAAGGGACCTTGGGTGAACTCTTTTCGATGAGTTGATGGTTGTGAGGTTCACACAGGACAAGCCAATAAGACTTCATTGAAGGGACTTACTTCTATCGAAGGGAGACGTTAAATAGTCTCCTCAATATGGTAATGAGGTTGACTTGGTAATTCATGGAGAATGCCGTGGTAGGACCCAATCGGTGTCAAGATGGAAAGTGATAATTGGCTAGAGATTGTTGATGTTTGTTTGTGGAATGACTTGGAAAATGACCAAACATCAGAGGAGCTAGGTGTTATTGATGAGAGAGTGGAAGGTGCCTCTTCGATGGCCTGATGTAGTTGTAACATTTACATGTCTATGATATTTTGTGTACAAAAATTGAACGGTTGGTTTCTTGGAATTAGTGCAACCATGGTTGGATATCAAATACATATTGTAACACTCTACAATATGTAGGGGTTTGAGAAATTCGGTGATGTTCTACATTGTATGCTATACGAGCATTGTAATTGTGAGAGAGAAACTGTAATCATAATTTTTGTATAAGGTTGATAAGGGAAAGTATGCGGCTATGAATTAGCACCTGGAAGTGAAGTTCTGTAACTTTGTATGTAATCTATTTACTATAATACAAAGTTGATTTTCTTGGTGTGTGGGTTTTTCTCCCATAAGTATTTTCCCACGTAAAATTGGTGTTCAATTTTGTATGTCATTTAAATTGTCTATTTTCTTCTTCTATTTTTGTGCATCTTAATAATTTGTAACTCAAATTAATGAAATTTTCTGCACTTCTTTCCTGAGAATTTCACATTTGGAAGGCGTTTCCACATTGAGGTTTCCTTACAAGTGGTATTAGGGCCTGGCCATTTGTGTTATCCTTGTGGGAAGGGATAGTTTTTTGTGCTAATTCTGTTCAGTGGGAGTCTTACAAAGAAAACTGATTGTCTTGATTACAAATTGAGATGGCAAGCACATTAGGAAGAGTAGACATTGAAAATTTGAAATGTTCAATGGCAAAAATTTTGAGTTGTGGAAACTCAAAAAGTAAGACATGTTTGTGGATAGAGATCTCTAGATTATTGTGTCTTGAAATAAACCCTCAAGAATGAAGCAAGAAGATTGAGGTCTCATGGATAGAAAAGCCAAAGGGCTGATAAGACTTTGTTTGGAAGGCTTTGTTCTCTTGAATGTCCATGAGGAGAAGACTGCATGTTATTTATGGAAGAAACTTGGTGATATCTATCAGGGCAAGTATCTGGTAAACAAGCTATTCTTGAGGAAGAAGTTATACTCCTTGAATATGGAAGAAGGAGCATCCGTAGCAGACCATCTGAATTCATTTAACATGATCGTTGCACAGTTGGCCTTTGTGGGTGTGAGGATAGAGGAGGAGGATCACTGCATGCTTCTATTATGTTCCTTACTTGACACATGGAATCATCTAGTGATGGCTATTGGAAGTACAACAACCACTTTCAATAAAGAAGATGTGGTTGCTTTGCTGTTGTTAGAAGAAATGCAGAGAAAATCTTATGAGATGACCAAGGAGGCCCTTGTTGTTCGGGGTAGATCAAAGGAGAGAATCAAGAAGAAAGAAAAAGTCTAAATCCAAATTTGAAGGGAGATCAAAGTCTCTAGGCAAGAAGTCCAAGGTGAAATACTGAAATTGTGGGTAGACTGGTCATATCCAGAAGGATTGTAAAGAGGAGGAGAAGAACAACAACAACAACTCTTTTGAAAATGATTCTTCTCAAAGTGATGGGTGATCCCACAATATTGGTTTATAATTTTTGGCCAAATAGGACATTGAACTGAATTTTCTTACATAAATATTCACTTTCGGGCACCTATAACAGCTAAACCATGAGGAATTTGAAGATGATAAAAACTAGTGATTTGTGACATCTTGTCTGTAGATTCTAAATTTTTTTTTTTCAATTTTTTTGGAATTAGATTGCAATTCTTTTTCTATCTCCTTCGAAAACTATTTTTTAATAGTAAACATCATTTTTAAAGAGTGAAGTTACTGGTTAACACACAAATTTTTTCTATGAAGGACAAAATTCTATTTTTTTTCAAATTTATATTTGTCACTATGATATCTAGTGCATGGAATTGGTTTCATGACATTTCATTGAATATATATATTTTTAATTAAGTTTCAAACTCAAACTAGTTATAATTTAGATATGATTTACTGGCTAAAACATAACTTTTTTTATGTATCATTTTTTTTGTTGGATTGAGGACATCAATATCTAGTGCATAAATATTTTTTAGATTTTTTATTTGATAATTTTCTATTTTTCCACATGTGAGTACAAAGAGCTTGATTTTCAGTGAAAACCCACATTCACAAGAAATTAAAAATAAATATAAAAATCAAATTAAATTTATTTAAAATTATACTTTTTGGGAAGCTTATAATAAGGAATACATACTAAAAAAATAAAAATTAAATGAATTTATTTGATCCCCCAAAAGGTAAATCAAAAGTGGTTTTTTATCATCATTTTGATGGGTTTAAAGGAGACTCCGTTATAGGTATGGTTTAAAATAGCGGTTCTATCCAAGGGGGCTTGATATAAGGTGGTTTGATCAAATCCTCTTCAATTGGAATCCTTTAAAAGGAACTTTTTAAGGCTTAAAACATATATTTTCTAAAAATATGTGATTTCAATAAAAATCAAGATCTCCCAGAAAGTGTAAACTAGTATTGTGGGATCACCCTGATGCATATGCCTTCATTGTAGCCTTGGTGACTCATGCATCAGATGATGACTGGCTAATTGAATCAGGAGCATATTTTCACATGACATCTCACATAGATTGGTTCACAAAGTATGAAAAACATGCTGGTGGAAAGGTGTACCTGACAAGTGATTCTGTTAGGAATAAGGTGTCTCAACCTTGGATAATTCCTATTCTTATTATTTGTTTTGTAAAATGTATTTCTTGCAAATAATGTAATTAAGTGTGAGTGTACATGTCTAGTTTGCATGTTGATGTGTCACTCCACTTAATGTACTAAGATCTTGAATTGTAAGGAGATCATGGCTGAAACGGTTATGACGGATTCCTATGACACGTAAGAGCTATGTCTGGAAGATTCAATGACAGGTGAAGACATGTGGCAATTGATAAAGTTGAGTACTGTACACTCTTCCACGATAGTGGGGTTCGGGGCATCGCCCCGAAATTTTTTTCGAGTTCCTATTTTCTCGGAGAATGGTAAAACCCTAATACAGTTATCTTCGGAAGTTGCCCTAAAAAGGGAAGCGCATGATATAAGCGTTTTTTAGGGTTGCGAAGATTTGTGATGTGAGTGTATTGTTGGAACGTTTTTTCATGCTGCCGCATTTTGTCTTCAAGAGTTGGAAATCTCCTGAAAGAACTTGCATTGCAAGTGTGTTGTAACCGTTGTGTTGAAGATAATACATTGTGCAGGTTTTGGAGTGCTGGGGTTTTTTACCGAAAGGTTTTCCCCAGGGTAAATCATTGTGTCATTCTTCATTTTCTGTATGTATGGTATATTGCTGCAATATCTTTGTTAAGTAGATTAACGAATCTGAAATTGTAAGGGTTTAAAACGAATTTGCACCATACTTTCCTTAAGAGATTAGTGTAGGAAGCTGTTTCCGCACCTGAGTTTCCTTACAAGTGGTATCAGAGCCTGATCAACTTTTGATCCTAGTTGTTGGGTAGGGTTTTTTGAGCTAATCTCAAGTTGAGTGGGAGTTTTTTTGTGCAGAGCATTCTGAATCTTATTTGCAGATTGAGATGGCAAGTTCCTCATACAGTAGAATGGAGGTGGAGAAATTTAATGGCACTAATTTCGAGTTGTGGAAACTCAAGATGGAAGACATGCTTGAAGACCGCGATCTATGGGAGGCTACTTCACTTGATGTGAAACCTGTAGCGATACCTCAAGCGGATTGGGATATCAAGGATCGGAAGGCTAAGGGTCTCATCAGACTCTGTCTAGCAGATGCCGTTCTTCTGAATGTTCTTGATGAGACTACTACAAATTCTTTGTGGAAACGGCTTGGGTCTGTGTATCAGGCCAAATTTCTGGTGAATAAGTTGTTCCTAAGAAAGAAGTTGTATTCTTTAAGAATGGAGGAAGGTGGATCCGTAACTGATCATCTCAATGCATTCAATTTATTGATTGCACAGTTGGCATCATCTGGTGCCAAGATTGAGGAGGAGGATCGATGCATGACCCTGCTTTGTTCCTTGCCGGATTCGTGGGACCATCTTGTGATGGCTCTCGGAAGTACTATAGTCACATTCCGTATGGATGATGTGGTGTCTTCACTGCTGTCTGAGGAGATGCGAAGAAAGACTTCGGATTCGTCTAAGGAAGCCCTTGCTGTTCGCGGGAGATCCAACGACAAAGGAAAGCAGAATGACAATAAGTCAAAGAAGGGCAGATCCAAATCCCGTGGGAGTTCTAAGACTCCTGGAAAGTCCAAGGCGAAATGTTGGAACTGTGATAAATCTGGGCACTTCCGGAGGGACTGCAAAGAACCGAAGAAGAAGAAGAAAGGCTCAGATTCAGCTTCTGAAAAATCTCAAGAAGATGGAGATGCTTTTATTGCAGCTTTGGCAGCCCATGCATCTGATGATGTGTGGTTAGTAGACTCGGGTGCTTCTTTTCACATGACCTCTCATCGAAACTGGTTCTCAAAATATGAAGAGTTTGATGGTGGAAAGGTGTACTTGGGTGATGATTCTCACCTAAAGATAGTTGGACGCGGAAGGGTCACTATCAGATTTCCTGATGGACGAGTAAAGGGAATCAATGGAGTTATGCACATTCCGGGTTTGGCACGAAACCTATTATCTGTAAGTATGTTGAATGATGTAGGTGTGCAAGTTGTTTTTTCGAAAGATGGATGCAAGATGATAAGAGGATCTATGGTGCTCGCTAAAGGTACTAGGAGAGGTACTTTGTTTCAGCTTGATGCATGCATTGCTCAATGCAATAGTTCTTCTGTTTCAAAGAAGAGAGCGGCTATCACTTCATCCCCACCATCTGAACGAGCAGTAAAGAAGATTGTGGCAATGGGTTCCGATGGCAGTGCAGTAAGTGTGCCTAAGGGTGTAAACACTTTGGAAGGCAAGCTTCCTGCAGAAAAGACAATGTTGTGGCATATGAGATTTGGCCACATTGGTGAGAAGGGTCTTAGGACCTTGAAAACTAAAAATCTCGTTGAGGGGCTAAATGATTGTAATCTCGAATTCGATTTCTGTGAACACTGTGTTTATGGTAAGCAAAATCGTGTTCAGTTCTACTCTAGTTCTCACAAGTCTTCTGGACTTTTGGATCTTATTCATTCTGATGTTTTTGGTCCTGTAAAAGTTCCTTCTATCTCCAGTTCTGTATATTTTGTATCTTTTATAGATGATTACAGTAGAAGGACTTGGATATATTTCCTAAAAAGTAAGACACAGGTTTTCAGTCGGTTCAAGGAATTTAAGGCTCTCGTGGAGAATCAGACTGGTAAAAGAATCAAGTGTGTGAGAACTGATAATGGTGGTGAGTTTTGTTCCACAGAGTTTGAACAGTTCTGTAAAGAACGAGGAATCGAGAGACATAAGACAACTCCTTACACCCCGCAGCAAAATGGAGTTGCAGAGAGAATGAACAGGACACTGATGGAGAAGGCTAGGAGTATGCTTAGTGGAGCTGGCCTAGAACAAAAATTTTGGGCCGAAGCTGTTGCCACTGCTTGCTATCTGGTTAACAGATCTCCTACATCAGCTCTTGTTGGTAAGACACCCATGGAGGTGTGGTCTGGTAAGAAGCCTTCAATTAGACATCTTCGTGTTTTTGGTTGTGAAGCTTATGCACATGTTCCAAAGGAGAAAAGATCTAAGTTGGAAAACAAAGCTGTCAAATGTATTTTCATCGGATACAGTGTTGGTGTGAAAGGATACAAGCTTTGGAATCCTATGACTAGTAAGGTGCTGTATAGTAGAAATGTTATTTTCAGAGAGCTAACATCTTCTCCTATTGTGCTACAACCAGATGAAAAAGAAAAGGAAAAAGATGTTGTTCAGTTTCCTCCTACCCCTGAGAAGACTGAACAGAGAGACCATGTTGGGTCTAATGATGAGGAGAGCTCTAGCAGCTCTGATAGTTCGGAAGAAGAGGAAGAACAACCTCAACCTCAGCCCTTGAGGAGATCCATGAGAGAAAGAAAGCAACCAGAAAGGTTTGGTTATTCTATGTTAGATTCCAGTTGTGCTTTTGCTTTGATTACTAACACTGATGAGCCTAGATCTGTGAAAGAGGCTTTGGGCATGGAAGATGCAGGTTCCTGGATTGAGGCTATGGATGATGAGATGGCTTCATTGGAGAAAAACAAAACTTGGGACCTTGTACCTTTGCCTAAAGGGAGAAAATCTGTTGGCTGTAAATGGGTATTCAAGAAGAAATTCTGTGCAGATGGCAGTGTTGAAAGGTACAAAGCTAGATTGGTTGCAAAGGGGTATTCACAGGTAGAGGGAATAGATTATGGTGAAATATTCTCTCCTGTTGCAAAGTTGACATCCATTAGATTTCTGTTATCTCTTGCTGCATCATATGATTTAGAGATAGAACAGATGGATGTGAAGACAGCTTTCCTTCATGGTGATTTGGAGGAAGAGATTTATATGTCACAGCCTGAGCACTACATTGTTAAAGGTAATGAATCCTTAGTTTGCAGATTAAAGAAATCTCTATATGGTTTGAAGCAATCTCCTAGGATGTGGTACCTTAAGTTTGATGCCTTTGTGTTGTCAATTGGATTTGTAAGATCGAAATCAGATCATTGTGTTTATTTCAGAGTTGAAAATGATCGCCTTCTTATTGTTGCATTATATGTTGATGATATGTTGCTGTTTGGGAAGGGTAAGGGTATGATTTCTGATTTTAAATCTCAGTTGTCAGCACAGTTTGAGATGAAAGATCTTGGGGCAGCAAGGTACATCTTGGGTATGGAAATCAGTAGAGACAGGTCTAACAGAAAACTCTGGTTGAGTCAGAGTAAGTATGTGAAGTCTGTGTTGGACAGGTTCAGCATGGCAGATTGTAGACCACTATGTGTTCCTGTTTCAATGGGAACAAAGTTATCTGTAGATGATTGTCCAAAATCTCCTAGTGAGGTGGAGGACATGAGTAGAGTACCTTATGCTAGTGCAGTTGGCAGTCTTATGTATGCTATGGTCTGTACTAGACCAGACATTGCCCAAGCAGTGGGAGTCCTAAGCCGGTTTATGGCTAACCCTGGACGGGTACATTGGGATGCAGTTAAGCGAGTATTCAGATATTTGAGGGGTACATCAGATTACTCCATATGTTACCATGGTAACTCTTCTGGATCTCCACATTCAGTTTGTATTCGTGGATTTGTGGATTCAGATTGGGCAGGTGATATTAACAGCAGGAGATCCACCAGTGCTTATGTTTTCACTATGTTTGGTGGTGCCATCAGTTGGATGAGTAAGCGACAACCTGTGGTTGCTTTGTCCACTACAGAAGCTGAGTACATGGCTGCTACTCATGCTTGTAAGGAAGCCATTTGGCTTAGGAGATTGTGTTCTGATGTTGGTGTTGATGCAGAACAGATTACTATTTGGTGTGACAGTCAGAGTGCTATTTGCCTTGCGAAGAATCCAACTTTCCATGCCAGAACGAAGCACATTGATGTGCAGTTTCACTTTGTGAGAGATATGGTGGAAGATGGAAAGATAAATTTGGAGAAGGTAGATACTGTGAAGAATGTTGCAGATGCATTAACGAAACCAGTGGGCACTGTGAAGTTCAGATGGTGTTTGGAGTCTATGGGCCTTTTGGCCTATAGCGGTTAATTCCTGTTATGTTCCTATTGCTCTTACAAGGTGTTCGACAAGTGGGAGAATGTTAGGAATAAGGTGTCTCAACCTTGGATAATTCCTATTCTTATTATTTGTTTTGTAAAATGTATTTCTTGCAAATAATGTAATTAAGTGTGAGGGTACATGTCTAGTTTGCATGTTGATGTGTCACTCCACTTAATGTGTCGGCATCTTGAATTGTGTGTAAGGAGATCATGGCTGAAACGGTTATGACGGATTCCTATGACACGTAAGAGCTATGTCTGGAAGATTCAATGACAGGTGAAGACATGTGGCAATTGATAAAGTTGAGTACTGTACACTCTTCACGATAGTGGGGTTCGGGGCATCGCCCCGAAAAAAATTTTTCGAGTTCCTATTTTCGAATGGTAAAACCCTAATACAGTTATCTTCGGAAGTTGCCCTAAAAGGGAAGCGCATGATATAAGCGTTTTTTAGGGTTGCGAAGATTTGTGATGTGAGTGTATTGTTGGAACGTTTTTTCATGCTGCCGCATTTTTGTCTTCAAGAGTTGGAAATCTCCTGAAAGAACTTGCATTGCAAGTGTGTTGTAACCGTTGTGTTGAAGATAATACATTGTGCAGGTTTTGGAGTGCTGGGGTTTTTTACCGAAAGGTTTTCCCCAGGTAAATCATTGTGTCGTTCTTCATTTTCTGTATGTATGGTATATTGCTGCAATATCTTTGTTAAGTAGATTAACGAATCTGAAATTGTAAGGGTTTAAAACGAATTTGCACCATACTTTCCTTAAGAGATTAGTGTAGGAAGCTGTTTCCGCACCTGAGTTTCCTTACAGATTCAACTCTTGAAATTGTTGGCTGTGGAAGAGTCAGAATCCAATTTCTTGATGGAAGAATCAAAGGAATTGATGACGTAATGTACATACTAGGTCTGGCTCAAAATTTTCTTTCTGTTAGTAAGTTGAATGTTGTTGGTGTGTATGTTTGTTTCTCGAGTGGAAGCTGCAAAATGACTAGAAGTTCAATGGTGTTGGCTAAGGGTGCACGCATAGGCACTTTGTACAAGCTGGATGCACATGGTGTTTAATGTAACAATGTCTTTGCAAAGTAAGATAAAGTTGCTCACATAGGGAAGGAGAAAAATATTCCTCTAGGTGCAAACTCTTTGGAGGTGAAACTCTTAGTAGAGAAAACCATGCTATGAAATCATAGACTCAATCACATAGGAGAAAAGGGCTTAAAAGCCTTGACAAATAAAAACCTAGTAGGTCTTGTTGATTATAACCTTGAGTTCAATTTTTGTGAACATTGCTTTAATGTAAAGCAACACTGTGTCTCATTTTATTTGAGTCTTCATAAGTCTTTTGGCATACTGGATTATGTTCACTCTGATGTATTTGGTCTAGTGAATGTTCCTTCATTATTGAAGTGAAAATATTATGTCTCTTTTATTGATGATTATTCAAGAAGGGAATTTGTGTATTTTCTTTAAAGTAAATCAGAAGTGTTCAGTCAGTTTAAAGAGTTTAAAAACTTGGTTGAAAATTAGACTAGAAGGAAAATTAAATGCTTAAGGATGGATAATGACAGTGAATTCTCTTCTACAAATTTTGGAAGGTATTGCAAAGACCATGGGATTAAAAGGCATAAAACTATGCCTTATACTCCATAATAGAATGGAGTTGCTAATAGGTTGAACAAGATGCTAATGGAAAGAGCGAGAAGTATTTTGAGCAGTGATGGTTTGGATCAAAAGTTCTGGGCTGAGGTTGTGGTTGCAACATGTTATTTGATTAAAAATTCACCTAGTTCAGCTCTTGTTGACAAAAAACCTTTGGAAGTGTGGTCTGGTAAGAATCCCTCTCTGAGACATATTCGTGTCTTTGGCTATGAGGCATATGCATATGTGCCGAATGCGAAAAGATGTAAGTTGGAGAACAAGGCTGTCAAATATATCTTCATTGGCTATGACATTGGCGTGAAAGGATACAAGATTTGGAATCCTGTTAGTGAGAAGGTTTTGTATGATAGAAGTGCATTTTTTTGTGAGTTGAAACCTTCTACAGTTGATCTGTAGTCAGAGATAGAAGAAAAAGAAAAGAACGATGATGTAGTTGAAATTCCTCTAACACCAAATAAAGAGGAACTATGAATTTAAAGTGTACCTGAAATTGAGGAGAGCTCTAGCAGCTCCAAGATTTTTGAATAGGAACAACAACCACAACCTCAGCCTCAGCTCGTGAGGAGGTCTACATGTGAAAAGTGGCAATCTGATAGGTATGGATTTTCCATGTTGGATTCAAACCATTCCTATGCTTTGATTACTAGCACTGATGAGCCTAGGATTATAAAGGAGGCTATTAATATTTTTAATTTAGATTCCTTGTTGGAAGACATGAATGAGGAAATGGAATCATTGAAAAAGAATGAAACCTAGGATTTGGTACCTTTCCCCGAAGGGCAAAAGGCTGTTGGCTGCAAATGGGTATTTAAAAATAAAATTGGTCTGGATGGAAATGTTGAGAGGTATAAAGCTAGGTTGGTCACAAAAGGGTATTCCTAGGTGTAGGGAATTGATTATGGAGAAATATTTTCTCCTATAGCTAAGTTGACATCTATCAGATTTCTATTGTCACTTGCAGCTGCGTATGACTTAGAGATTGAGTAGATGGATGTAAAGACAATGTTTCTTCATGGAGATTTGGAAGGAGATTTTTATATGTCCTAGCCTAAGCACTTCATTGAAAAATGTAAAGAAAGTTTGGTTTGCAAGTTAAAGAAATCTATACATGGTTTAAAGCAATCACCTAGAATATGGTACCAAAAGTTTGACACTTTTGTGTTGTCATTGGGATTTGTGAGGTCAAAATAAGATCATTATGTGGAATACAAAATTGAGAATGATCATTTACTTATTTCCTTGTATGTGGATGATATATTATTCTTTGGGAATAGTAAGGGTATGATTTCTGATTTAAAATCTCAATTGTTAGCACAATTTGAAATGAAAGATTTAGGTGTAGCAAGGTATGTTCTAGGTATGGAAATAAGAAGGGATAAAGGAAGTAGAAATATTTGGCTCAACCAAAGCAAGTATATTAATTCTATCCTTGAAAGATTTAGTATGACAGATTGTAAGCAGTTAGTTGTTCCAGTGTTGCAGGGAACTAAGCTATCTATTGAAGATTGTCTGGAGTCTCCTACAGAGATAGAGGACATGACCAAGGTGTATTATGAAAGTGCAGTTGTCAGTGTAATATATGAAATGGTCTATACCAAGCCAGACATTTCCCAAGTAGTGGAAGTACTTAGTTGGTTTATGGCTAATCCAAGAAGGCCACATTGGAATGCTGCGAAAATATTTTTTAGATATTTGAAGGGTACTTCAGAATATGCTTTGAGTTATCATGGCAACTCAGTTGGATCATAGAGATCTCTTAGCATTCATGGGTATTTGGATTCTGATTGGGTAGGGGATGTTGACAGTAAAAGATCCACTAGCGGATACATCTTCATGTTATTCAGTGATGTAGTTAGTTGGATGAACACGTAACATGCTTTGTTCGCTTTATCTACTACTAAGGCAAAGTACATGGAAACTACACATGCCTTTAAGGAAGACATTTGGCTTAGACATTTGTGTTCTTGTGTTAGGTTTATTTCATGGAAAATTGATGTTTGTTTTGACAGTCAGAGTGCTATTTTTTCGGTGAAAAATCCCACTTTCCATGCCAGGACAAAGCATATTGATGTTCAATATCATTTTGTTCATGATATGGAGGATGGAAAGGTTAATCTTGAAAAAGTGGATACTCTGGAGAATGTCGCTGATGCATTGACAAAGCCTATGAGCACATACAAGTACATGTGGCGTGCTAGTTTGATGGGCCTTGGGGCATATGATATTCAATAATCTTGAGTATTGGAGAAGCAAGTAAGTTCTTTGTCAAGTGGGAGCATGTTGAAAATGTGACTCAAATTATTGGCCGAATAATCCCCTCTCGGGTTAGTGTTTACTTCTTGATCAGTTTGACAATACTTTTTTGGTGGGACATAGCCAATAGTCCCATTGATGGTTTGATGGTCTTTATATGTTCACTATTGTGTCTTATTGGCGAGAAGTGGTTAGATCATCGAGATATTGTTTCGTGTCTCCTCAACAACTCAAAGCTTTGACTTTGTCATCATCGATAGGTCTTACTCTCATCAAAGGGACTCTATCCTTAGTTTCTTTGATGACCCTATGGTGTGTGTGGGAAGCCCGTTGAAGAGAGTTAGCTTTTTTGGAGGGATTCTACTTTGAGCCTCCTCGATGGTTTGATAGCTATGGTGATTGGCTAGCGGTGGTGACATGGTTTTAGGTTGACAGTATGGACCACTTGGAGCTTGTATTGCAGTGACATCCTATATCGAAGAGACCTTGGGTGAACTCTTTTCGATGAGTCGATGGTTGTGAGGTTCACATGGGACAAGCCAATAAGACTTCATTGAAGGTAATTTCTTCTATTGAAGTGATATGTTATATAGTCTTCCCGATATAGCGATGAGGTTGACTTAGTAATTCATGGAGAATGTTGTGGTAGGACCCAATTAGTGTCAAGATGGAAATCGATAATTGGATAAATACTATTGATATTTATTTGACGACTGACTTGGAAAATTAACATACATCAAAGGAATTAGGTGTTATTGAAGAGAGTAGAAGGAGTCTCTTCAATGACCCAATGTAGTTGTAACCGTTACATGTCTGTGATGGTTTATGTTCAAAAATTGAACGGTTGGTTTCCTAAAATTAGCACGACCATGGTCGGATGTCGAATACACATTGTCACACTCTACAACATGTAGGGGTTGGATCAATTCAAAAATGTTCTATATTATATGTTATACGAGCATTGTAACAGTATGGGAGAACAACTATGATCAAAATTTGTGTACGAGGTTGATTAGGGAAATGTATTATGTTGTGAATTAACACTTGAAAGTGAAGTTCTGTAACTTTGTATGTAATATATTTACTATAATACAAATTGGCTTTACTTGGTGTGTGGGTTTTTCTCCCGTAAGGGTTTTCCCACGTAAAACTGGTGTTCAATTCTGTATGTCATTTAAATTGTCTATTCTCTTTATTTTTTATTGTGCATCTTAATAATTTGTAACTTGAATTACTAAAAAATTACTTCTTTCTTGAGAATTTTTCATTTGGAAGGTGTTTCCAAATTGAGATTTCCTTACACTCTCTTCTTTGCTTGAGTTATCCCTCATATGTGTGACACTGCCATTTCTATGATACTTTGATTTTCAGAAAATGTATTCGTTGCCAACGAATCTTTTCTCGAAAATCCTTGCAAGCTTTTTCAAAAAGTGCATTCTTGGCTTGAACCCCTAGCGGAACATGTTTCCTTCATAATGGGTTCACAAAGAAAGAAACTTGAGAACTTTCCTCTGAGGAGGGAGCAACATTTTGCTGTGGGAGAAGCCTCAACCTTCCCCTCGTGAGGGGGAATTTTCTTCCTTTCAAATTCCTTGATGAAGTGAACATCTTTCGAAAGGATTCCATGATGATGAATTGATTTGAGAAAAAACATCTCTTTTACACTTTCAAAAAACACACCCCTTGAGTGGAACCCTCTTCTTTTGAAGGGTTCTTGAGGGACCCCTTTGAAAGCCTTTTAATTTGTTGATTGTTTACATGATTGTCTACTTGTTTTCCTGCATGGATTCTTTGTGTTTCCTAGCATGTTTTATCTATGGATTAACATGTTGCTTTGCAAGTGTGCCTGTGAAGCTGCTTTCTAGTCCAACTCTGCAAATTCCCCTTGCACTGGGATTCCTTCATGAGAGAGTATTTGGGGGTTGCCTTATTGCAAACTGTGGGCCTGTGAGGTTCTTACATCTTACACTAGGATTCCTTCATGAGAGAGTACTTGGGAGTTACCTTCTTGCAGGTCTATGGGCTTGTAAGGCACTTACATCTTATGAGATTTTTCCATCGTCGGTCCGAGGGCCTTCAGTGTAATTTTTGCAACTTCATAGTTTTTCGGTGCTATGGAGTCCTTTTGTTTGAAACTTCTCAAGGAGAGTACCTGTGGAGTCCTTTGCATACCTTGTACTTTCAAGTTTTCCAGATCACGATCTGCTTCCTCAATGGATCATGTATACATTTCTAACTCTTTAATCTACTTTATTGAAAACTCATTAATACTCGTGCTCACTAAAGTGGGGGAAAAGTGTATAGGAATGAATTTTCACCCCTTGTGCAAAATCCCCTTTCACATACCGTCACCTTAGAAAATCAAATTCAAAGGAAAAATTCCACATCACCCACATGTCTTCCATCCTATTTACATTTGTGCTATGTGTCAGTGAGAGAAAATTTGTTGGGGATGCAAGCACGACACACATACATTTGTGCAGTGCATTGTCATCCCTGAAAAATTACCATGTTTGAGGTTGGAAGAGGCATTACACACACCTGATTGGGGTCAAATTGTAATGTAACTCTTCAACAAAATGACTTGAAAATGACAAATTCTTCTCATCTCACCTTCAAAAACATTCTTCATTCATTCATTCTATCCTCTACACGTTCAATCACTCGATCCTATTGGCAATTCATTCAACTTATTAACACTCTCAAGCAACATTTTAGCACTTAATTGTGAGAATTACAATAGTTTGTGACTTCATTTAATCCACCTTTGTATGTGTGGTTCTACTTCAAAATTTATGGGCTTGGAGTCTTGTGAGACCTCCCTTCATCACCATTGTGATTGTGGTGACTTTTCCAAGTCAATACCTTGCATTCTCCGTTCATTGGCTAGTGAGCCTTTGGGTGGAGGTGGTAACATCTCTCTCTTTCCTTTGTGTTTTGATAGAATAGAACATTGTCTTTTGTAGTGTTCATTGCACTTTATTTATCTTCTTTATCGCATATTCTACTCCGTTGCTTTCTAACTTTCCATGGAGGTGGAAACACCAAAATAGGGGTTTGAGTGAGGCATGCCCCTATACATCCCCAACAATTTTCCCCTTCTTGTTTGTGTGTAGGTGAACGTGTGTGTGGAGCTAGCTGGAAAACTAGCACTTTTGTGAGATAATCTTTATCGACCTAGCTTTTATTTACTTGTTTTATCATCTCTGTCTTTACTTTTCATACCTCTTCATTCTGTTTATTCCATTAAGGTTAGTCAGCTAGGCCATTTAGTCGGTTTTTTGGTATCTTTTATTGCATATTACATTTTTTGGCCATACAAATGCTAGCATGCCAAAAAGATGCTAGCATGTCACATTGTCATCCCAAAATGATGCTACCATCCTCAGACAAAGAGTTGTTTGAGGTGCAGTATTGACTCCAAAAACTAGCTCATCTAGCTTCAACCTGAATTTTGGGTTAGTAGAGTGACACAAGTACTCCATGGTTCTCTTCATTCTCAATCCCCATCCCTTTAGAGTGAGGTAAGTTAGGGAAGCCCTCCACTCTCGGTTCTCCATGACTTGGAGCCTTGATGTGGTTGGTCCCCCTCTCTTACAGGTCTCAAATAAATGAATAAATATTTCATGTTAGAAGGATCGGCAGAACATGGGAAATAAGAAAAATCAAGGAAAAAAAGGGTTATAATACATAAGGGAGGACATAAAAATAAAATTCTAGGTGGCTAGGATAAGGATCACATTTGAGAGGTTAAAAATCATACTTGATCTTCACTTAGCTACAAGACCCTATTTCCACTACGTTTCAACAATTTTCTAGCCTCCTAAATTTAAAATAAAATAATAAGAAGCACTAAATTCTTCATTTTATATGTGTTGTGGGGCCAAATTGACTATTAAAATATTTTATTGTATAGGTGAATTATAGGTGAGGCCTCTATTTTTTTCCCTAGGTCACTTGATTTTTCTAGGCTACACTATTATGATGTAGTCTCTTAAGAAGCCAAAAGAAAAAATTCCAAACTATGATAGAGTAGTTCTTGAACCTTGTGACACCTAGAGATTTTACATTTAGACCTCCATGTGGATATGGGGTACCTCCACATTAACCTCTTTTAGTTTTGACCAAATCCACATTGTTTGACCATGTTGACAACAAATGCATTCTTACAAAAAACATTAGTTGAGAGCAGTGTAGACATGAAAACATGCATATAATATGTTCTATGCATCATGGGGCCATATTGACTATAGAAAAATATCTAAGTGGATGGGTTAATACTATAAGAGGTGTCCATTGGTTCCCTAGGTCACTCAATCCATCTAGGCTACACTATTATGACACAGTGTCTTGTGAGTCCTAAGAGAAAAACATGTCAAACTATGATGGAGTAGGTCTCAAGCCTCATGAAACACATGAATTTTTGTCTCGATCTATAGATGGATATGGGATCCATCCACATTAACCTCTCTTGCTTATGGTAAAATCTACATATTTTGACCATGCCAATAATGAATGCATTGTTATAAAAAGTGTCATTTAATAGCAGTGCAAATATAAAAACAAACATATCTTGTGTTTCATGTGTTGTGGGGAAAAATCAACTGTGCCAAAATGTTTAAGTGGGTAGTTTAATGCTACTAGATGTTGAAAACAATGTGAAGGAAAGATACAATATAAACTTATGCATGTGAATTCAGATCTAAAAATTAGATTACCAAATCAAATTAAAACATATGATTGCAACATACATCACAATATAAAAACAATAAACAAAATATGACACAAAATTTACATGGAGAAACCATTTTGAGAAAAAACCCCACATGAGACAAGAGGGAAAGTATATTATTATTTTTTAATGAAAGTACATAATAATACACTCCCCTAATGATCTCTGATCAACCTGACAACACCTAGATACTTGCAAGAACTCAACCTTGAAACTACCATCTCATGGCTCTAATTCATAGAAATTATGGGAGGTAAAACCATCAATGGTAAACTAGAACAAGAGGTACGAAAAAACTGCAAAAGACCACACCCCTCATGGACAACCAAAAGACATAGTAAAATATTAAATTAAATTACAATACTCCCACATGGGTGCCTAGCCCATAGCCTATCTAAATCTTGACTTTTTTAGATTCTATGATGACCTTCCCGATCCCCGATGGAACACCAATGAAAAAATTTTATTCTTCAATATTGGGTGCCCCATCCAAGACCTTTCAAATTCCAATATAAACACCTAGGAATGTTTCCTTATCCATTTTTTACGTGTAATCTCTACTCAAATTAAATCCTCTCTTTAAAAAATAATTACAACAATGCCAAAACTTAATAGTTTTCGCACATGTCCCCTATAACACATTCCAAAGAAAGTGGATACATATAAATAAGATAGGATTACAAGGTTAATGTCACCTTATCCTAATATTAGAGGCATCCATCCATTCCCTAGGTTACTGAATCCTATTAGGCTACACTATTATGACACAGTGTCTTAAGAGCCTTAAGATAAAAAAACCAAACTATGGAAAAGTAGTTCTCAGACCTCATGGAACATAGGAATGTTTTGTCTAGACCTACAGGTGGATATGGGGTATCTCCACATTAATATCTCTTGGTTTTTTTCAAATCCACACTATTTGACCATGGAAACAATGAATCCATTCATGTAAAAAGCATCATTTGAGAGAAGTACAAATGTGGAAACAAATGTATTTCCTTTTGTGCATGGAAGGGAAAAAATGACTACACCGATACATATGAGTGGGTGTGTCGGCCTCCTATAATTTTTAAACAACTAAGCCTTTATAGTTGTGCTTTAGAGATTGGACATCTAACTTGAATAACTATCTCAATCATTATGAAGGTGCATTTAAATTGTCAATCCAGGGACGTAAACTTGAAATTGCTTAGCACTGTATGCACTAAGAATCCATAGTAGCCACATTCATCCTACAGCTAAGAAAGACAAAATACTGAAAGTAAATTGCTTGGAAGGAAATAATATAAATGCTAAACATCAACCAATAACTATAGTATATTGAAATGAATGAAAATATTAGCAAACAAACAAGAAACTACTCTGTTTTGATTTGGCTACAGGAACAGGAACAGTCACAGAATGGAATTCTAGTGGCTGCAGGAACAATTAGTGTCAGATTATTAACTAATAATTGAATAGAAAATAACAACTAAACTAAACTAAAGTACACGATGAAATACTCACCAAGTGGGCCCCCTTGGATAAGTACTCCCTAAAACTAAGATAGACTCAGATGCACGAACTTATAACTTCATTTCATTTATTGGAAAACATGAGTACAAATGACCAACATGACTAGATTATTGAAGAGATTAAGAGTGCGAGTACATCATCAAATCAACATTCTTCAACTGGGAAAAAAAGAGTGAGAGAGAGAGCTCTTAAGGAACATCAGAGCCTTATTTATCTAACCACCTAACAAGGCAGTCAAATCTGACAGAACCAAAGGATGCCACTTACGGAAAATGAGGAAAAGAGCAGAGGCGGCTACGCACGCACAAAATTTGTTAGGCATGTTTTCCTTAACACATATGGCACAAAAGTAACACCAGTGAACACTCAACAACATTTAAGACCATTACAAGGTGGTTACAATATGATTTGTATGAGGAATCTTCCAGCCGCCAAGAGTCTTCTCTCCATTAAATGACCACCTTGTTGACTGATATGGCACACAACCAGCTGGTAGAATCTTCCTGAATTGCAAGCCTCAAATTATCTACATGAAAACGTTAGCATGCACAACAACTGCAGATCCATAATCATCTTAAATTGACATTCATTAATCACATGCAAAATTAACAAAGTTAGATCGTATAGAATGTCAATATCATTTGAGAGATGAAAATAAGTTCATGCCCAAAGTCTATAGTTTTAAGGAAATATTATGGAAAGATCAACTCCCAAGCATCAAAGTCTTATGAAAACTATAGGAAATGGACAACAACCCTATCAATAATTAGACCAGAAACTAGACTCATCATTCCCCCCAACCTAATGTCTTGCTGGTTCTCTAGTAGAGGAAGAGTTGTGCTTTTGTTTGGTCAATTCCCTGAAGTTGGAAAATGCAAGTTGTCCCACATCAGTTTTTGCCGTGTCCAAATTAGGATCCCAATAGAAACCTTGTTGTTCGTCTAGCCTACTCCATCTCTGTCTTTCATCAACTATGTCATACTTGTAATAACTGAAGTTTGGTATAGGCCACAGTAGGATAGGTGGTTGAAAAATCAATGGAAGCCAGAATTGCCCTTTTGTTCTTCCATGTTGCATATATCTATCAACTCTTTTAAGTGCTACAACATAGTTGTGCGTGAAATGAGGTTTTGCTTGCTTTTGTGAACCCCTAATCCTGTACTTGCACAAAAACAACAAACAAATCAAGATATTAGATCATATGCAAACAAGAATGAAGGATTCCCCATGAAATCCATTTACTAAAACTTAAACTAGGAAAATGAAGAACAAAGTAAATAAATGAAAGTAAAATCCTAATTAAGTAAGCAAACTTGTAATCCCATGGGGGAATTAGTGTCAATCGATATGTCAAAATCGGCCCTTTCCCAGCTCGTAAATTGCAATGTTGATTATGGTGGATTGATCAAATCTCCATGATGAGATTTTAGCATAACCTAGCTATGGAATTATGAAAACTATGAATGTATGGAATGAATTGCACAAAATTGGCTCACAATGTTAAGAGAGTAACTTTGCATGAGATTGTGGATGAAGAATGAGGAGAGAAGCCTCCAATTTATAGATTTGATTTTGGAAGAGAGAGCAAGATTTGGGCAATGTGGGACTAAATTTCACCCAATGGTTGAATTCCACTTGTCACCATGTGAATGGTTGATGGTTGTGCACATTTTGGCCAAAGTGCCAATAAATGCAATTAGGTGGAATTTGAAATTGAAGAAATGACATGTGAAAGGGAAAAATGAATGAAATAAATGCCACTCGGCTCAATGCACAAGGACATTTAAGAGGAGTGAATGCTTTGTTGGAAGTACCGATCCACTTGGACTTTTTGAATTCAAACTTGAGGGAATATTCCCTTTTTATGCCATGTGAGGGAAAATAGAGTTTTAATAAATGAATTAAATCTATTTTCATGTGCAAGTTGCATTCTCTAGAGGATTTTAGTGATGGGGATTACCTTAATCAAGATTAATATTAATTTAATATGAGATTAAATGATTTGACAATTTTGACTCAAATTGATGAGTTGATTTAAATCAGAATTGAGAGGAAATAATTAATTAAATAAATGATTTTGATTTATTTAACTAAGTGGGAAAATGCTAGATTAAATCAAATAAGGTTTAATTTATTCAATTTAATAAGAGGACTTTAGAGACTATAATTAAATAAAATGATTTATTTAATTAAATAGACATATGGTTAATTAAATTAAATCGATTAATTTAATCAATAGAGGAGAAAGACTTAATCAAATAAATAATGATTTATTTAATTAAGAGACAGAAGGTGATGATAAGCTTAGAGTATGATTCAAGACGAAAATGATGTTAGTAAATTAGGATCAAGCGTGTCGGTACATTTTCCATGTCTACAGCTTCAAATCATCAGAGAGGTTGTTCCACCTCTGTGACAGGTATCCCATTACGGATTCTCCTGTGGTTTTTCCATCTCCTCATATGCTTTATAAATTGCCTCTCTCTCAGGCATGATCCTCCAACTATAGCTTGGTCGGTATAGAATCTTGTCCCAATCCTTAAAAATATCTCTTGGATGTCTAGATTCAGCCCTAATGGGTAGGGGAATGTTTGATTCAATTTTCCTATAAGCCCTATATTGCTTTCCCTAGCTTACTTCGTTTTGTATCTAGGACATGAATGCGCTTAATTGGACATCCCCAACATAGAACACTGGATTCCAATAATTTTCTTTGGTCACAAAATAATTATGTAATAAAATTCACAAAACAAATTTTTCATCTCAGGAGGAGCAATCTAAAAAGCATTGAAAAATCAGTAGGGGTCTCAATGAAGGGGTTCAAACATGAAACAATTCTTGCCAACTTGAAAGAAAGATGCTTCTCCTTTAAATACAGAGCATAGATATGCAGAGGATCCCTACACTCTAATATATGTGGTACTAAAGTTGTCATGTCATCCACCTTCAAAACAACAATTTTTGCATTCTTATCCTCAATTTCCTCATCCCTCTTTTCAATTTCCTTCTTCAACCTGCATTTTTTTGCTTTCCATTCTTCTTCCCTTGTTTGTATTTCTTTCCACAAGTTCAAGACTACCACATTCATTGAAAAATCAGAGGGCCTATGTACTCCTACCATCGTTTTACTTGGAATTTGTGCTTGATCTTGGTAGAGTACCAGTTGCAAGGCCTCTGTTTGTTCAACCAATTCTGGCTGCAAGGGTGCTTCCTATTCTCTCATTTCAATCTGTAGGCCTCTTGTTCTTGTTCTTTCTCATGCTGCAAGAAATATTGCTGTAAGAGTTCCTAATTTTCCTCACATGCTTGGTTTTCAACTTGCTCTGTAAAACCAACAAGATTTTCCAACATTAAATTTGCTGCTTCTTCAAACACGTCCTTCTCTTCAACATTTACCTACTCCATTGGAGCTTCTGCATCCTCCCATGGTGTTTTTCTAGGTTCAGGGATTTCCTCTAGAGGCACACTGAAGGTTGGCCCAGCTGATTTTGATTTTCTAGGAGGGCGTTCATGTTTTTCTTTTGCTGCAGGAAGAATAGTGTCAACCTTTCATTTCTTGGAGCTTGGCACTTCTTTTTCTGCCATTTTCTTTTTAGCTTTTCCTTTCTTAAGTTTTTGCTTCTTCCTTTGTGCCCTAGTTTTCATTAAGGTGCCAAGAGGAACTTCATCATTAGAATCAGGAGAGAAACTCTCTTTATCAGAATGCTTTGCCTCAGAAGAACTGATCTCAATAGTTTGTTTGGCCGCAGAAGGGTTTCCACTACGAATTACGTTAGAAGTTGAGGCACCAGGAGTGGCCCCAAAATTGCTCCTTCTCCTCCCAACCCTATGAGGTTGAGGAAAAACCCTAGGTCATAAATGCTCTGGTCTAATTTGATCAATACTCAAAAAAATTTCCCAAGAAATATCAGACACATCATGAAGAGACTTTTCAACTAATAATTTGATTAGACAATGTTGAAAAATGAAATTGTCCCTAATTTTCTGGGTCTCTACTGCCATGATTGAAAGAAGGTGGTATAGAACGTTGGGCACATTCATTCTCCTTCCGTGCCTCATGTGGTTCAAGAGCTTAAAATGTACAGAATGTAAATTCGATTGGTGACCTTCACAAGTCATATACTTGACAACATAAACTGCTACCTGCTTCCATAGCTTGGGCAGAGAAGTCCTCTTCGCTCCTTGTTTGTCCATGCTCAACAGAGGGTCCCTAGGTTCTATAAATTTGGCCCTAGCCGACCTGGAATCCCTGGAAGTAAGGTAATTTTCACCGTCGAAAGGCAACCCTGTAACTTCTGCAATTCTTTCCTCCGTAGCTGTAACTTCCAACCCTTTTACCGTGGCCTTTCCTTCAAATAATGTCTGGGTGAACTCTAATGCAAAATATTCATCAAAACCATTCAAATTTAAGAAATAATCTAGCCATCCATAGTTTCTGAACTCGTCCAGGCAAGGCGCAATTTTAGTAATACATCGTGAACCATGGATTCATTTCGAATTATCCCACCTCCCATTGTATTCAATCAAACAATCACTCTACAAATTTTTTCTTCCTTCTCCTTCCAAGCTTCTCCTTCCTACAACCCTGCTAAATTTCCAATGGTGGTGTCATCTGAATTTTACCTTTTGGATTAAGATTATGATAGGAGCAATTAAAGAAATAAAGGAGTAATAAATGAATCTATGATTAAGGAAAACAATGGTAGAGGATTTGTATTTCGTACATATGAGCCGTCAGCTCACTCAAAATTTGAATTGACCCAATAGCTTAAATTTTGTTTACATGAACCAATAGGGTCAAACATGCAGACATGACATTGAAACGTCCCCCCAACCTAAATTTTCACATGTGTCCTCACATGTGAGGTGGAATGCCAATTTGATAGGGTTAGGGAATAATTACATGCTATGGCAAAATTTTCATGTTAATTCACAACAATTAAATAAATGCACTAGAAGATAATTAAGATATAACAATTGATGTGCGCGTACCTAAATTCATGGAATAATTATTGCAAAGATCATGGAGAAAGTACTTGTCACTTTTCAAGAAATCAGTTGAGAAATTAATGAAAGTAGAGTGAAATGATGGTGGCGAGGTGGAAGAGAGAGAAAGGTGGAATGAATGGGTGGATGGGTGAAGAAGTGGACCCCCACAAAGTGGGAATATTTATTATGAGAAGTGACATACCTTAACTAGCTAGAAGAAGGCACACTAAGTCCACTTCCTTCGGCTACATGAAGTTTGGGTGTTGCATGTTGAGTGAATTGCTGCAAGAACTCTTCCTTAGAAGTTGGCTTGTGATACAATCTCAGGCAATGACCATTCACCAACAACTTAAACCTGACAGGGTCAATGGTAGTAAGTTGAACAACTCCATTGGAAAACACTTCAGCCACCTCATATGCCATGAGCCACCTTGTCTGTAATTTTTTTGTATTATCTTGATATCTTGAGTCATAGAGCAGTGCCCAATCTTCAGGATGAAATTTATTATCCTTGATGAATTTATCATGCCACTTTATTCATTGAGTCTACACTACCTTTGTGTGATGCAAGCTGCCTTCCTCATCTCATCCAAAGCATCCAGCTACATGATTCTATCTCTTTATGCTTTAGAAATATCCATGCCCAATTCTACTATAGTTCTAAGAGTCTTATGCTCAAATTCAATGGGCATCATGGCTATCTTTCCATACAAAAAATCAAATGGAGTGAATCCTATAGTTGTTTTCTAAGTGGTTCTGCAAAGCCAAACAACTTTTGGTAGCCTGCATGCCCAATCCTTTTTATGGATAGCCATTGTTTTGGTTAGAATGGCCTCAATTTATTTCTTGGTCACCTCAACTTGGCCATTGGCCTGAGGGTGATAAGGAGTAGACTTCCTATGCCTAATGTTGTACTCATTGACCAATTCTGTAACAAGGGTTGAAGTGGATTGAGTCCCTTGATCAATCACTATCTCTCTTGAAACCCCATATAGTGTGAAAATTTCTTCATGCAGAAATCATGCAACCTTATTATCTCTTGCATGCTTCATGGCCTTAACTTCTACCTATTTAGTTACATAATCAATGCATACCAAAATATAGGATTTACCTTTTGATGGAGGATCAATAGGTCCTACATAATCCAGTCCCCACTTATTAAATGGACTGATTACTACTTGGGGGAAAAGTGGCATCTCATCAGATTTTGTTGGTTGGCCCATCCTTTGGCATCTGTCACACTTCCTAGTATATCTCCCTACATCCTTATGGAGTGTTGGCCAATAATATCTTGTGTTCAAAATATTCATTGCTGCCCTCTTGGCTGCAAAAAGTTTTCCACATGGGTCATTATGGCATGCATGCAGAATATCATATGTCTCATCTTCCCTCACACATCTCCTCATGACCTGGTTAGGTCTAGTGTAGAACAAAAATCCAACAATCCACGAGAAAGGAAATTTTTTTTCAATGAGCACTCTCCTCTCTTTTGGAGAGAAGTGAGGAGGGACTCTCCCTGTGACCATAAAATTAGCTATGTCAGAATACCAGGGTGTCTGCACACTAAAGGAAAATAAGTTCTCATCAGGGAAAGAATCATCTATGAATTTATTGTCCTCTGATGTGGTCAGTCTTAAAAGAAAATCCACAACAACATTGGCCTTCCCTAATTTATCCACAATGGTTATGTCAAACTCTTGTATCAGTAATAACCATCTTGCTAGCCTTCCTAAAATCAGAGGTTTATTCATGAGGTATCTAATGGTTGCATGATTGGTGTGCAAAAATATTTGGTAGCCTTTTGTGTAATGTTTGATTTTTTTTAAAGCATAGATCACTGCTAACATTTCTTTTTCTATCACTATACAGTTGAATTTAGCTCCTTGCATATTTTTGCTGACAAAGTAAATGACATTTTCAATAGCTCCTTCTTTCTATCCTAGGACTGCTCCTATAGCATAGTCTGATGCATCTATATGGATGTGAAAAATTAACTACCAATTAGGTCCCTTGAGCACAAGAGCATGAGTTAAAGCTGCTTTCAAGTCAGAAAATGCCTTGTCACAGTCTTTTGTCTATTGGAACTCAACATCTTTAGTTAGGAGATTATACAATGGTGCTGCCATTTTGTTGAAGTCTTTAGTGAACCTCCTATAATAACCTGCATTTCCTAAGAAACTCCTAGCATCTTTTTGTTTTGTAGGGATAGGAAGATTGGTAATCTCCTCAATCTTTTTAGGATCTACTTGAATTCCTTTCTAAGAGATGTAGTGGCCAAGAAATACACCTTCCCACATCATCATGAAGCACTTCTCACTATTTAAAGATAGATTTTGGTCTTCACATATTTGTAGGAATATCTTAAGATTTTCCAATGCTTCATTGAAATCAACACCATAAGTAGTGAAATCATCCATATAAATTTCCATAAAATCATGAGAGATGTCTGAAAAATATGCTAATGACTGCCCTCTAAAAAAGTTGTAGGTGCATTGCATAAGCCAAATGGAAGTACTGAGTAAGCATAGGTCCCCATGGATAGGTAAAGGTGGTCTTCTCCCGATCCTCTGGTAAAATTTCGATCTAGTTATAGCCACTAAATCCATCAAAAAAATAAAATTACTACTTTCCTGCAAGTGAGTCCATAACTTGATCTATGAACGGTAAGGGAAAATGGTCCTTTTTGGTGGCAGAGTTAAGTTCCTTGGAATCAATACAAACTCACCACTTCCCTCCTTTTTTGGGCACAATCACCAATGGGGACACCCACTGGCTATCTAAAATGGGGTAGATAAATCTTGCATCTAGCAATTTGTGCAATTCCCCTTTTACTATTTCTCTCAATGTAGGGTTAATTCTTCTTTGTAGCTACCTTACTAGTGTACAATAATCTCTTATGTATATCCTATGAGTGCAAAGTTTAAGATCCAATCCCTTCATATCATGATATTCTCATACAAATGCATTTTGGTGGGCCCTAAGTAGGTTTGCCAATGATAATTGTTGTTCTTCACTCAATTTACTGTTGATATTCAAATATTTCCCTTCAGACACTTGCACTTGTGTAGTGAACTCAACCATAACTACTTCACTAATGCTTGGTACCTTGAGTTCATGTGGCAATAATGCATGGAACATACTTGTTGATGTAGGAAATTTGGCTATAGGACAAGCAACTGTAGGAAGAGCGGCTGTAGGAAGAGTAGCTGTAGGACAAGCGGTTGTAGCAGGAGCGGCTGCAGGAAGAGTGGGTAGGAGTGTTTTCACTATAGTAGAAAAATCAGATACATGAGAGGATGATGCTTCCTCTACCTCACAATGGTTCTAAATTATGTGAGACAATACTTCATCTTCATCCTGAAGTTGCAAGAAAGGAATTCTACTTAACATCATAAGTTGTGACACATAATCAACTTCATCGGCATCTTCACCAACATGTGGCCATACTGGATTATCCTTATCATGGGATGGTTGAGTGGGAGGGTAGAGAACAAGATTTTTTGTGTTATTTCCATCATAAATGGCCATGTATCCTATTCGACATCCAATATAAGCATCTATTATTGCTAACCATGGTCTTCCAAGAATAATGGGGTACCCGCCTAGTGTGGCTTTAGGATAAAGAATCATAAAATCTACTGGGTACTCATAAGAGTCTAAAGTTACCACTAGTTCTTCCACTATACCATCAAGCGTAATAGTAGAATTGTCAGCAAGCTGCAGGATAGTAAGAGTAGGTCTCATACTTACAATATTTAGTTGCTGCAGGATGTCCTTAGTCATCACATTTATTGCTACTCTCAAATCAATCAGAGCATTCTTTATCTGGATCCCATTTATAACAAATCCTATCACATGACTCCTTGTGTCATTATACTTCAGAACAATCACTTTCCCAAGCATGATGCCAACAAGTTGTCCCACCACATGAAATGTAGTGGGGCCTTTCTTCTTCCTACCCGATTTCTTAAGGCATGCTTCCTTGATTGATTTTGCATATATGGGAACATCTTTTATGGCCTGAAATAGAGGTATCTGGACACATATATGCTTCAATTGATCTAGAATGTTAAAATTTGTGTCCTCTTTTTCTTCCTTTTGTTTCACAGTTTTCAACCTCTAGGGAAATGTTGGTTTAGGTTCAATCTTCTTGGCTAAGATTGATTCATGATTTTTAGGTGCACAAGGCTGAATGGGGACATTCAAAGGCTCCTCTTCTTCCACAAGAAGCTCAGTGATAATGGGTGTGGAAGGAGATAGAAAAGTAGCTCCTGAATGCAAGCAGATGCCACTTACACTCACAACATATGCAGGGAATTGATTTGGATCAACAAAGTATACTGGTTGTTGTTGTGGTTTATTATTTGGGTTAGGTGTGGGATGGGCTGGTAGCTGAGTAGGTTTAGGTGCATTTGAACTTGAATTAGTAGGAGGAGGAATTATAGCAAGTGTTTGGGGCTGAGAAGGTGGCTGCATGTAATTGATTATCTGGTTTGGCCATTGTTGTCCTCCCCTCCATTGAAATGTTTGTTGCTAGTTTCCTAGAGGTGGTTGCCAATTTCCTTGAAACTGCTGCCAATTCCCCTAAGGTTGCTACCACTAGGGTGGAGAGTTTTGGTGATTGGGCCAAGAATTTGGAGGGTTACTCCAAGGCTATGGTGGATATCCTCCATAATTGGGTGGATATGGGGGTTTCCATTGATTACTAGATGAATAAGAATTAAAATATGGCCCAACAAAAGATAGTGGATTAGGTGGCATACCCTATATTGGAGCCCATGGCCTCCTTTGTGCAACATAGTAGACTTGATCATCTTCACCCTGGATTGGCTTGAACTTGGGTGCCATCTGCTTGTTGTCAATATTAGCTATCATCTTGCATCTGCAATCCTTCTTCTTTTGTCTGCAATGAGGGCAATATTCTGCCAACATTGCCTCTACCTCCTCTTGTTTATTTTTGGCCTAAAGTGAATCCAGCTGAGTAGCTAGATTGTTTATGATGTCTTGCTTGAAGTCTTCCAGCAAGTGAGTAATCTCCATCCTTGAAACTCCACTGGTGGATAACTTACCCATAGAAGATTGGCAAGCTCTCCCCTTCTTTGATGCTTCCCTAGAATAGTTATGGCATATCTTCTTGATATCCTCCCAAGAAACTTGGGTGATATATCCTCCTCCCATTAGGTCCAAGGCATCTATGCAACTATTATTAATTCCTCTCAAGAAAAGCATCTTCTATGATTCTTCATTGAGTGTATGGTGTGGAGATTTTTGTAGGAAAAATAGAAACCTTGAAATGCAATCCTCCAAGCTCTCATCCTCATTTTGTTGCATCCTAAATATTTCATCTCCTCTCATGTCACTTCCCCTGCAATAATTTTTGTATTTCTCAAGGAACTTTATCTTCATGTCCTCCCAAGTCTCCACAGTATCTCTGCCTAGGCTCATTAACCATCTTAATACAACTTCTTTCAAAGTGGTAGGAAATAGATTAAGCCTATGGGAATTAGTGGTATAGTCATAATTCCTGTAGAGTATATCAAACTCAAACAAGAATGTATTAGGATCTTCTATGACAAGTCCATAGAACTTAGGAAGGATTGAAGCAGGGATATTTTTGAGGTTGTCTACTTCATTCTGATGAGAAATGGGGAAAGGAAAAGCCGGTCTATTAGGTCTATTTCCATTTGCATCACCCATGCCTACTTGATGAAGTTCCAAAGAAAAGGGGTCTTCAATTAGATTTTGATCTTCAGAGGAAAATTCAAAACTGGTCATATTTGGAAATGTATCAACAAAGAGGTGTGGCTCTTCTTCTTCTTTATTTCTTATCAGGTTTTGATACTCAACTATCTGGAATATATCAGGATTGTTAGGAAGGAATCCCCCACATGCATCTCTTTTCCTTTCTCTATGCATACAATATCAACTCACTCTCAGCCATCTAACTCAAAGAATTGACAAAAGAATAGGGGGTCATAACTCTTCTAAATGAGAGTTAAACTAAGAACAAACTCCTAGAAATACTACAACAAAAAAACTATCAATGACTCCAAAGAACTTCCTAGTTTGACACCATCCCTGACAATGACGCCAAAAATGTCGACCTCCTACAATGTTTCAACAACGAAGCCTTTACAACTATGATTCAGAGATTGGACATCTAATCTAAATAGCTATCTCAATCATTATGAAGGTACATTTAAATTATCAACTCAAGGACGTAAACTTGAAATGGGTCAGCACTATATGTGCACTAAGAATCCAAAGTAGCCACATTCATCCTACAACTAAGAAAGACACAATACTGAAAGTAAATTACTTGGAAGGAAATAACATAAATGTTGAACATCAACTAATAAATAGACTAAACTGAAATGCATGACAAAAATGAAAAACAGAGCAAACAAACAAGAAACTACTTTGTTCTACTTTGGTTGCAGGAACAGTCACAAAATGGGATTCTAGCGGCTACAGGAACAATCAGTGCAATATTCTTAACTAATAACTGAACAAAAAATAACAACTAAACTAAACTACTATACGAGACAAAATACTCACCAAGTGGCCCCCCTTGGATAAGTATTCCCTAAAACATTACTGAAGAGCTTAAGAGTGTAAGTACATCATTAAATCAACATTCTTAAACTGGGAAAAAAAGAGCAAGAGAGAGAAATTTGAAGGAACATCAGAGCCTTCTTATCTAACCACCTAGCAAGGCAGTCAAATTTGACAGAATCAGAGGACGCCACTTAGGGAAACTACATAAAAGAGCAGAGACAACTACACATGTATAGAATATGCCAGGCATGTTTTCCTTAATGTGAGTCTGGCATAATAGTAACGCTAGTGCATTGTCAACAAAATTTAAGACCATTACAAGGCAGTTACAATATGATTTTTATGATGAATCTTCTAGCCGCCAAGAGTCTTCTCTCCATTAAATGACCACCTTGTTGACCGATATGGCACACAACCAATTGGCAAAATCTTCCTGAATTGTAGGCCTCAAATTATCTACATGACAACATTAGCACACACAACTGCATATCCATAATCATCTTAAAGCAACATTCATTAATCACATACAAAATTAACACAGTCAGCTTGTATAGGATGTCAATATCATTTGAGAGTTATGAACATAAGTTCATGTCCAAAGTCTATAGTTTTAAGGAAATATTATGGAAAGATCAAATCCCAAGCATCAAAGTCTTATGAAAATTGCAGGAAATGGAAAACAACTCTATAATAATTAGACCATAAAATAGACTCGTAAGGGTGGGTGAAATATACTAAAGAGTGAAACATAGAAAACATGAAACCCTAGAAATTTCACTTTAGCATTTAGGAATTTTTCCTAAGGTATTCATTAGAGATTTGAGGTAGTAGGGTATTTGATGGATTTGGAAAAGATAGAGGGCTGAGTTGCAACCTAAAAGGCGAGTTTGTAATACCCAATCTAAAATGAGCTAATACATCACAAATAAATAGTTAAATCTAAGAAGAAATTAATAAAAAAAATAAAGATAAACAACCACACTTATATTAAGAATTTCCTAATGATATGAATATGAAATAATAATGTTGAAAACTTATCCGCAACAACTTGAAAATGTATTTTATTTCCAAGTTAGGTTCTTCCAATAGTATTCAATAGCTAACTTTACAAAAATGAATAAAGAAATAATAAAGTTAACAAACAATATTAAGAGGCCAAGATCTCATTATTCAATAACGAATTCTTCCATATTTCGCTAAAACTATTTATTTTATAAACAATAATTTCAAATACTACATTTAATGGAATATTACAAACTGTATACATTAATTTACAATCATCATTGTCACATAAAATTTGTGCAGTATCTGTGCAATCATTTCACAATTTAATCGATGAAATATAATGAACAATATTCGTTAGAATGTAGAATTTACTGAGTTTCAATAGAGACACTTTTCAATCTGTAATTTTTGAATGTAACAACAATACAATAAGAAATTCATAAATAAAATCTTCTTTAGTGAACCAAGATAATGCTTTATAAACCTGCAAACAACAAATAGAGCATCCTAGTCTTGCTCTCCTCCCAACTATAGGACTGATGAAATCAAGTTCACCCCCGAGTGGAAGAAAAATTCTAAATGCTCAACTCAAATAATAAAACATGAACATTGAATCACACACAAATAATTCAGTCACAAAATTCTTGTAAAGGGGGAGAAGGGGGGTTCCCTTCCCTCTTGGGGAACAAGCATTTATTCTTAGATTTTAACATACAACTTCATTCTCAACACACAACCATCACCATCCATCCAACATTATCAACACACAACCACCACCAACTATATAACATTCTCAACACACAACCACCAACATCCATTTGAGAGCCAAATCCTCCATTCAAAACCTTCCAATTCCCAACTCACCCCCATTGATACAATAATCCAAACTGCCATTCATAGCTCTTTGATATCATATAAAACTCCATATACTTCATATTTGATCAAAATCCCCAAGAGAGGCTCTGTGCCCTCCTCAACCCCAAACTAAGGAGTCTATCATCCCTCAAGTGAGATCTGTTTCTTATGCACACCCAAACCCCCTAATACTCAACATGACACCACACAAAACAATATAAAATAATAATTTTCCCAATCATCTATCAAGAATTAAATAACAAGAAAAAAATTACCAATATAATTCAAGCATGCCTTGGCTATCCAAGTTAGTATTAGCCCAAACAACCTGTCTAAATTTACAATCTTTTTCCAGCCAACACCATCCTACAACCAATTCATTCCAACCATCCCCCCATTCCTCCAAAGAAGAAATTAATAAGTAGAAAATGAAGAAATAATACAATCCACAACACCCAAATTTCCTCTTCACCTCCCAACCATTCTAATTCCCTCTTTAAAATAAAATAAAATAACTCCCAACTCTTCAATTTCCATCAAAATACTCCCAGACAAAAAGAACATCCCTCCATAATAAATATTCAAGAAAATAAAAATATACTTAGAAATTAAACTCCCTTGACAAAAATCAAAAACTAGTAATTAAACATTTGGCATTTGGACTTTGTCTCCAATTCTCAAGGAACTTGGACTCCCCACCTGCATCAAATCAATAGAAGCACTAGTACAATTTAGAAACTATAATCAAAACATTAAATATTAACATTGAAACTTTCTAACATCAAATAATTATAAAATCTAGCATAGCAATTAAAGATATTTATTTTTTTGAAAAATTAAACATTTAACCAAAACACTTTATCATCAGAATAATTTATTAAATGAACATATCATTTATTAGCAAATAAATATCTACACATTCATATCAAACATTATGTCCATGATAATATCCATAAGCCAAAATCTCAACATCAACCATGTCTAAAACATGAAAATATATGAGTATAAAATCAAACCAAAGTCTCTAGACTAATGTGAGATATGCCACAAATTCTCCCCCTATAGTCTCAGGCTTCCTGCTGAAAGCTATCAAAAAAATATGGGAGCAAAGATTTTATCTAGGTTGTACCCTCCCAAGAATAGATAATCTCAAAATAACTATTTACCAAAAAAATGAATATAAACATCTTTGTCCGCCTTTAAAAATAAATACATTCAATGAATGAAATAATTTATTTTCCTAAAGGAATAATTATGAGTAAACTACATACTTCATTTTATTCTATCTTCATTTATAACCATTATTTATCATGTTAAAAATTTGAACGTCTATCTATAAGAATAAAATTTTCCTTAATTTTGTATATGAGATCTACTCCTAAAAAAATAGATATCCATTCAATTTACGCTTAAGATGATATACCCATACAAAGCAACCCTTAAATATTAAGCAACATAGAAAACATGAAACCCTAGAGATTTCACTTTAGGGTTTAGGCATTTTTTCCTAAGGTATTCATTAGAGATTTGAGGTAGCAGGGGTTTGATGGATTTGGACAAGATATGGGACTGACTTGCAACCTAAAAGGTGAGTCAACCTACCCTTGACCACAATTGAAATGAAATTAGGATTGAAATGCAATGATTTAACTAGCCTAGTGTGCAAATGACTATTTTGATGCAAAAACATCAAATCCAAAAAGTAATAGACAAAAATGAATTGCAAAAATGGACTAAGCAGAACACTGTGCACTTGTGGTTCAAATTTGAGCCTAATTTTAGAGGAAACAAGTTCCCAGGGTGCCACTATTCATGTTGACCAATTTTAGATCTATTTTCACAGTCATTTGGAGCTTAGACATAGCTTTCTTTCCTTGATTGTTGCATTGCCAGATCATTATAAGATATCTCTATAACTGAGCTTCCATATGTTGTCAAGGAGTATGATTTACAATGCAACAATGAATAATTGATATTCAAAATTTTCTCACTCTTATTTAGATATAGAACGTACACATTCAAAGAGAGAGGAAGAGTTGTGCCATTTAGGGGCTTTCTTTAGTCAAACCTTGTATTAGCTTTTCCACTTCTACAATGGAAATTTCAATGATAAATGGATAAATGATAAGAAGGAATGATGAATCCACAAAGTGTTGCAACTCACCACCCTTCAATGGCTTCCTTGAAGGAATAAATTCATACACATCTCCTCAAGGCTTGGATCTTGCTTGCTTGAATCTCTTGGATTGAATGGATTGAGATAATGGTTGTTGAGTCCAAAATGGAGGGTTGACTTCAATTGATTTGAAATTTTGATAGAAATAGAATACTGAAAAATCAGAGTGCATGACTAGAAAGTTCTCTGAATCCTCTTTTCGATGGTATCTCATTTTTGATACCATGGCATGAAGATATGGCCTTCAGAAAAATAAAAAACTACTATTTCGATAGAGCAAGCTAACTAGGTGCAAAATTAAAGCACCCTAGGGCAAAATTTTTTTGGTCCCTGATCGCTAATATGACTTGGGGCATCGCTAGCAATTTAAAAAAATGTGGGTGCCTTCGGATAGGCGGTGGTGGAGTAGCGAATTTGGCGAAGATCGGGTGGTGCGGTTGAGCATTGAGCGATGCCGCTTGATATGGTGGAGCCCACGGTTCTCCACACGTCTGGAGCGAGGGCTTAGCAGAGTCTTCGGTGTTTGCATGGATGAATGCTGGGATTATGGTCAATGGGTGGCCAGGAACAAAATCTAGCACTAGCATTGGTGATGTGATAGAGAGCCATCGGTGTCTACAAATCGACAAATACAAGCCGACAAAATAATTTTTTGAATATCGCCAATAAATGGCAATTCAAAAAAAAATATCGATAAAATATAAAGCTTGCATAAATTAATATATGAATGTCGACAAAGGAAAAATAAATCCCGATAAACTATAGACTGAAGAATAAATATTAAACCCTAGCCGATGTTGACTATAGATTAAAATGCCAATCGCTTAAATTATTTTTTAATTTTTTGCCAAACATTAGAGAAAATAGCCCAATTTGTAAAATAAAAAATGCTCGTTGATTTAAAAAAAAAAATCCATGGAGGATGACTAAAAGGGGAGAACTTTTTATAGCAGATTGTATGGGATAGTACAAAAATTTACAAACCCTAGATAATACCTCTAATGGATCTCGATGAAATATCTCCTATTTTGGAAAATAGGTAGGTGATCCGTAGGTTTTGAGGCCTTCTGAGCGTAATGGTGAGGTCAGAGAGAGCCTAATCTATGCCAAAAAGAATCTTAGTTCCTGAGTAAAACCAACTAGCCTACAAAAAAAACCTCAAGCGTGCAAAGAATCTCACAAGCCAACTTCCTTGATCTTGGGATGAACTTTCACTGGAAAAACTGTAATACCATGTTGAAATGATGGATGCACAGTGTCCCTAATGAAGTTGCAGTATTCAATGAAGGAACTTTTCCAAGAAAATATTCACCCACACAGAAAGTGTTGCAACAATGGCATTCAAATAGAGATTATTTTATTGATATCTAGAATATGTTACAAGCGTACATATTCCCTGATTATATAGGCAAGAGAGAAATCTAGAATGCACTATGATGTTTCCAACTATCTTAATCAAACAATATGTGACATCATGTAAAACCTAACAACGTACCTAGGGAATGATGATGAGATAGAAATAAGCTCTAGATGATTTCTAGAAGGAATCTTATCCCCTACAAACATGGAAAGGGTAATTTCCTCATTGTTTATGATTTTCTAATGGTGCAACCTAGGACTTAATTAAATAAATAAAAGACCTAAGTTAACTTATGCTAGTGTCATGATTATCATTAACATTCCATTAATCTAAGTTAGCATACTGCACATGTGTGGGAAGAAGAGTGGAGCCAAAGTTTTGAACTCGTCAGATGGAAATGGAGATGAGTTTGAGGATGATGATGCAGATTCATCTTGGCCTGTGTTCACAATTTCTTTTTTCCCTCTGGGCTTGGTTGGCTTGGCTATTTCTGTCGGAGGGTTTTCTTGGATTTTTCTTTAGTGGATATAGGCTCTTGTTGCACTTAGGCTGGGTGTGTCCACTGTGGATCGGGCTTGTTCTCTTTCCTGTGTCGGTTCTCAGAGCAGTTTGGATTTTCCTATTGGAATGGTCTTATCCTAGGCTCTTTTTTCCTTTCCTTGCTATGGACGGGTGTTGGTGGGTGCTGGATACTCATGCCCTTGCTACAATTCATGTGGTTCTGTGGCTTCTATAACCCCTTCTAGGTGCAACCAATTTATGTTGGTTTGCTTTATCTTGTTGTTTGTGACTCTTCGACAATGTTATTTTGAGTGGATTTATTCTTGTGGGGAGTTCCTTTTCTTGTGGGGTGGGATTTTTCCCTCTTATGTTATGCTTTCGTAGTTCCCCTAGCAACCTGGGGTTGTTGTGGGGGTGGCGAGCCTCAAGAGGTTGGAATTTAAAGTTTATCTTGCTTTGGAGGCTATTGTGGAGTGGTTTTGGTCCCTCCATTATTTTGTTGGAAGTATTTCTCTTGGGGGTAATGGCTGCCCTCTCACAATTTGGATGGTTTGGAGCCCTTTCTCATTCTTAATGCTTATTTTCTGGAAGGGGTTTTTTTTATTCAGGAGGACTTTCTTCTTCTGTTCTCTTAGAGTGTTCTCTGGACTAGGCTGCATACAAAGATCTATTTTAAGACCCAAGTTTTCATGGATTTTAAAGGTGCTTCTACTTTCTCTATTTTTGATGTGGAGACCCTGGTTGTTTTGGTGGTCTTGGTGCAATTTGGTTTGTTGGTGTTCCTGCTATTACAGTCTTTTGTTTTGTGGTGTGTTGGATGGATTTCTATCTTCAATTTTTGGCCCAGGCCATTGAGCTTCTACAAATGCTTATGCTTATGGCTCAATGGACTCCTCTATCTTGGCTTATGACTGAGAAGGGTTATTTCTCTCCTTCCATGTTCTAGTTTTTTGTTGCACCAAAGGATGTTTTGTGCCTTTATTCTAGGTTTGTTGCTTTCTTCTAGGCTTCACGATGGGTGTCTTCTATGGAGGTGGAGACTGATCCTTTTGAGGTGGAGCCCTTTCCTATTGAGGTGGAGAGGGGTGGTGTGGTCATAGTGGGAAGTGTTCTATCTGGTGGAAGTGGTTTTCTTCTCATCCTCTCCTATAGAGGGGATCCCCCCTCTTATTGAGGTAGAGGTTGGGTTGGTTGTTCAGGCGAACTGGTTCTATGTGAAGGATGCTGCCCTGCAAGGTATTGAGGTGGGTTTAAGGTCCCTGTCAAAACTTGATGATGACTTTTTGGGTTCAAGGCCCCCTCAAAACCTTTGGATTTAAGGTTCTAGGTAAAAATTGTTTGTATTTGGTCAAGGGATTTTTCCCCCTGCTTCTCCCTCATGCAACTTGTGTTGTCCTGATGTATTCTTGTGCTGCTACTGATTGGCTGTTGATGGTATATGTTTTACCTTTGATGCAATATGTTTCTTCTTAGATAAGGTTGCAGGTCCCTTTAAAACCATTATGTAATGGGTTTTGGGTCCCATCAAAACCTATTTTTCCCCTAATAAAATACTTATGCTACTGTAATAAATAATTAATTACACTAACACAAGGACTAGTCTTCACAAACAATATGAAAACATAAACATGAAAACACACTTACATACAATTTGACATGATGTTTGGATCTTGAATTGCTGCAATAAATCCTCTAATGGCTTAATGATTGCTCTTGATTTTCTTGAGAATGATGATCACAATTTCTCCAATAATTAGGTATTTATATGCTATTATTCTAATTTCCTAAAATATAAATCCCATCAACCAACTTTAGATATTTTAATTTCAAATAATAAAATGCATACATCAACACATTTGAATTTGGAGCCAAAATAGGGGGACATAGGCACCTTACACGTGGTGTCCTAGACCTATCTTATGGAATTTAAGGAGTCGAGGGAAAAGTATAAAATGAGATTATTTGTTTTGTACTTGCAAATTGTTGATAAATATTTAAAATGGGCCACAAAATGCATAATTTAGGAAATTAGTTGTTCAATTAGGTCCATGCACCTAGGGGGAACAAAACATAGTGTGAAATTGTCAAGGGTGACAATTTACGATGCTACAAAGAGAAACTTGATTTTTCGGTTCACCCAATCCTTGTAGGATGCTTTATTCCAATACAATGTCTTAAGAGCCCCATGAGTAGAAAAATTCCAAACTATGAAAAAGTAGTTCTCCAATCTCGTCACACCTAATTAATTTTTTTCTAGACATATAGGTGGATATGGGGTCCCTCTATAGTACCATATCTTTGTTTTTGTCAACATGAAACCATTTGACCACTCCAACAATGAACGTGTGCTTACAAAAAGTATCATTTTAGATCAATTCAAACATGGAAATAGGATTATTTTATGCTCCATTCATGATGGGGAAAAACTTAAAGAGTCAAAATATCAAAGTGGGTGGGTGAATTCTATTAGAGGTGTTTGTTCATTCTTTGAGTCTCCTAATCCTCGCATGCTACACTATTTTGGCATAGTATCTTAAGAAACCGAAGAGAAAAAATCTATCAAAGTATGAAAAATAGGTATTGGATCTCATGGAATATACAAATGTTATATCCAATACAAATTTTATTATGGTCAAAAGTTTTTGAGCTATAATAAATACCAGAAAACTTGCAACCATGGAGAAGGGCACACAAAAACTTTAAACATAATTGAAGTGACATGTATCAAAGTAATCCCATACCTATTAGGTATTTGTTCTCCATGATTTAAACATGAATTTTTTTAGGAAATTTTGCATCCAAACCCACAATATTAAATAATTTCCTACATAACCCATGAGAGATTAACACGCATACAAGTTTACCAAAATGAATAGATCAAATAAACAAGCCACCCAATAACACATGATATACCCTGGGAAAACCCTCAAGAGGGAAAAACCTAGCCTCCAAAAGCATCCATACTCCATCTTATTATTTAGCAATAAACAAATACAAGAGTTACAATGAATACCTCTGAAGCATCAAGCCCTCCAATTCATTCCCATGTGTACAAGCATGAATCCACACATCCCATGCCATGCTTCAAAAATGCACTCCACAAGAAGACTCAATAATGACAACCAACCTAATCAGCCAACCTTAACCACTGCACATGTGTGCCTTTATAGACACAAGCTCACACAAAATACAACTATTGGTAAGGTGAAACCATGTACGACAAAACCATGTGAATAAAAAACCACTAACCCCTTATTTAATATTGGGTACTAAGACATCACATTATTTAATATTTCCCCAATATTAAATTATTATATCTCTCCCATACATTAAATAATAATACAATATTACAATACAACATCAAGTGGGCCCCAAATAATTACCTAGTGTGATTAACAACACCACCAAGGTGTACCACAACTAAATAATTATTTAATTATAATATTATGATAAATCAATGTATGTAATGGTGTACAACACCATATCTCAACATTCTCCCACTTGTTGTATACATTGCATAAGGGATCAATACATGGTCTACATCATCATAGCCATATATGAAACCACATGAATCTCCAACATACTCTCATGCTCCATCAAGATACCTGCAATAAGAAAAAAGTGACCACCATCTCAAGAAAGAACTGCTCTCATCCTCCAACGTTCCACCTATGGAAGAAAAGGAACATGCCAAGGTGTAGATGCACCAATCCATGAGAACACACATAAAATATAAGTGATAACAAAGGCTCCAACCAAGCCGTTGTTAACTAAAAAACCCACAAAATTGAAAATAGCATACACAACACATGCTAATACATCCAACCATCCATTCCTCCAAGGTATCAATACATTAGTAAACTCATGCCAATAATATATGCAACCTATAAACTGCAACCAAGCTCCCTCTATCAAAATTTTCAATAAAGAACATACATATTCAGGAACTCCCATTGCATAGGTAATGCCAAAGCATATCAAGTCTACCAATCAACACTATATCAAGTTGTGCTAAGTAAATAAAAGCATGAAGTACCAAAAACAATAACAATTATCCACACATGAAACCTGGAGAATTGCATAATATCTTACAACATGTTGCCACCATACTCCCCAAATCATAGGAACATGAACATCCAAGGAAGGAACCATGAAGAGAGAAACCTGTAAACCATAACATGTCCTCCTACCAACACCTCAAAAGTGTAATGTTGTGTCAAGTATGATCTCCCAACAAAACTAAATGAAAATCCTCAACAATATCCATAACACCCAATCTCATAGATCAAGTACACCATATGAATCAATGTAAATGCCAACATGAATGTAAGCCTCTCAAATCAAGAAGATAAAACTCATAGAATCCATCCGCATTATTGGAAATCAGCCCATAACCCATCTCCTAACAATCCTCATCAAAGAATGATATCATAAACTCAAATGCACAAGGAGATAACCATGCCATAACATCCCTCAAATGAATCCTCCAAAACTAACTAACCATAGCTCAAGATCCATATCTATGAAAGATAAAGCATATAAACTCATGCTAAACCATCCTCAAATGAGTATCCAAAAAACCATGAATCAACTCAATCCCATGAGAATCAAAGCACAAAACCTAACACATATGAAAGATATAATGGGCAAATACCACTCAAATCACAAATTATCGAGTAGACCAAGAGTGGGGAATGAGAATGCTCCTCCAGGATAACCAAGCCATCATGACTCACTCCAAGAATAATCTCCTCTATTGGTCCATCACAAACTCACATCCATATCCAGGTGAATATCCCTCGATCTTCTTGTTGAAACCTCCAAAGAGTAACCAAGCATCACCTACATCTCTAAGTATCCACAAGCACTTGTATCTAATCAATACATTCCAAACTCCAAACACAACATAGCAACATCGTGAAGTAATCAAGCAAATGATCAATGCACTCAATACAAAGAGAATCACACTCGATCAATGCCAAAGCTCCAATCGTAGAATCAAGAACCTATCATGACAACATGGTCTTGTTGGCAACACAAGCATAGACAACTGAGAGGGGGGTGAATCAGTTGTCACATAATTTCAAACTTATTAATCTTATTAACCTTCAATATTATATCTGATTATTAACAATGAAAGAATGAATCAACAACACATCATAAATACACATAACACCAAGATTTTTGTGTGGAAACCCTATTAGGGGAAAAACCATGGTGGAGGTTAATCCACAAGTTATACCCTGTTAAAAGTATATGAAGAAGAAATAAGGACTGCACATGCATTCAGACACACTTCCTAGAGCTCACTACTTAAAGGAAGACTCACTGTCTTACATAGAAAATTTAGATTAAATCCATCTGAAGAATTTGAACTGAGAAAGTAGCATTTGCTAATCCCCGAGTATAGTTCTGGTTAAGCACATGAACACTTCTTCACACTCTGCTATGCTTTCGAATGATCTGATCCTTATTCACACATAACACACACACACTTAGATTCTCTCTCACTTGCACACCTCTCGAATGAAGAAACAATCACATATATATCTGCAACAAGAAATTACATTGCTTCATGTCGACTTCATTAATATAATAGAATGAATGCAAATTGTCGGCCCAAAATAATAAATATTATTAATGCACATCAACCAAGGTCTGCCACAACATAGTAGAGACCCAAAAAAATGTCCTTGAACACAAAATAACTTTAATTATTCTTCCTCAGAGATCCGTAACACGCTACATCACTCTTTCAGCCATGAACATGAAAAACATGAACATGTAAGAGAAAATCTTGGATCACGAGCACAATGATTAATGAAGACGTGTAACATAAATAGAAAATGATCTAGAAACATCCAAAAATACTTCAAGAACATACACAACAACTCAGATTACCTGATACCCATTATCTTCTTCTGTGAACACCATTTTTAGTACCAAAATAATTGTCAAAATACAAAAGCTCATAACTTGCTCAAATCTTCATGTGCACCTTTGAAACTTACAAAGTAGAAACTACATATATATGAAAACAAACCCTTTAATATGCAACTTCTCACCATAAACATACTGAAGTTTCCAACACACTGATCTTCACTACTTCATAGACAACTTGTAACATGTTTTATCGCAATTTTCTCAATATCCTTGACATATACAATCTTAAACATATTAATGCTAATAGTGTTGACATCAATGACAACCACATATAAAAAATACAACCACAACATCCAACAATCTCCCCCTTTTGCATTGATGGAAACACATGATGTGAAAAATACCATCAACACAACTAACTCTTCTCCAACAATCTCCCCCTTAGATATTGCTCTTCTCTCCCTTAGTTCTTTCAAGGTTTTATAAACACACTATTCTTCTCCCCCTATATTTTTTCACGTTACTCTTCTCCCCCTTTGCATCAATGGAAAAGGTACACAATCTCTGAACCACATAATTGAATCATTTGACTACTCCCCTTGAGTAGCAACCACCACAACATCAATCTGGATCAAGATATGACTATGAATGCATGGACTAATGCAATGAATATGCATCTTAGTTCTGATTAAGAGAGGTAATTACCCCTAACTTCCCTCTGAGATACTCAAAAGTATCCTTAGGAAAAGGCTTAGTAAAGATGTTTACAATCTATTCCTTAGTAGGCACATACTCTAGTCTGACTTCCTTATCACTCACTTTGTCTCTCAAAAAGTGGTACTTGATAAATATATGCTTGGTCTTTGAATGCAACATTGGATTCTTAGAAATGTTTATAGCACTTGAATTATCACAGAATATGGCAATAGGTTCATCATACACAACTATGATATCTTTTAGCTTCTACTTCATCCACAATACTTGAGTACAATTGTTAGCAGCAACAATATATTCTACCTTTGCAGTAGACAAAGAAATGACATTCTACTTTTTACTTAACCATGAAATCAACTTCTTCCCCAAGAAAAATGCACCACCACTAGTACTTTTCTTGTCATTCACATCTCCTACCCAATCAACATCAATAAACGCACTTAAAGTAAGATAATCATCTTTAGGATACCATAGGCCAAAATCAATTGTCCCCTTCAAGTATTTGAAAATTCTCTTCACAATAGTCACATGAGATTCCTTAGGATCGACTTGAAATCTAGCAACAATGCATATAACATTCATGATGTTTGGTCTAGTTTGATTCAAATAAATCAATCCACCAATCATTGATCTGTATCTAGTCTGATTTGCCTTTAGAGAATCATCATCTTGTGTCAACTTACATCCAGTCACCATGGGTGTACCAACTGGCTTTGAATCTTCCATACCAAATTTCTTTAGCAATTACTTCACATACTTGGATTGAGATATAAAGATTCCTTTATCTAATTAAGTAATTTGCAATCCTAAAAATAATTTCAGTTCTCCAATCATTGACATCTCAAACTCATTCTACATCTCATTAGAAAACTTCATGCACAAACCATCATCTCCTCCAAAAATGATATCATCAACAAAGACTTCCACAAAAAAATCTTTATCATCATCAATTTTGAAATACAGATTACTATCAACCGTACCTTTGTTAAATAGAAGCTTCAACAAATACTTATCCAATCTATCATGCCAAGCTCTAGCGGCTCGCTTGAGTCCATACAATGCTTTCTTCAACCGATGAACCATATCTCTTTGACCAACCAATTGAAATCCACCAGGTTGTTCAATATATGCCTCTTCTTCTAATTAACTATTTAGAAATGCCGACTTGACATCCATCTGAAAAACTTTGTAGTTTTTGTAAGAAACATAAGCAAGAAACGGTCTCACAACTTCAATTCTAGCAATAGGAGAAAAAGTTTCTTCAAAGATAATTCCTTCCATCTGAGAGTATCCTTTGCATACCAGTCTTGCTTTGTTTATGATAACTTCACCTTGTTCATTCAGCTTGTTTCTAAAGACCCATTTGGTTCCAGTTACATTTTTATCTTTAGGTCTAGGAACAAGAATCCATGTATTATTTTTCTCAATTTGTTGTTGTTCTTCTTTCATTGCTTCAATCTAATGTTCATCTTTGCATGCTTCATTGACATTACTTGGCTTAGTTTTTGAAGTCAAGAAGTATTATTTTGCAATTCTTCTCCTAGTCTGGACACCTTTGTTCTTATCTCCTATAATCTAATTTTATGAATGATTTAATCTCACATACCTTGGATTATTAGAGTGTTCTTGAATTTCAAGCTCTTGTGATCTCTCTCCTTTGCTTTCACTAGTTTCTCCTTCTTCTCGATCTTCTTGATTTAGTGAAATGATCTGAACTTGATTTGAAATATGACTCTTGTTTCTACTGTCATTCTGATCATTGGAATCATATCCACAGGTTTTGAAGGGTCTAGCAATGTCTTCATCAACCTTAAAATTTGCACTTTCAACCATTTTCTTCAATCTCTTATTGTAGCACCGGTAGGCCTTGCTCTTAGTAGAATAAAAAAGAAAGATTCCTTCATCACTTCTAACATCAAAATTTCCTATATCTTCATCTCTTTTGATATATCATTTACTTCCAAATATTTTGAAGTATCTAATAGTAGGCTTATGACCAAAACATAGCTCAAAAGGAGTCTTACCAGTATTACCTTTGATTTGTACCCGATTGAGGATATAAACTGTAGTACTCGCAACTTCTCTCCAATAGATGTGAGGGACATTTCCTTCCAGCATCATAGTTCTAGCAACATCTAGATCTATCTTGTTCTTCCTTTCCACAACTCCATTTTGCTAAGGGGTCCACAGTGCAAATAATTGTCTCTTTATCCCATGTTCTTCACAAAAAGAATCAAACTCACCGAAAGTAAATTCACCACCTCTATCTGATCTCAGACACTTAATCTTCAGACCTGTCTCTATCTCAACCATAACTTTAAAGATATTGAAATTCTCTAGAGATTTGGATTTCTCCCTTTATAAAGTAACCCACATCATCCTAGAGTAATCATCAATAAGCAACATGAAATACCTGTAACCTTGCAGACTTCTTATTCTAGCAGGACTACACAAGTCAGTATGCACAAGCTCCAACAATTCATTTGAACAATGATGTTTTCTTTGAAATGATATTCTAGTTTGTTTTCCTATTTGACATTCCTTGCATATGACATTAGTAGGCATCACCAATTTAGGAAGATCTCTCACAACCTATGAGGAACTTATATTGATAATATTGTCAAAGTTTACATGACACATTCTTCTATGCCACAACCAACTCTCATCAACTTGAGCAATCCAATAACTTTTACTAGCAACATTCAGATGAAAGATGTTACCTTTTTTTTTGTACCAGAAGCAATCACATTTCTAGAACTTCCCAATATGCTACAATTTACATCTTTGAATTGAATATTGCATCCCTTATCACCCATCTATCCAACACTTAGAAGATTATGCTTCAAACCTTCAACATAAAGAACATCATCAGTATTATTCTTACCATCAAAAGAAATACATCCTCTACCACAAATTATACCACCATCATATTTTTCCAGGCTTACAAATTTGCTTTTATCACCTGTCATGTGATGTGAACATCCACTTTCAATTACCCATTTATCTTTTTCTTCAACTCGAGCAACTAGGGCTTTCTCCACTTTTGTAGAACTAGTAGATTCAATAGACACAAGATTATTTTCCTTGATAGAAATAACACAAACTCATCTTCACTTGCATTCCCTTTATCAGATTAATCATCTATCACACCTTCATCAACAACATAATAACACTTATTTTGAAATTTAGGCTTGTAAGGTCTTGGTTTAGGAACTCTTTCTGGACACCTTGATGCAAAATGACCTATCTTATTGCAAGAAAAACATTTTATAGGCAACTTTCCTTTGCACTTAAATTCTCCTCTGGCTTCCCTTTTGACAATAAGTGCTTCAAGCTCATTCAATTATATTTCTTCTTCTCCAATCTGTCTCATTTCTTCCTCATACCTGAATACCTTTCTAGAGGAACTTTCAACCAGATGATATCTTTGTTTGTCTCTCTCGGAGGTAGTAGATTTGAATAAAGATTTTGTCTTAGGAGGGGTATCACCGGATTCACTCAACTCAAAAGCAGTAAGTTTACCAACCAACATATCTCTGGTTACATTTATCATAGTCCAAAGCTCTTCAATAGTTGTAGATTTAACTTTGTATGCAATAGGTACGAATCTAAGCACTTTAGCAACAATCTCTGATTCATCTAACTGTCCACCAACAAATCTGATGCCACACACAAGTTCATTCACTCTTTGCATATAAGTAGAAATATTTTCATCATCACCCATTTTAAATATTTCATATTTCCCTTTCAGACTTTGTAGCTTAGCAATATTTACATTTGCATCTCCTTCATACAAGGTTTCCAACTTTTTCCAGATCTCATAAGTAGTCTTCAGTTCCATAACATTTTTCATCTCAGAATTAGTGAAAGCACTCAAGAATGCTTCCTTAGGTCTGATATTATATCCAACATCCCTAATCTCAGCAGTATTAGTAGGACCATTCTAAGGAATAGCATACCTATTACTTGTAATGTTCCAGTAGGATTCACCAATGCACTTCAAATGACACTCCATTCTAGCCTTCCATAGAGAGTAGTTTGTTCCATCGAATCTCAGACTATCCTTCTTGTATGTTGCCATCCTGGATCACCTCAAGTTGTTAAACTTATTCCAAGGAACCTTCTCTGATACCAATTGTTCGACACAAGGGCAGACAACTGAGAGGGGGGGGTGAATCAGTTGTCACATAATTTCAAACTTATTAAGCTTATTAACCTTCAATCTCATATCTGATTATTAAAAGTGAAAGCATGGATCAACAAAACATCAGAAATACACATAACACCAAGATTTTTGCATGGAAACCCTATTAGGGGAAAACCACGGTGGAGGTTAATCCACAAGTTATATCCTATTAAAAGTATAAGATGAATAAATAAGGAATGCACATGCATTCAGGCACACTGCCTAGAGCTTGCTACTCAAAGGAAGACTCGTTGTCTTACATAGAAAATTCATATTAAATCCATTTGAAGAATTTGAATTGAGAAAGTAGTATCTGCTAATGCCTGAGTATAGTTTCGATTAAGCACATGAACACTTCTTCACACTTCTTCACTCTTCTTCATGCTCTACTTTGCTTTCAAATGATCTAATCCTTATTCACACATAGAAAACACACACACTTTGCTTCTCTCTCACTTGAATGCCTCTTGAATGAAGAAACAATCACTTATATATATCTACAACAAGAAATTACATTCCTTCATGTCGGCTTCAACAAAAAAATTAGAATGAATGAAAACTGTCGGCCCAAAACAATAAAGGTTATTAATGCACATCAACCAAGATCGGCCACAACATAGTAGAGACCCAAAATAATGTCCTTGAACACAAAATACATTTAATTATTCTTCCTCAAAGATCCATAACACACTACATCACTTTGTCGGCCATGAACATGAAAAACATGAACACACAAGAGAAAATATTGGATCACGAGCAAAATGATCAATGTGGACATGCAACATAGATATAAAATGATCTAGAAACATCCACAAACACTTCAATAACATACCCAACAACTCAAATTACCAGATACCCATTATATTCTTCTATGAACACCATTTTTAGTACCAGAATACAAAAGCTCATAACTTGCTCAAATCTTCATGCACACCTCTAAAAATTATGGAGTAGAAACTATATACATCTACAAACAACCCTTTAATCCACAACTTCTCACGATCAACATACTGAACTTTCCAACACACTGATCTTCACTGCTTCACAAACAACCTGTAACATGTTTTATTACTATTTTCTCAATATCTTGGACATATACAGTCTTAAAGAAATTAATGCTAATAGTGTTGAAATCAATGAAAACCACATATCAGCAATACAACCACAATATCCAATAGATCTAACCATCTCCTCCTAGGATATCACATGCACCATAACATACATCCTAGTCTCAAGAGAACATGTAATATGCAAAACTCTAATCTAGAATCAAGAGTGTACCATGACATCACAACAAACCACTCTAAACCAAGAAATCATATCTCCAATCACATGAAGATAACCATACCAATGATGCATCCATGCCACTGCCAACAACTCCCATTGAATCTTGATACAAGCTACACATAGCATCATGACCATCATCCTCTCCATGAATATCAACCAGGTCTACAAACACTCAACTGCAATGTCAATAACACACAAGTAAATAAAGATCTCAGAGCTAAGAAGATACATACAACAACCAACAAAACATCACAAACCAATCCAACACCGCCAAGTCATCACTATCAAAAAATATTCCACTGAAAATGTATAACCAATAACTGTAACAAGCTATCATGACATTGTGATTGAACCACATGCTACAAGTCCCATGAACCAACTAATAAAGTACTCAAATCACCCATCCTCTCATCCCAACACAACATACCAATGCACAAATGACCACAAACAAAGCCAACTAATAAAATATGCAACAACAATGAATCAACTGGTGGATATAGATAGTCCACATCCAAGTCATCCCACTACAAATAGATGGGTGATCAATCCATACAACTACATAACTTATAGATCCAATCACTGAAACATGCAAAATCATCATCACATCAGTAACCTACAAACTAAGATATCAAAGAAGATAACCATGTAGACCAAATGAATCAAACACCAAATCAACCATAGACATGATTTGTCAACAATGTCCATAAATGAGTAATCATATTCAAGGAACCAAATAAGAATCAAGAAGATAAAACCAATATCCTAACATCAAACTGTATCACTACCAAACACCACACACATGATCATGTCATTCCAATGCATCAAATGTACCTACATACCCATGACACAATAACCATAGCCATTGATGTACTTTCACTCGACTATCACCCATACAAGATTCCAAGTATCAAACCATGTTCAACCATGTCCTCAAAATCAAAGATAACCTGTGTACCTGTCACCATCAAAGTCCCAACTCTGAAAATCACTTGTAAACCTATACCTGGAAGTATCAATCTGATAATTAGTTATAGCATCATAAATAACATATAAAAACATTTACTTGCTCAAAGTTTTACCTCTTGAATCATCTGGATCCTGACACAATCACACCCCGAATCTCAGGCACCTACAAGTGATTAAACAAGTACCAAGATCAACCTATTCCTAAAAATGATAAACAATCTGAACCACTGTGTAGTACACTACAAATGCTCTCCAATGCCTCTTTGAAATCAAAAATTTGATTTCGTATGCAAACAAGAAAATATGACTTCCAGAATCTAAAAATATATCTAAATAGAAAAACCATGGAAGCACACCTATACCACAACATAGTACTTGGAACTAGATTTCCAATGACTACAAGAAGTCAAAAATCTGACATACTGGGCAAAAGTTATGCAAATTTGAAAAAAACTGCTATAAAATGAACTCTAGGTGGTTGTTGGGTGGCGGCTTGGTGGCTCCACCAGTGGCGGTGGTGCCCGAGCGGCACTCTGGTGGTGGATGAGCGACATAACTCAAAACTTTATCCAATTTGATTAAATTTTTCAAAATAAAAATCTTCTCCACCTCCCCCGACGAATTTTAAAATATGGTTCAATTTTTTTTCAAAATAAAAAATTTAAATTCCCCCCTTTGGAGAAGACCTGACCACTATCAACAAATTTGTCACATAAATTTTGAAGTTCAGTACTTTATGGTTTTCACTTGCAGATTTAAAAGGTTTTTTAAATTTTTATAAAAAAAAAAATTTAAATGGTAGTTTTTTAGGCGCCTGTGGCCGCTAGTAACTGGCCACTAGAGTGGGAAAAGCCCGTCGACAGATGACCACCGAGCTGGCCAAAGGGCCAACAGTGTCTACTATTGGTACTTTAGCTTAGCAAGGTTGGGGGTGGGGGGTTTGCGGACCCCTTATTTAATTTATATATTTTATATTTTATTTCTTTTAAAAATATTTTTCTAACTTCATTTTTTTTTAAAAAAGCCCGACGCTAATAATTTTTTGCAAAATTTTTCAAAGGAAAATTATTTATTTTGTTAATATTGTATTTTGCAGAGGGTAAATTGGGCCTTTTACTAAATTTGTTTTTGCCTTTTTTTTCAACTTCTCTAAAATAGGTCAAATTTTATGTCAAAATTCATCTCTCGGCCAACCTGAATCCAACCATGAGGTCCATTTTGTCTCAAGGGGCCATCTATGAAATTTCCCCTACAAAACCCTCATTTTCAAACTCAAACTAAGAAACCCTTTTTCACCCAAAATTGGAAAACTTCAGATTTGCAATAAACCCAAGAAATCTTGACAACCCAAAAGCCCAAATCTGCATATTAACACCTACAAAATGCGTTCCATATCGTGTAATTACTCAAACCCTACATGCATGTCCATGATTTCAACTTTGCAAAAAACTCTCAAACTAGGGTTATAACAAAAAATCTTCAACCATGAAAGCTCTAATACCACTTGTTAGGAAATATTGCGTTCAAACCCACAATCTTAAATCATTTCCGACATAACCCATGAGAGATTAACATGCATAAAAGTTTTCCAAAATGCATAGATCAAATAAACAATCCATAAGATAACACTAGATATACCTTGGAAAAAACCTAACCTCCAAAAGCATCCATACTCCATCATATTATTCAACAATAAGCAAATACAAGAGTTACAATGAATACCTCTGAAGCATCAAACCCTCTAATGCGTTCCCATGTGTCCAAGCATGAATCCACACATCCCATACCATGCTTAAAAAATGCACTCCACAAGAAGACTCAATAATGATAGCCAACCCACTCAACCAACCTAAACCACTACACATGTGTTTTCTTTTATAGACACAAGCTCACACAAAATACAACTAGTGGTAAGGTGAAACCATGTGCCACAAAAACATGTGAATACAAAACCACTAACCCTTTATTTAATATTGGGCACTAAGACATCACATTATTTAGTATTTCCCCAATATTAAATTATTATCACATGTCTCCCACACATTAAATAATAATACAATGTTACAATAAAACATCAAGTGGAACCCAAATAGTTACCTAGTGTGATTAACAACACCACCAAGGTGTATCAAAATTAAATAATTATTTAATTATAATATTATTATAAATCAATTTATGCAATGGTGTACAACACCATATCTCAACAAAATCATGGACCAAGAGGTGTGGCCATACTTTCAAAGAATGGAGGAATTTTTATGATCTACAAATGCACATTACAATAATGGCGAACTATTTGTATGACATGTTGTGGCATGGAATAAATACATGAAGCATATAGGAGAAACCATTGTAGTAAATGCACCATTATTTTTAGCTTTTTGGTTGTCTTGGAGTGTGTGAGTAGTTAAAATAGAGTGCCAACATAGTATTTAATTTTTTTTCTAGGTTGTGAGCTTTTAGGTCTAGAAGGGACTTATGTCCATGTGGTCCCAAGGTGAAGAACAAACTCAAAAATCAACAAAATGGAATGAGGGGGGTGAAAGGTGTGGGTAGATAAAAGATTAATGAATGAGGTATCAAGGTCAAGTGATATATGATCCTTATATAAGAGGCTAGGAAATTGGGATGTATGGCTAATATGAGAGAGGGGAAAAGGATAAAAGTGATGCAAGGAGCTAGTAAATAGGAATTATTAGGATTGGGGCATCAAGGGAAATGTGGTTCTTGGAACTAGGTTCCAAGGTCCTGGCTTCACTTACAGGTTTGGACCTAGAGATGAATGAAGGATGCACATCATTAAGGGTGGGAGTTAAGGTTTTGGATAAAAAAGAACCCTAGAGTTGAGCTAGATGTCAGAGGTCTAGGTCCCTCTTAAAATATAATATATGTTTAGCAAGTTCAAGATCCTTTGAACCCATCAACATCATATCTTCTTTTATTATTATTATTATTATTTTTTCTTAAGCCATGTCATACTTTCAACGAGTTTAGTAACTTTCAAACTCACCAACATCTTATTATTTATTAGATTTTTTCTTTCACTTTAGCCCTGAAATGAATTCAAGAACATTTCAACTCAAAAAAATTATGGAATTCATCCCTCTTGTTAGCAATTTGGTGAACTAAAGAGCTTATGAAATTTATAAGAAAACGTCTCCTTTGTTCATCTATTAAAGAATTAAGTAAATATTGAACCATGTTAGAGTTTTAGTAAGTGAAAGGAATCTAGATGAGAGGAAATAGATTCCTACACTAATATAAGTAGGGGATATTTACAAAAAAAATCCTTTTAACATCTTATACAACTACAGTAATGAGAAACACATAGAAATAATGGAATAGAACAAGTACACAAAAAACAACATACACCAGATATATATGGGGAAAACTCTTTCAGGTAAAAAACCCCACCCTCTAAAACCATAATAATTCTATATTAATTTAAATATGAGTTACAATACAACCCAAGAACAAAGCTTCTACACAAGTGCTTCATCACAAACACATGTATTGGATTTAACTCGACAACATTTCGTTACCTACAAATAAACTATGCATTCTACAATGCAAGTCTCTCAATATATAGAGTGATACAAACTTAAATAAGCATCTAGAAGGAGAGGGGCATCCAAATCCACATGGCACAACCTTCAACACCAGATACATGCATTTGGACACATCTAACATATTCCCTTACACCCCTTACAATGGTCAAACATGCAAATATTCCTTCCTCAAGCTTGGGCACCTATAATATACTAAAAAATAGCTTATGAAAGATGCCTTACACATCTTACAACTGTTATAGAATATTTCATAGCTGGCAACACTTATAGCTGTAAGAGAATCTTTCATAACTAACTAAAAATAGTCGATTATCTTACATCCTATCATAACCCAACTTGGACGCCTATTCACCCATGCATGAATATTCCTTATGAAATGTCATAAAATCTATCATAGGTCAAAGATTTCAAAAGTGGGACACCTATGTCCACTTGGGATGATGATGTGTCATCCAGTCACTTCCAACGGGGATGCCACCTAATTGGTGGGTCCCAATTTGTGACATGACACCATAGGAAATTAAATAATACAAATTAATACAATAATACATCAATTAAATCAATATTAGGACTCTAAGGTTGAGACACTTTAATCCTAACATTCTCCCACTTGTCAAAGACCTGTCGAGAGTCACATGGAATCTTCTACTCAGGGCCCCAAGGCCCATGGAATCAAAACACCATCTAAACTTCTTTGTTCTCACTAGTTTTGTTATTGCATCTACAACATTCACTAAAGTGTCAACCTTTTCCAAGTTCACCTTTCCATCTTATACCATATCACAAACAAAATGATACTAGACATCAATGTGCAATTCTGGCATATTCTTTGCAAGGAAAATCACACTTTGACTATCACAACAAATAGTAATCAATCCTGCATCTAAACCAATATCAGAACATAATTTATTAATCCAAATAGCTTCCTTACAGGAATGAGTGGCTGGAATATACTTTGCCTCTATCATGGATAATGTGACTACATCTTGTCACTTACTCGTCCAACTGATAGCACGACCAAACATCATAAACACATAACCACTGGTGGATCTTCTATTGTCAATGTCACTTGCCTAATCTGAATCCACATATCCATAAATACTAACATAATGTCGAGGTCCAATAGGATAACCATGAAAAAACAAGGCATACTCAGAAGTACCTCATAAATATCTAAACACTCTCTTAACCACATCCCAATGCACCCGTCCAAGATTAGCCATGAAACGGATAAAGACTCCCATTGCTTAGGTAATGTCTAGTCTCACACACACCATTCCATACATCAGACTACCAACTGCACTTGCATATGGTACTTCGATCATGTCCTCCATCTTAGTAGGAGATTTTGGAAAATCATTCATAGGAAGCTTCACCACCTGCATCACAGGAACAACTAGCTATCTACAATCTACCATGTTGAATCTCTCCAACATTGAGTTCACATACTTTCCCTAGCTTAACTAAATCTTTTTTTTGTATCTCTTTCTCTTGTTATTTCCATTCCTAGAATGTACCTAGCTACACCTAGGTTTTTCATCTCAAATTGTGTCAACAATTGAAACTTCAAATTTGAAATCATACTTTTACCATTCCAAATGAACATATCATCTACGTATAGGAAAATAATGAGAATGTGATCATTATCATTTTAAAGTATACACAATGGTCAAATTTAGATCTCTAAAATTCCAATGACAACACATAGGTATTGAACTTATGATACCACATTTTAGGAGACTATTTTAAACCATAAAGATACTTTTTTAGTTTGCAAACCAAATTTTCTTTACCTTTTTCAATGAAATGCTTTGGCTATGACATATAAATCTCTTCCTCCAAATCACCATGAAGGAATGTTGTCTTCACATCCATCTATTCCACTTCTAGTTCATATGTTGCTGCAAGTGACAACAAAAGCCAGATAGATGTCAGCTTCACTACAGGAGAGAATATCTCCCCATAATCAACTCCCTCCACCTAAGAAAACCCATTACTGACCAACCGTGCCTTATACTTCTCAACACTACCATCAGGACCACACTTTTTCTTGAAGACCCATTTACAACCAACAAGTTTACGTCCAATAGACAAAGGTACCAAATCCGAAGTCTTAATTTTATTTAATGAAGCTATTTCCTTGTCCATGGATTGCATTCAGGAATTTGAATCAATCATACCCATTGCCTCTCTAACTATCTTGGGCTCATCAGTGTTAGTAATCAAAGCAAAGATGCAATTGGGATCCAATAATGAATAACCAAACCTTTCTAGTTGTCGCCTAACTCATGTAGACCTCCTCAAAGGCTGAGGTTCTCCTTCTTCAAAAATTTTAGAGCTACTTGAGCTCTCCTCATCATTAGGTCCAATAGGATTACATCGTTCTTATTTCTTTGGATTAGGTGGCATCTAAACTACCTCCGTTAGTTTCTCCTATTTTTCTAGTTGTAGCTCAACAATGGAAGGTTTCATCTCTCTAAAGATCACACCTTTGTTGTAGAGAACCTTCTGAGCTTCTAGATCCCAAAGCTTGTACCATTTCACACCGACACCATATCCGATAAAGATACACTTAACAACCTTGTTCGCCAACTTATACCTCTTCTCAATCAGAACATGAGTGTAAGCTTCACAACCAAATACTCTGAGATTTCTCATCGAAATATTTTTTACCAAACCACACCTCCATAGGTGTCTTACCAAAAAGCATTGATGTAGGACATCTATTGATCAAATAAAATGCAATGGCTATTGCTTCAGCCCAAAACTTATGTTCAAGGCTAGCACCACTCAACATACTCCTAGCCATCTCCATCAATGTTTTTTTCATCCTCTCTGCAACTCCATTTTCTTGTGGAGTATAGGGAGTAGTTTTATGTCTTTCAATAACATTCTCTTTAGATAAATTGTCAAACTCTCTAGAACAAAACTCACCACATTATTAGTCCTCAAACACTGAATCGTTTTGCTAGTCTAGTTTTCTACCAAGGCCTTAAACTCCTTAAATCAACTAAAGACTTCAATTTTACTTCTGAGAAAATATAAAAATGTCCTTATACTATAGTCATCTATGAAAGAAACAAAATATACAATTTTGATAACAAAGGAAAATTTATAGGACCAAAAATATCTAAATGAACATAGTCCAAAACCCCAGAAGACTTATGAGAACTAGACTAAAAATAAACATGGTTTTGTTTTTCATATACACAATATTCAAAAAAGTCAAACTCAAGATTACAATAATCAAGGACCTCAACATGGGTCTTATTTTTTAGAGTTCTAAGACCCTTCTCATGAATGTGACCAAGTCGTTGGTGCCATAACATTGTCTTCTCTATAGGAAGCTTCATTTCTATGGAATGAGCACCCTTAGGTACCCAAAATGCACGAACATCAGATGTATATGCAAAATGCTTCTTCTTTGCATGATGTGATGGTGAGGATAAAAAATCCAAAGATATCTTCTTCAGTACATTAAAAGAAATATTTCACTAGATACAGTGCATCCATCAATCTGAAACAAAGTTCCAATATGAACACCCTTAGCCAACACCATAGACCCTCTAGTCATCTTACATCCTCCACCAAAGAAAAAAATTGCACTCCCGAATCATTTAGTTTACTTATAGAAAGTAGGTTTTGTGCCAAACCTAGGATATGCAAGACACCATCAATCCCCTTCACTCTTCCATCAATAAATATGATTTTGAATCTTCGATGACCAACAATCTTCAGGTGAGAGTCATCACCTAGGTACACCTCTCTGCCATCAAAATCCTCATACTTTGAGAACCAATCTCTATGATAATTCATGTGAAAGGATGCACCTAAATATATCAACCACATATCATCCGATGCATGGGCTGCCAAGGATACAATAAATGCTTCTCCATCATCTTGAGATGATTTCTCTGATTCATAATCAGAGAAATAATTTTTCTTCTTCTTCTTCTTCTCCTTCTTGCAATCCTTCCAAATGTGACCAGTTTCACCACAGTTCCAACATTTTTCCTTGGACTTATTACCAAGATACTTAGATCTCCTTGGAGACTTTGAATTATATTTTTTGTCTTTATTTTTTCTTCTCTCCTTTAGTCTGCCACAAATTGCAAGGGCCTCCTTGGCCATCTCAGAATACTCCCTTGACATCTCTTTAGATAATAATGAGGCAACAACCTCATCCATCTTGAATATGGAATTAGTGCTTCCAATAGCCATTACCAAGTGATCCCAAGTGTCCGACAATGAACACAAAAGGAGCATGCAATAGTCTTGTTCATCAATCTTGTCTCCAATGAAACCTAATTGTGCAACCCACATGTTAAAATAGTTTAGATGATCTATTGTGGATCCTCCATCTTCCATTTTCAAAGAATACATCTTCTTTCTTAGGAAAAGCTTGTTTACCAGAGATTTAGCCTGATAAACATCACAAAGCTTCTTCCATAGAGAAGCAAAAAAATTCTCTTCATGGACATTCAAGAGAATAGAATTATGCAAATAGAGTCTAATAAGACCCTTGGCTTTCCTATCCATGAGATCCCAATCCTCTTGTTTCATTCCTTGTGGCATGGTTCCAGAAACTGCAAGCTATGGATCATGGTCTACAAGCATGTCTTCCATTTTGAGCTTCCACAACTAAAAATTACCATCAGTAAAGTTCTCCATCTCAATCCTCATAGATGTGCCTACCATCTCTTTCCTGTAACAACGTAACAAAACACACACTTCTGCAAAACTCCCATTGAAACAAAGATTAGCTCAAAAAACCCGTCTAACCCAACAAAGGAAACAAGGCTAGCTAGGCTTTCATACCAACTAAAAGGAAGTCGAGTGAGAGGAAACAACTTCCTACACTAATATAAGTAGGGGAGAGTTACAAAAAAATCATTTTAACACCTTATATAGTTACAATAATGAGAAACACATAGAAATAATGGAATAGAACAAAAAGTACACAAAAAACAACATACACTAGATATATGCAGGGAAAAATGTTTTGAGTAAAAAACCACACCCTCCAAAAGCACAATAATTCTATATTACTTTAAATAGGAGATACAATACAACCTAAGCACAAAGCTTCTACATAAGTGCTTCATCACAAACACCTATTTTGGAGTTAACTCAACAACGATCTTTGTTACCTGCAAACAAACTATGCATTCTTCAATGTAAGGCTCTCAATATATAGAGTGATACAAGCTTCAAGAAGAATCTACAAGGAGAGGGGCATCCAAATCCACATGGCACAACCTTCCATGCCATAGAAATGCATTTTGACACATGTAACATATTCCCTTACACCCCTTCCAATGGTCAAACATGTAAATATTCCTCCCTCAAGGTTGGGCACCTAGAATATACTTAAAAATAGCTTATGACAGATGCCTTATACATATTATAACTATCATAGAATATTTCATAGCTGACAACATTTATAGTTGTAAGAGAGTCTATCATAATTGACTAAAAGTAGTCGATTCTCTTACATCCTGTCATAACCCAACTTGGGTGCCAAATTTCACCCATGCATGAAGATGCCTTATGACACATCATAGAATCTATCATAGGTCAAATATTCCAAATTTGGGACACCTATGTTCTCTTGGGATGATGATGTGTCATCTAGTCACTTCCAACGGGTATGCCACCTAATTGATGGGTCCCAATTTGTGACATGACACTATAGGCAATTAAATAATACAATAATACATCAATTAAATCAATATTAGGACTCTAAGGTTGAGACACCTTAATCCCAATAGTAATTTTGAGAACTTTTAAACTTGTCGATGAAATTTATCTTTCTACACCAATTTTTCCTATGAAACAAATGTGAGAAAATGGGCTAGAACCAAAAGATAAAGTGTGAGAAGCTTAGAGAAACCCTTGAAAAGTATATGAATATTTAAATTAAAAGTAAGGTAATTTATTTCATAAATCTATGGCTTCATAAAATATTTTAAAATTAAATTACATATGCTTCAAAACAAAAAAATAGAGTGCATCGTTTAATAATCATGTTTTAAACTTTGTAGGAAGCATGTATTCCCACTCTTTTATCTATTTTTTATGTCATTAATGAATCAATTAAATATTTTATTTTTCTATAATTATGCACTTAAAATTTTCATTATGATATAATATCCAAGAAGATAACTTAGACAAATAATATCACATATGAAAACCTAAGAGAAACCAAAATATCAATCGAACCAATGATTGAATTATGAATTCTTGAAACAAGATAATGTTGGACTTTCTTAACATTCATGCTATAATATTATTTATAGTGAGTGAAGATTAAATGCAATGAAATGTGTATCATCTAATAATAATTTATAGAAAACATATATAACATTGGTAAAACAAATTTGTATTAACTAAAAAGACTTATGAACATACAATGCTATATGTCAATAAAAGTATAATATATGTACAAGCCATATAAGCGAATAATGTCGCATATATGTAATACAAAAATATATGTAAAAAATTGTTATATAAGAATACAACAAATTCATAATGTAATCACTTCCCTCTAGGGGAAGAGAGGAGTTTACGAGTCCTTTCCTATTGAGTGGATGAAGAGGAAAGTGATGATGGTTGCTTGTGAACCCATTGATTTGACCTCCTTTCTAATTATTTTTGGAGATCCACTTAATACAAACATAAAGTATAAACATTAATATATAAAAAATGAATTATATAATGACACATTAAGGAATAATCACTTACTTCCATCTCATAATTATTCTAAATAAATTGTTGCCTCTTCATCCATCTGAGGGGTAGGTGCATGAATTGGAGTTGTGACCTCTTGTGACAAGCATCAAGAAACAAATTAAACTACAAGTGAATATCATTAAAATTTTCACTAATAGGTCTACATAGGATAAAACAACAAATAGAATATGAACTTTACTAATCTAGCTCATACATTTCTTAAAGGCATCAAAGATAAAACTATTGTAGCAACACCCTCCTCTATTATGTTATGAATATTGGGAGAAGTACGATTTTATTTCATCAATTGAAAATAATCATTTTACCTAAATATACCTAGCATTATTTTACAAATGTAATGATTAAAAATAGTAAGTCTTACCTTAGTGAAAGATGTATAGCCACTCCAACTGACAAGTCCTAATGTTAAGGCCCAAAATCCATTTATTCAACATCTAGTGTGAATTTTAAGATTATCATTCATATAAGACAAATATATTTACATATACTACATTTACTATTTATTTAATAATTACATAGACATGGAATCAACATAATCATGTAATTGAGAGTTGAAGGGCCACTAGATGTATGGAGAACACTCTATCCTTGAAATAGATTATTACGATCAATTTAGAAATTTAAATAATCTTACATTTTAAAATGAAATATAGTAAATTGAATTTAACCTTATTCAAATTTACATGTCTGTCCATGCCAAATGTCTCATTCAACATGCCATCTATGAACACCAATTCATCCAATATGGATGCAACCTTCTATTGGCCACGTGCATCCCAAGCATCCTTGGACCCATAATCATAAAAAGACCCATATTTTTGACAAACTTGAGATGAAAGTAGAGACTTGGAAGCCTCACCCTCATCATCCTATGCTAAAGGTTTAGTATGTTGTAATGAGATCTGTGATTGAGGGAGATGATGGAATCTAGGTCTCCACCTTAGCACTCTCCTTCACAATGAAAGGTATTTGTAGCATAAAAAATTTCACCCTTAATAATTTCACACTAGGTTTAGCTCTCCCTTATGTGCTTAGCCATATTTATGCATTTAACTAACCATTTTATAAACATATTTGGAAAAAAACAAGGGAAATGAAAATGAGCATTCAATATTTTCCCTTGATACTTTAGGCCCCGAAAAGGATGGGTCTGGTCTAGGGTACCCCATGCCCTAATCTACCCCTTTTTGGCCCCTTTTTTGAATATATGTCGATGTTGGTATTTTATTATTTGAAAATTTGAATTTATTTTTTAGCTATTGAATTTTTATTTTTGGGAAATTAGAGTAATTATATATAAATACTAGTCATTTTCATGATTTGAAATGCCAATGAAACCTAGCACTTTTACAGGGAAAATTTGAGAGTTAAAAAATCAACCAAGAACACTCAAGAGCAAAATTATCAACATTATTGTAGTGTTTATTCATGTCAAGTATCATGCCAATCATTTATCATGTTTTTATGTAACTTTATTCACAATTATTTTTTGATTACTAACACTTAAGATAATTTAATCAAGCAATCAAATTCTCCTCGAAGGTGACGAGTACATGAATTCAATCCATCAAGGAATACAAATTTGAGTGGTAAGTTGTAGAAATTTGTCAATTCATTACTTGTTTATTATTAGCCTTTGACCAATTGAGGGTAATATCTCTTTCCATATCAACATAGCCATTGTGTAGGTAGAAATACCAGAATGGAGTTTGACTTAGGCAAGACCCTATACAACACATCCCTTCTTTCATGTGTGCAGGTTTTCATATCTAAAGCAAATTGGAGGAAGATTGAAGACTAATTTCTCATTCATACATTCAAGACCTAAAAGTTATCAATCCATGAAAATTGGAATTTCTTAGTCACAGACAAAGTTCTCACAGTGATTTCAAGAGAATATGAGCTAAAAACTAGAGGCTTCAGGTTTGTGTTTTTAGATCTTAAAAAGTAGGAGTCTAGTCTAGGGTTAATCAAACCCTAGACCAGCCAATTCAACACCAAATTTGCATGTCAAGTTCCTCTATGTCTTCTCTCTACCTTCTTGGATTCTATTTTAATTCTATTTTTATCCTTTAGAATTTCATTTCTCAAAAATCATAACAATTTGTTGTATTTACATGATTAACCTAGGAATAAAATTACATCAATTCTAGTAAATTAACAATCAATTCACATCATTCACATACACACATAATAACAAAGATTAAAACCCTGATCCGCTATTCTAGATCTTCCATTTAGGTTTATAGTCAAGTGGATTTGAGATCATTTATAATCCTTAATGTCCCATATTAGGAGAAGTGTGATTAGGACCTAGATATTTTGGTAAAACTAATGTATGTGGAACTCTAAATATTTTTAAGTTTGAAACATATTAGTGCATTCATAATTATCATAAAAAGTATTAAAAAGGTGAAAAATTCCCTTCCATTTTGCATTCACAACATAACTAGTATTTATTTAGGTCATTGCAAAATAGATCTAGTTCATAATTGCATTGGTAAATCTAAATTAGTTAATATCAAATCTGAAAACAACATTTGAAAGTGTTTAAAGTAACCATTTAGGCATATGATTATAGTGGAAAAAGTGGAAAAGTGCATTGTTATGATAAGATTTTGATTTCCAAAATTGTCAAGTTAGGATTAGTCAATTTTTGTATTGTGCAATTTGAAAATCACATTTTGAATTGTATTTATTACTTGATAATTCTAAAAAAATTCTTGCATAGTTGTATTTCATATTGCAATTTAATCATAATTTTATACATTTTTGGAAATTTATTTACTCCCAAACCCACATAGTTACATAACATAATACTCAAATATTGTACTACATATCTAATTTTTAAATTTTCAAAAAGTAATGCACTAGTCTAGGTTGTATCACAGTTCACACCCTTAACCAAATTGTTTTTGCTAAGATTCATGTGACAACAACCTCTCAGGGTCTTCTATTTATATATTCTTTCAAATTTTATGCCTATTATATTATAATAGTCATTATTTTAATGAATATATTTGTTAATAATACACTTTCATAATGTCAGAGTACTTTGGAAAAATATGTGCTCTTTGAAATCTTTGGTTGATGTTTCATGTTGTGTCCTTGGTAATAATTCCCCTACAATTGACAAGGATTAAATTTCCTTATCTCCTAACACATACCTTCCAAGTGAAGCTATCTTGGTGCAAGATGAAAACATGTTTGAAAGCCCACTAAATATTATTTTACCCACCCTTAGAAAAGACATTGTCCTTTATTCAGTATTGCCTATTCATAATCCTCAATAGCCAACAAGACCTAGAATACCTCCATAAGAGATGATTTCCTCCTCCCACAAAGAGAGTACTTTACAATTGTACCTCACCCATTACACATAAGATCCCCCACTAGTGCCAACCAAGATGAGTGTAGGCCCAAAAATGATCCTCCATATATGAAAATAAAGTAAGCGATACACACATCAACTTAGAAAAGTGTTATGGTCAAGGATTTAGGATTCTAGCTAAACAATTTTGTGGCATAAAGAATGAGCATGAAATCCACACTCTCTTGGAATAAATACCACCCGATGATACAAAAGGAATTACTTATCAAGGTCTTCTACCTTTAAATAAGATATTTATTCCATCATCTAATCCAAAAAAACCTCATAGACCTATTGGAAATGGTCTCTTACTTGCTCCACATCCTTTATTAGAGATTGAGTGTACCTTTATGCATAATTTCAATTACTTTACCTCCTCTATGAGAAATAAAAGATACTAAACACATGAATAAAAAATCATCTTTTTGTGTGTATCATAACATATTTGGTAATTATACTAATGAACGTCATGATTTAAAAGAAAAAATTGCACGACATAGATCTATACAAGGATGTTGAGTAGGACAATTGGGAGGGGGGGGGGGAGGTGAATAAGTGTTTACATAATTAAACTTTTAATTCAATCATCAAAACTAATTATTAATACTGCTTAAATGATTAATCATAAAACACTAATGTTGAAAATTAAATCCAACACATAAACACAATAACATCATATTTACGTTGAAAACCCAATAAGGAAAAAAACACAATGAGGATTAATTCACACTATAGAGAATATAAAAACTAATTAGGCTCACTGCTTGTGAAACAAGGCTCACTACCAAAATAAGGACTCGCTATCTGAAACAAGACTCATTGTCCAACATGGCTAACAACTCAAAGGGATAACTACCATAGAGATACAAATAAGACAAAGAAGACTTGTTACAGAGAGAAGACAATCTCAATGCAACAAAGAATTCCACCATAATCACTCACAAACATGCATGAATGATAGAGTTCACCTTCTACTCACTGCATTTAAAAACTCAACATTTAGGCTTTACAGTGATCTGCCACGCTTGCATCACACACACTCACTGTGTATCATCAATGTCACATTTATCTGCTCTTTTTCTTTTTCAATTAACTCTCTTCTTCGCTCTTGTATATCCTTCACCACCAAATCATCCTAAGTTTATACCATCTTCAACTTTGAAACATATCCAAAGTCGACCATCCAACATTAAATTCAAATTAGTTCAGCGCCAAAATGTCTTAGGATGGAATTAGAACGAGGGTGACCCAAACACATGCTTCATAGGGACCCAAATAGATCCAACATGCTTCATCAAATTTGAAAGTAGTATTTCACACAAGGTCGACCAAACCAATGTAAAACACATAGAACCATTAAGCACAAATCTTCCAGATGCCGAAATTATCTTCAAAAAAATCAAGTCAACTCAACTCTTGAACTACAAGTCATAAAACTTCATCAAAGAGAAATTCAGACCAACAATATTTCACCCGAACCTCAACCAGAAATACAAAAAACCATACTCCACAATTGGTGAACATAACTTGCATTGTATAATGAATCAACAACTAAATTCTAGATATAGCATCTTCTAACAACCATAATAAACATATTTGAATTGCACAAACATAGGATCAAATTTGGACCAAAACCTAGAGCAACCATTGAACACCTGCAACATATCTTTATTAAAATTTTCTTAATATCCTTGACATATACAACCAACAACAACCAGTTGATAACTAGTTGATCAATTGACATCAATTACAACACCTTCAATCTTTCCATTCTTGCAACAATATCCCCATTTGTCATTGATGGCAACACATGATGTGAAAAACCATCAAAGACACCATTCTAGCTCTAAATACACTTTTCAAGATTTTTCTTTCTGTTTCTCCCCCATAGTAGATAATCTCTTATATTCATTTTCTTTTTCTTCACATGCTTCCTCTCCCCCTTTGACATCAATGGAAAATGAAAAAGAATATTTTACGTTGATTCCTCCTTTGAAATGAAAACAAAATACTCACAATAACATCACCTGACACTACTTGCTCCCCCTGAGAGGTAGCCACCAAAACACCAGTCCATAAGAAATATAGATCCATAGATCCACTAGATTGATGCATCTACATATGCATCTAGTTCAAGAAAGGAGGGACAATGAACCCTAACTTCTCTTGGAGATACTCAAAAGTATCTTTAGGAAGAGCCTTCATGAAAATATCAACAATTTGATCCTTCATCGCAACATACTCAAGCTTTAATTCATTCTCCATGGCCATCTCTCTTAAGAAATGATACTTGATAGATATATGCTTCGTCCTTGAGAGCATCACATGATTCTTTGAAATTTTAATTGCACTTGTATTATCACAGAAGATAGAAATAAGATCATCATATACCACTGTGATATCTTTCAATGTCTGTTTCATCTATAGAAATTGTGTACAACAAGATGCAACAACAATATACTCAACTTCAATAGTAGACAAGGAGATTGAATAATTATTTTTACTCAACCATGCCACCAATCTGCATCCAAGAAAGAATGCACCACCACTTGTACTCTTTCTGTCATCTACACATCCAACCCAATTTGCATCTGTATAGGCACTGAGTGTAAACTCAATATCTTTAGGATACCATAACCCATAATCTGAAGTTCCATTCAAATATCTGAATATTCTTTTAATAGCAGCAACATGTGTTTCCTTAGGATCTTCTTGAAATCTAGCCACAAGATAGACAACATGCATAATATCTGGTCTAGTAGTAGTTAAATAAAATAATCCACCAATCATAGATCTATACTTGCTCTGATCAGCCTTAGGTGAATCATCATCTTTACCCAATTTGCAACCAATCACCATAAGATACATACTGGTTTGGAACCATCCATCCCAAACTTCTTCAACATCTCTCTCACATATTTAGACTATGAAATAAAAATTCTTTTCTCTCATTGATTAATCTGTAGCCCAAGAAAGAAATTCATCTCTCCAAACATAGAAATTTCAAATTATTTATGCATCTCTTCTACAAACATCTTGCACATATTTTCATTTCCTCCAAAGATAATATCATTAACATACACAGCTAAAATCAATATTTTGTCATTTTCAATCTTAAAATAGAGATTACTATTTGTCGTACCTTTGTTGAAACCTTGTTGAATCAAATACTTGTCCAACCTCACATACCAAGCTCTAGGAGCTTGCTTCAATCCATATAAAGCTTTCTTCAATGTGCACACCATATCTAGTTGATCTTTCAATTGAAATCCTTCTGGTTGTTCCATGTAGACTTCTTCTTCTAGCTCACCATTCAAAATGGCTGACTTGACATCCATCTAATAGACCTTAAAGTCTTTATGAGAAGAAAATTCTAAGAACATCCTTATAGCTTCCATTCTTGCTACTGTAAGACCCTCCCTTCCTATCATCATCACAACTCCATTTAATTCTAAACTTAAGCTATCATATTATTTAGACTAAATGTATGTCATTAAGATGGTAATGAATAAGTTAAGTGGATCTATAACACCTATGCATGTTGTTAGTAATGATAAATTGTCATGCCCATAATTTTTGGCTAGAAAAACCCTACAATTTTTTTTTTCACAACATAATTTTGCAACCTAATGCATATCCATCACACAATTATTTTTAAAACAAGGCTACAAAATGCTAACAATTATTAATCGTGTACGTGCATGGTAGCACACTACCCGCATCGAGTGAAGTTTCTCGTACAACTCTACCATAGACACATTGCTCGAGAGCGAGGCAGCGAAAGGAAACAATATTGGATGCACGAAAATCCATCACATGCACCACATGAAACAAGTAGCAAGATGAAACAAGGACTTAGGTTAAGGTTGTGCTAGGTTCAGAATACTTGCTAAGGACTAATGGTGGCTAACCTCAACTTGACATCCAACTCCACTCTATTCTTAGTGTTATTAATTCGTCTAAAGGTTAACTATGGTTCGAAGATATTATTATTATATCCCTAATGATATGAATGCCCTTCTTCCAAGGTGTTAATGATGTAACAATTTAAATAACCATATTATCGCTAATATAAATTTGGTTATCAAGAATTTCACAAAATTTAATTTGTTTAGAGTAAATACATTTTATCGATGAAAACAAAAACCATTCTTTCATATGCTAGAAGTTGATTATCTCCATATATTCTAATAAAAGAAAAAAACACAAATAAAATAATAAATAAATAAATAAAAATAATAAATTATTATATAAATAAAACAAAATGACTACCCCAATTAAAATCTTATTAGATATGCTTACTCTCCATAATAATAAGAGTAGCTTTCTATTTATTTGTTTGTTTAAGTTACTATATATATTTTCTTACTATAACAATAAGAGAAGTTTCTTATTTATTTATTTGCAATATATATTTTCTTACTATAATAGTAAGAGAAGTTTCTTTTTATTTGCTTAGTTTAACTAACTATAAATACCATAATTATTTCTCACATTCAAGATAAAGAAAAGCCCATAAGAGAAAAAAAAAGAAGCCACGATTCTTTTCTTTTGGTTTATTTTAGACTTAGGGACCTTTTAAGAGATTATATCAATAAGGCCATCTTTTAGATTTGTTGTTGTTTTTTTTTTAACACAAATGGAAGGCAATGAAATTGGGATCTACTAAGACTTTATCTCCCAGCAACGCTATGGCCAAGCATTTCTAACTTATTTAGTACCATGCAAAATTTCAACGCAATACTAGTATACTTTAATGGGCTAGATATATTATTCTGACAGGGGAATTCATTTCCACCTATTTGTCATGAAACGTATTTATGTGAAACTTGTTTTAATATGTGTAGTATCACTAATAGTAGGATTTCTCCAGTACAATCTGGTTACAGTTGCTAACTTACTCCTGTTAATCTCTTGACCAACTATGATCATTAATATAAGAGTAAATGGCAATATGATTATTCTACTATAAAATAATAGTTCTTTACTACTTCCCTTCTCTTTGTCATTATTATTAGTATCAACGCCTCTTTCCAACAATAGCAGGTAATAAGTCTGAACTGACTTCACTGCCGATTCAGCATTAATTGATAATACTGTAACCCCACCCAACGACTCTATTCTGAGTACAAAATTCTCCTTTTACAACTAGAGCTTAATGCCAATTGGACGATTGGGAGAAGTTCTCGAGGAATATTTAAAGAGAGGCTTTTTGTGGAAGAACGTTTAACCTCAGCTGAAAGTAATAAAAAAGAAGCACGTTGGGCTCACGCCGTCACCGCAGTAAGTTGTCTGCATTAAATATTCGCAGCTGGTAAAATTCATGGAGGCGTTAATTTACAACAACAATTGTAATAGCAAAGATCTCGCCCGGGAACTCCGTTTGGTGTTCATTTTGAACAGATTCTTGGCGCCGACCCTAAAACGATACTAAATACCAACCTTAATGTTTAATATATTTCTCTCTTGTGAGGCAGGGTGTAAATTTGGAGGTACCACGACTTCCAATGAAGCTGCCCTCTTATAATTTATCCTTCTGTATTATTTTATTTCTTTGAACACCTATCGATTAGATAGGTTTATTTAATGGGGAGCCCTGATAGTTTATCCCTCTACCTGACACAAACAAGACCTATCATGCAACCAATTTAAAATAGAATAAAATCTCGAGGCATAAACAGTGATGGCATGGGGTGCAAATCACCATCAGTGAGTTGTAGATCAGGAGTTAATGCTGGGTCTTCACCCAAGGAATGATCGCTAACTTGCAGGGACTTCACATCATTGAAGGGCCGGGTAAGTGTTGCTGTCCTTACAAGCATGAGACTAGACAACTTCCTAGAGTATTAAAGAGGGCCATACCAGTGAGAGATTTGACCTTAGCTCTGTTGTCCTTCACCTAAATCGACTGCCATAGAACAGTGGTCCTGATTCGATTTGCAAGATCTGATTGCTATGATGACTCCCAACCCCTATTAAAATGGTACACTATGTACAACTACAACCCTACCGAGTTTAATGTTGCTGACACAATTCAGGGATCTCTTAAATTCCTCAGGTTACTTGAGATGATCAGTCAAATGAGGGGGCGGCTGCTACAAGCTTATCTATTCACCGTAATCATGGGCTCAACTACCTAGCTCATGCTTCCTCCTGTTAATTAATTATGAGTTGGGTTCGCTGAGTACAGACCTTTTTCTTCATCTCAAGTTACACGTCCCTTTTGATTATCGTTTCCTTTCAATTCATGGATTGTTCTATTTCTTTTGTCGAGGTGTTTATTTTACTTAAGTTTCAGATCTTTATAATGCTTCCCTGAAATCCCAAGTAGAGGTGAAGGATTTATGGGTTTAGCTATGAAGATCCTGCCCAACTATTTGTTTGTGCCAAGAAAAGATTATACGCCTGAAGAGTATCGTTTCAGCTCCATTTCAATGCGCCTTCACTATTTCTAGGCAGGAGTCTTGCAGATTTTCTAAAATTGGATAGTGTTGACAAAATGCACAATTTTCTTTTTATTTTCATTTTGTTTTTTTTTGTTTCCTTATCAACTCATATGAAGCAGATCGAGTACCTTTAAAAGACAATTTGTTGTTACTGCATTAACTCTTAAACACCAACTTATAAATGCTATTTGCAACGACTTTAATCTTTGGTTATTTACTTAGTTTAGAGCAGGTTTTATTTGATATTTTCCAACATAGGGGAAATAAGCACGGTCGGTAGAGCTTTACAAAATGATTCACAATTTGCTTAGGTTTTCAAGAATGAACAAAAATTAATGCTATTTAAGCATTGATCTAAGAGATATTGGGAACACAATCCCATTATAATGTACCTGGTTTTTGTTCTTATCCTCTCTTTTTTTTCATTATCTTCTTTTTGTTTATTCATTCATTTCATTATATATGAAATGCTCTTTTCAATAAAAGTTCATTTAGTTCCATTTAAAATCTTTTTATTGCACCACCCTGAATTAACCTTTTCATGGATCTGAAAGATAGAAGATGGTAATTACCTAGCATCTGTTTATTACAGGAATAATGCAGTTATGCCGCGTACTCACTTTATTATATAAATTATGAAACATGGTTTAAATGTAAAATTGTTAGCGAAGGCCTAAATTGAGGCATATTATTTTGACATTCTAATTAGATTAAAATTTACATGTCATGCTTATATTTCTTCTCTGAAACTCTTATTCATACTACAGGAAGCAGTGTCAGATTCAAGTGGACAATAATCTTTTTGTCCAATACTATATTTTAGTAATACAATCCATTTTTCCTTCCTAACTTGTTTGAAACATACTATTTGTTTATGAGAATACAAAAAAATGAAACATTACAAAACCCTAGCTAAGTTTCAAAAGATCTTTGCTACAACATTCTTCTAAAAGAAAGGAGAAAACTCATTTGAATGAATATCATACCAATGATAAGAGATGGCTCTAATACATCTTTTGTTTTCTTATATTTTTGACATAACCCATTATTCCCTTGGCTTCAAACACAAAACACCTTCCTTGAAGTATAAATCCAAAACTATCATTTCTATTATAATTTTTTTTTTTTGGATCCTTTCATTTCATAAACAAGAGGTTTCAAGTGGAGGTATTAATGGAAAAACTCCAACACTTTTTGATCAACATTTTTACAACGAGTGCATATTGAATGAATGAAGCTTGCTTTTTTTTTTTTCTATTTTCTATCATATTACAACAAATTTACAAAACTACAATGAAGGACACACAACTGATTGGGGCTTGCTCTCCATCCTACCGTAATGGAGTCATGGAGCCTCGTGGGCTCTAGCCATACCCCCAAGCAAGGAAGTCTCTTAGCTCCAAGATGATAAATGGAGTCTTTTCAAAATTTTACCAAGGATAAACATAACATAGTACAAAATTTTATGTATCTAGATTCTCTTCTTACTGTTTCAACCATGATTTATGTAACAATCCTCTTTCTTGCAAAAACAAATAAGAGGAAATGGAAGTAATGGAAAAATTTATCTCTCTTCTGGCTATGTGTAGGATCATCATGGAAAAAATAGGCCCTTAAGTGGCAATAAAATTCATAAAATTAGAGTTAGGCAACTCGACGTAAAAATTTGAATAAGTTATCTCTACTATTTCAAAAATATGTAAGAATAGAATCTATAGCAAATTGAATGTAGTTTCTAAACTACTAGGTTTTTAAGAAAAGAAAAATCTATTTAGTGAAAATTTAAAATTTCAATGCAGTAATACTTAAATTTCAGGGAAAAAATAAAAATTAGGTGTTTGTCTGACCACCCTAACCACAATAAAATGATAATAATTTTTTATAATATTTTAGATATAAGTAGAGGATTCATGTCTCGATGTGATGCATATTTTTTTGTAATTTTTTTCTAAGAGAATAATTAATTATGAATTTTTTATTACAATTTTTTAAAAATATAAAAACTTGTATGTCTTACCACCTTAACTTGGTCAAAACTTCATGAATGTTTTTTATTTTTTTTTAAAATCCTATAGTATGTGAAGCATAGAATGTGACGCACGTTTCGTATTCAAAAAATGTGATACCGTTTGAAAGTTATAGATGTTTTTCAGTCAACTTATCAATCAAGATTTTAGTCGTAATTCAAATAGAAAATGAATAATAATTATTTATTAAATTCAAAGTAAAGCAATTCAAAGTAAAACATAATTTATTTTGGTGGAAAACTGAAAATCTCCTTTAAAAACCTTTTTCGTTTTATCAATTTTAGGTTAAAAAAAAGTCGTCAACCACATGGGCCATCATATCACTTAGATATCGCCACTTTTTGGTCCATCATGATCCTACACATACCCTTCTGTAAATGAGAGAATTAAACTCTTGTAACCTTCTTTTCTCTCCAAGCTAAGCCATTTTGATCACCATCTCCCCAAAAAGGCTCCTCATCTCTCCTTCTTCCTTTCATATTTACTCAAGTTCTCGAAAAGGAGAAGTGGGTAACACCCCACTCATTCTTCTTCTTCAAAATATGTAGAAGTTTCAACTTGCAACTCTTGGATGGGGATGTGTGGGGTGTACTTTCTTTCATAAATGAGGTTCTTTTCCTTATCAAATAAAATACATGCACTTGGACAACCCCTCCATCTTTCCACCCCATCCTCTCCTCAAAATTCGTCACTCATCATTATGAGGACTTTTCAGGGGTCAAATCATGTCTTTGGAGCACTATTGTATGCCTACTTGACCCCTACCACTATGCTATAGACCCTTGGGGGGTTTATTTTTGCATCCCAACCAAGTAAATTGACCAACAACCCTCTTTAAAGACCCACCTAGGGATTCATCCGAGTTTCACACTTGGATAAGGGTTCCTAAACCCTAACCCCCACTTACACCTCACATGACACAATTAGGCACCCTCACAAAACAAATAAATAAATTATCCCTTTAATATCCACCACACCCTAGTCTACCAACACATTAACTCTATTTCTTTCTAATCTCAAAAATAAATCAAATACATAACCACAAGGGAATGTCTTTCCATTTTCTTTCATTGGTTTTCCCTTCTCGTACTAGTACCCTCATTTTCCTTCATATTACCAATGCAATCATTAGCAACAATCGCACATCCCATTTGTTTGCTAGTTAAATATCCCAAGATTTGACCTTACAACAATTCCATTTAGTATTTCAATTGTATTCCTTGATTTACATACATGCCTAACACACTCATGGAAATGGTAATGAAACAAAATATCAAAATGAAATACCATAATATTGCCACATAACCACACTATTTATCACCCACATCACATCTCACCATCTATTCGAGGAAAGATATAACAAACTAGGGTTGTATCAATCACACATGAAATGGGATCTTACATAAATGTTGTAATGTTATTCGGCTGGTTAGTCGGGCTCATAATAATTAGTTAAATAATTCAATACTTATTATTTGGTACATAGTGTTCATGAATGAGTGTTACAAAGAGATAATTCATATTGGAATAACATCTCAATATATGCTAGTATCTAAAACTATCTTAAAATGAAATTACCTTAATATAGATTATCAGGATTGTATGGAAGGTTGAGTTAAAGCGTCTCCTTAGCATTGATCAAAATTACAATAAGTGTGTCACAGAATTATATTTGTGCTAGTTGTTTGTGTTGTCTCCAATGTAAATTAAAAATATTGGAAAACAATGATATTTGTGTTGAAGTGTAATCCATAGACTTACATGGTGGTAATTAATGTTTTTCTTAGCTAATAATCTAAAATACTTAGTTACTAATATTGCATGCAAAAGTTAACAAGTTGTTATTCTCAAGGAATTTCTTAATGTTATGTAAAAGTTAACAAGCTATTATTCTTTAATGTTTAATAATTGGTTCACTTTCATTGAAATTCAATAAATTATTGACTCAATATTGGATCATTCTCTCCTCATGTCCTAGTACAATTTATTTTACCATATAATTCTACCTCCTTTAGAAGTTTATCCATTCTTTGCATTGGATTATTAAATAGGTGGAGATATGCAAGATAATTTAGGTGTAATATTTCATCCTTATTCTTTGTTGCAATTATGCGTAACCACTAATACTTCTTTACTTTTTACTCAAATTTATCATTGAACTATCTTACAACTTGTCTTTATTTTCATAATATTTATGTTAAAAGGAAAATTTACTTATGCAAACTCCTCCTCCTTGCATCAATATGCTTCTAAAGGTCATAAGGCCTCCCTACACCCAAATACATTTCAATTCCATCCATACATTTGACCACTTCTTCAAATACATATTTACTCCCAATTATTAAATATCCAAATCATACTGTTGGGGAATATATACCTTCTTTTTATGATCTTTAAAGTGGTATTTCTTGGATGAATACATATACATAACTACTTATTGAAAATAAATTCCCGAAAATTAGATTGTGTGCAGGAGCTCATAAGAGAAGAATGTAGACCTATAAATCTTGATTATAGTGAAGTCCTTGTAAGAGAACCAATCTTCGTAATTATTATTCAAGATAGTTTTAGGAGTTACATTCTAAGGCCTAATGAGTTTCATTATATCAATCGGTAATCTTCACTTGTTTTCCCTCAAACTCTTCAATTATGGATTGACAATATAGTATTCAAAAATCACATAAGAGATCAAGCTATCATGCATAGCCTTATGAAAGAACAAATATTATAATAGAATATTTTGATATAATAAGATATAAATACTCATCAATCATTTATCCCATTCATCCCTCATTATATATAAGAAAATAGGGAATAGCAAAGAGTATCTCCTCCTAAATATTTGATTTTATCTTTTTGAATAGATCAATCTTATTATGTATTTTCTTCAACAAACAATCCCCATAATAATAAAGTGGTTTTGTGAAAATGCTAATTATCTAAGATAAAATATGTGATTTATTTAGGTATCTTATTTATTCCATTCTACGGAAACACCTAATAAAGAATTTGGTATGTCTCTTGAAAGTAAAGCTCAAGAGTAATCAAGATAGTTTAAAAGAAAAATATATATATTTTAAAAATTAAGAAGAAATATATTATGATGATAGATGTAGCACTTAATGTAAAAAGTTAAAATCTGAAATTTACTTTTTATCAAATTGATATAAAAATGTATTTTATTTTCAATCTTTAAAATATATAAATCAAAATAATATTCTAAGATAAAAGAATCAAATCATATTTAAAACACACTTATTATTACGTCGAGAGGCGTAAGCCTACAATGACAGCACGACCCCTATAGAAGGCCAGCACAAATAACTGTCTTAGCAAAAAGAAATGGTTCGTATTCATGTTGATTCGTATTAGCGATGAATATTTATTCACATTTAATAAGAAGGCGTTATAATGGTGAAACGTATAAGGAAACATGAAAATGCAACGCACGGAAGGGGAAGAATTTGTAGTGTCTTTAAAAGAATTGATGTGGCCGTGACATTTGCATTTCAATACTGGCTTGCGTATTTGGCTTTTAGCAGAGTAGAAATCGATCTGTAGGTCCTCGGTTTTTCATTTTTTGAATGCTACGCGGACAGACTCTGACTCTCTTCATCGATGTTGGCTATACAATTGTTCTGACTGTTGCACGGACAGACCCTGGCTCTCTTCAATGATGCTCCTTTTTCCCCTGAACTTGTTGAGTCGACGATTTCTCCACCATCAAAGGCCTTTCTTTTGTTTCTGCCATCCCCAAGCTCTGTTGCATGTGTACATCAGGGCTTGCAGTTTGCACTCAAGGCATTTAAGTAGATTGCATTCTTTTTTCTGAAGTGGCTGCGTGAAGCTCGCGCTGTAAACGCCGAGCACTAGCGTCAGACCCCTCCATTGAATCACCTGTACCTGCATTTTCCATGGGCTTACTCCACTTCGCCTCTGGGGGCAGTTACAGGCTCATCTGTAATGCCATTTGCAATTCTTCGTCATCGTGATCAACCATTACAACGCTAAAGCCCTAATAAAAAAATGCTTTAGTAAACCTTTGCTCTCTATCGCCAAAGCACATTCCTTGGCCCTCTTTATATTTCCACAAACCCCAAAGATGGATCTTTTTATCTGCTACACAAACAAATTGGAGATTTTCAAATCAGGTTTCTACAATTTGAATACTAAGGGTTTCGATCCCGGGAGCCTGAATCACTGCGAGTGAAAAATTCCTCGAATATTTTAGCTTTGCATCGTCTCCACCGGGGGGTTTTGGAGACAAATTTAATTATGTACTATAAGAATTCTGTCGATTGAATCAACTATGAGTGTGATTAGATTGATTGGGTGCATGCAAAATTATAATGCTCAAACCATAGCATGAGTTTGCCCACAACTCAATTGCGTTAAATGAATGACAGAAACATATCCTTAAAATAAGGGAAGCTAGTTTTTATTCTTAGTTTTTAAGTCAATATAAAAGTCCATATTGTATAAATGTTTTACTTACTTTTCAATAGTGAGTGAGATGTAGGGACTCTTTCTCGAAGGAAAGATAAAGGTGATAGTGTTGCACTATTCAATTAGAATGGCTTATGATGCTCTTTTTGTTAAGATGGCTCCACATTAGACTAGGATCTTTGGGATCAACTCGTTTTGAAGTAAGAATTAGGAGATTTGGCAGCTAGCCTCTAGAAACAGAAAATATTATAGAATTAAGTGTGTAATTAGGGAAAGTGAAAATAAGTGGGTATGGACTAAAGTTAATGATTTGTCTTAGTAGAATTGAAGGTATGTTTGAGGATTTGAAATAAGAAATCACGTAGTGTAAAATAATGTTAAGCAAGCAATGTATTTGTATGTATGGTAGGTTATGATTTATAAATATTATGCAATACATATTTATTTCTCTTCTTCATGTGCATAAATAAGAAGATGTACATTGTTTGAATAATTTGTCAAGTATGTATAAGTGTGATCAATAGGGTTTAGAGGTAAACTAACTTAGATCAAAAACTTAAAAAACCACTCGATAAATAGAGAAAATCATTTTATTAGGTTCCTCCTCTTGTTGGTTTAAGACAAGACTCATAAGAATAGTTTAATTGGCCTCTTGGTGAGATGGGCTTTGAGTTATTAAGGTTCCTATTACACTAACATCCAAAATATGTTAGTGTTTTAATTTATCCTTTGCTTAAAGATGCATATGAATGAGTTAAAAAGTGTCACCTATGCTTGCATTTTTTGGGAAATGGAAGATGGTAACCTTGCCTTTGAAGTTAATAATAATTGATGTCCCATTTTCATAGTGGGGCATTGATTTTGTTAGGAAAATATATATAAATTCAAGAAAATGGCATGTTAAAGTGCTTATTGGAACTAATTAATTTACCTTGAATGGGTGGATGCCATACCCACTAGAAGAGAAACATGTAAGGTAGTTTGTTACTTCCTCAAAGAGAACATTTTATCTTATTCTAAAGCTCCCATCCACTTTTTCCAAAGTTCTAACAATCCCAAAATGCTAGATCCCATTTCTTTCTTAATATGAAATTCCCATCATAAGAATACTATGGTGTTGACTCAATCAGATTAGAACTAAGCCTCTTGGAAAATCATCAACACAGGGTGGATAGAAGATGGGAAGAAGCTATATTAAAAACTAATTTCTTATATTTTTTTAGTAAAAATCTTCCTCAAATAATGAATGGTTCAATGCCACTACTATGAAAAGGAGTTCAAAAGGATTATTTCTCAATGGAAAATCCAATCCTAAATAGAGCCATGTTCAATTTAATGCTTTAGTACTTTCTCAATTAAAGAATACTCAATTTAAAAAAAAATGGGTAATTTTTTTGAGGATGGGTCACAAATTCAAGATCTTTATTTACCATATATTCAATTATTAATTTTGATATATGAAAAACATGTTTATTTGAACTAGCTTATAGTAAATTACTAGACATGTCAATTGATATTTTTTATAAAAAATAGACATGTAAGAGAACTATCATCATAAATAATACCATTTTGTATTAAAGAAGGTCAATCGCATAAATCTATCATTAACAGGTGGGTCTATGGGTCTATTTTATCAATATACATTGTATAATATGTACCATCAACATATGCCAAACTATGAGAAAGATACCTGAACATAAAATATCATCATGCCCATGCAACTTAAATTTAGGGTTAGGGTAAGGCTTAGGATTGGGGTTAAAATTTGTTAGAGTAAAGGTTTTAACTTAATTATGTTGATTAAGTTACCTTTATTCCCTTCTTAAGATTTCATGTTAGTTTGCATAAAGTGACATTTAATAATTATATTAATTATTAAATGTTATCCTATTAGGGCTTCTATTAGGGTTTTTTCTATTAGGGTTTTATTAGGGTTTGCATGATCTTTTTATAAGGATTGATCCCATTGTATTTCATATCAATTCATTCTCTCATTCTCTCTAATATATACATTTTCAGTTTTTAGAGAACCCTTGCTTGTTTGTCTCCATCTCTTCTTTTGTGACAGGTTATTTGCATGCAGGTGATCTTCGAGGTTTGTGGTGTTGCATTTTCTCAACTCCTACATGGTATCAGAGCTCCACACCTGCTGCTTCCTATTCTTCTTGGACAAAGTTGAAATCTTCGGGGTTTAGGGCTACATACCTACAATTTTGAAGCATTTTCAGCTCAAACGGACATCGCTATTGCGTTCGCAGCAGTCCAAAACCCCTAAATCGACTGTCCATTCGTCCTTTTTGGACAAAGTCGAAATCTAAGGCAATTTTTTTTTGCAAATACGGCTGTACGGCCGTCCCTGCCTGGTAAATTTTTATTTTCGAAAATTTTTTCTGCCTATCTAATTTTTCGGAAATTTTTCGAAAATAAATTTATTTATGCAAAAAAAGAGATTATTGTAAAATTTTTAGTTTTTGATCTTTCAAAAATCAAAAATTAAAAAAGGCAAAAAAATTTGTTTTAAAGCCTTTCGACTTGCGGACTCGGTACCAGCAGGTGCCTGCAGGTACCTGCGCTTGCAGGCCTGCGGGCCCTCTTGCCTGCCGATCGGCGTACTGCCGACCGCCGGCAGCCTTAGCGTCGACCGGCGGTAGACAGTACCGTCGACGACAGTACAGTGTCGGCCGGCCGCAGGCGGCGGCCCCCGCCCATGCCAAAAAATTATTCTTTTGTTGTTTTTTATTTTTTAAAAAAACCATTTTTTCCAAAATAAGCCCAATCGCACTTTTACGGTGACGACCGTTTGGCCATCAAATTTAACACAATGTTTTTGCTGCGACGGCCGTATGACCGTCAAATTTAACCCAGCACTGGTTTTTTCCCTCTTTGGAGCTGATTTATTCCGGAGGCCGTAACTTGGGCATACGATATCATTTTTTGGCAAACGAGATATTGTCGAAAGCTGGTTTTCTCATCTTTCCAGTGGTGTGGGTCTCATCACCTCTTTTTTCTGCTGGTGCATTCTACAACCAGTTGAAGACAAAGGGGTTATTTTCAGTCTCAAGCTCATAAATTTTGATCAGTTTCTCCGTTTTTCGTAATCTCAGCGGCGTTGGAACCGTATTTCAGAGCTCTTCAGTTTCATCTATGTCATTTTTCCAGATTTCACTCCAGGTATCTTTTATTCAGTTATTTGTGTTTTTACACTCTGGTGGATTACCTGGACATATTAGCTCTTGGAAATTTTTTGTTCGCATGGGATGCTTTGTTCTTGGCTGTTCTTCATGTATTTCCAGCATTTTGTCCTTTAAGAACATTTTGAGTATCATTTGTAAGCAATCTTTTATGTAAACGCACTGAGATAAAGTGCCACACTATTGTACATGCATCTTTTGGAGATTTTGCACATAAGGTTGTGCCATATTTTGTATACGCACTGATATTATAAAGTGCCATGAGGGGTTGTGTAGTTTGTCTTTGTTTGGCCATCACATCTTTGTCTGGTGAGTATCCCTCCACGACGACAGTGAATCCATACCATGGGGGGTTGTGTAGTTTGCCTTTGTTTTCCATCACACCTTTGTCCAGTGAGTGTCCCTCCACGACGACCATGGATCCATACGATTCCCACCTCATGCATGTGTGCTTTGTTTTACACACCACTTTTTTAGTTGCAGGTGCTTTCTTGTGCACTTTCAGATGTTGTATCTTCTTCTTCATGCACTACAGGGTGTTGCACACCATTTCAGTTGATCTGTCAGGCTCCCAGTTCACCATTATGGGGGGGTATTATACTGTTCGTGCTAATGCTTCCTTGGTTTCGCCTTGGAAGGAATCTTCCATTCTCAATTGATCAGTGTTTCAAACTATTGGTTCTTGTGCCATTTGTATCTTCGTTCCAGGTGTTTGCCTTTGTTTGCCATCTGATTCGAGTAGTGTCGTATGGGCACTCATGCAGATTATTGTCTTCTTGTTCATGATCATCCTATCTTCAGCGGAGGTTCTTCAGCACCATAGCAGTCATCTTTTGACAGTTGTTTGCATCTTCTTCTGCTTCAGTGATGTCTCTTCTTGGATTTCTTCTTCTCTTTTTGGAGTAGAGCTTTTTCCCATGAGGTTTTCTCTATTTCTCCATTTTACAGAGATTTGGTTGTATTTGGGTACCTGATTTGGCCTAGTTGTCGGGACCCATGTTGTCTTCTTGCATTGTAGTTACCTTTGCTTTCTTGCATTTGTTTGTAGCTGCACTGTTGCTCATCTTAAGGGGGGGTGTTAGAGTAAAGGTTTTAACTTAATTATGTTGATTAAGTTACCTTTATTCCCTTCTTAAGATTTCACGTTAGTTTGCATAAAGTGACATTTAATAATTATATTAATTATTAAATGTTATCTTATTAGGGCTTCTATTAGGGTTTTTCCTATTAGGGTTTTATTAGGGTTTGCATGATCTCCTTTTTATAAGGATTGATCCCATTGTATTTCATATCAATTCATTCTCTCATTCTCTCTGATATATACATTTTTAGTTTTTAGAGAACCCTTGCTTGTTTGTCTCCATCTCTTCTTTTGTGACAGGTTATTTGCATGCAGGTGATCTTCGGAGTTTGTGGTGTTGTATTTTCTCAACTCCTACAAAATTCAATTAGGATTAGGGTTAGGATAAGGCTTAGGATTGGGGTTAGAATTCAATTAGGATTAGGGTTAGGGTTACAATTATGGTAAGGGCTAAGATTCAATTAGGAGTTAATTAGGGATACAGTTATGGTTTATATTCAATTAGGGTTATGTTTTAACTAAGGTTAGGATTAATATTCAATTATAACTAGGGTTAAAGTAAGGTTACAACTAGGGTTCATTTAGGCTTAAGTGTAGAGTTTATATTTAATTAGGGTTACGATTATGATTAGGTTAGGGTTAGGGTTTAATTAAGATTAAGGTTCAATTAGGCTAATAGTTTTTAAGATAAGAGTTAGGGTTCAATTAGGGTTAACTAGGGAAAAAATTTGGTCTATTTTTTGCATACATTTGTGCAGTAAACATGAGGTCAATCAGTAGTCCATTTAGAAAATGATGTTTTTGCAATAAAGGTCTCAAATTTTAATAGAAAAGTGAAAAATTCAAATCAATTATGCATCTACTTAGAAAGATCGACACACAACTAAAACAAAACATCTAAATTGAGAAGATAATCAATCTCCTTTACCAATAGGCTCATGTTATGCTTCAAATAGGGAGAGAGGGAGAGAGAGGGAGAGGTAGAGATGGAAAGAGGGAGAGATATAGGGGGAAGAGCAAGAGAGAGACAAAGGGGTAAGGATATAGAGATAGAGATGGAAATAAAAATAAAAATGGAGATGGAGACGGAGGAGAGGGATATGGAGAGGAGAGGGAAATAAATAGAGAGAGGATAGAGGAATAGATAGAGATGGAAGATGTAAATATATACAGATGGAGAGATAGGGAGAGACAGGGAGAGAATGAGAGGGGATAAAAATAAAAATATATAGGGAGTGATATATAAGAGGTAGATATGGAAAGATATAGGGGTAGAGAGACATGTAGAGATAATAAGATAAAGATAGAGGTATTGACGAAAGAAGAAATATGGAGAGATAGAGATAGAGAGGTAGAGATATAGATATAGATATAGAGGTAGAGGAAGAGATAGGGAGGGAGAAATAAGGAGTGTGTCTGTATGCATAAGAGAGAGGGAGATAGTTATGTATAAATATATAGAGAGGGAGGGAGATGAAGGAGAAAAATAGAGATAGGAGAGAGAAGTATAAAGATATATAAAGGAGTGATAGGGAGAAAGGGGGAGAGAACTTGGAGAGATAGAGATAGAAAGAGGGAGAAATAGGGATATAAAGGAGAGATGGAGGGGGTGAGATATAGAGAGTCAAAGACAAATACATAGCAACAAATATATAGAGGGAGAGATGGAAGGAGAGACAAAGAGGGAAATAGATAAATAGAGACAAAAAGAGGGAGGAAATGAAAGAAGGGGAGTTGGAGAGAGAAATATAAAGATATAGGAAGTGATAAATAGAGAGAGGTAGAGAGGGATATAGAGAGAGTAGGAGAGATGGAGGGAGATATTGAGTGAATAAGTGAGAGATAGAGATAATGAGATATAAAGAGTGAGGGAGAGGGAGAGATTGGAAGATAGAGGTAGAGGGTGAAGAGTGAGAGATAAAGGAGGTGATAGAGATAAGTAATAGAGATAGAGAGGGAGAGAGAGATAGAGGGGGGAGAGGCAGATATAGGGAGGGGAAAATAGGGATTTTATGTGTGAGAGTGATAAAAATATATAGAGATAAATATAGGGAGGGAGAAATAGGGAGTGTGTGTGTGAGAGTGAGGGAGAGATATTGAGATATAGATAGAGAGGGATATATAGGGAGAGAGAGAGGGGGGAAGAAATAGAGAGAGAATAGAGAAGTAGAGAGATATAGAAAGAGAGAGTGATAGGGAGGGAGAGAGAGAGATTAGAAAATATATAGGGGAAAGAGTGAGAGATATGCAGGGAGAGGTAAGGAGATAAAGATAGGGGAGAGGTAGGAAGGAAGATAGAGATAAAGATGAAGATGGATATGGAGAGAGAGGGAGAGAGTAATAGAGATATAAAGAGGGGAGACAAAGAGAGGGAGATCTATGGAGGGATAGAAATATATAGGAAGCTATATATAGAGGTAGAGAGGAGATATATATATATGTATATATAGAGAGAGGGAGATATATATGTATATCTCCCTAGAGGAGAGAGAGGGAGATATATATGTATATAAAGAGAGATGGTTATGATTAGGATTAGGATTAAATTAGGTTAGGGTTCAATAAAAATTCTAAGATAAATCTTGGAGGGTTTCAGTTATTGAAGATAGATCAAGATGACAATTAGGGTTAGGATTAAGGATTAATTAGGATTAGGGTTGAATTAGGGATAGTGTTAGGGTTAGGGATCAGTTAGGATTAAGCTTCAATTATGATTCAATTAGAGTTCAATTAGGATTAAAGTTAGGTTGAGGTTTAGTTAGGGTTAGGGTTCAATTATGGTTTGGATTGTGGTTTGGGTTCAATTAGGGTTAAGATTCAATAGGTTAAGCTTAGAGTTAGGGATCAAGCTTAATTAAGGTTTTATTTTAATAGGGTTAAGGTTAGGGTTTTAATATAAATCCTAGGGTTAAAGGGTTTGCATTGAATTACAGTTAGAGTTAGGAGTTACAAATTAAGATTAGTGTTAGGGTTTGTGTAAGGTTTAGGGTTAGTGTTATATGATTAATTAGTGTGAGGATTAGGATTTAATTAGGACTAAGATAAAATTAGGGTGCCAAGTTATGGTTCAATTGATGTTCAATTAGGGTAAGTGTTCTAGGATAAAGTTTGGGGTAACACTTAGGATTGGGGTTAGAATTCAATTAGGGATACAATTAGGGTTAATTCTATTGTTGTAACTATAACCCTAACCCTAACCATAATCATAAACCTAAATGTTAAACCCTAATCCTAAATGGTTAACCCTAAATCTAATGCTAACCCTGACCATGATATAAACTTTAACCCTAATGTTAACCCTAATTGTGATATAAATCGTAACCCTAAATTTTAACCCTAATTATATTAATTTATTCAATGTATAACACTAAACCCTAACACTAACTATAACTCTAATCATAAGTCTAAACCCTAACCCTCACCATAATCATAATCGTAAACCAAATCCTAACCCTAATGCTAATCTTAACCTTAATCCTAACCTTGACCCTAACCCTAACCCGAACCATATCCCTCACCAAATATAAATCCTTACTCTACCCCTAATTATAATTCCAATCCAAACCTTAATAATAATTCCAACCCTACCCTTAACACTAACCAAAGCCTTATTCCTAACTTGAAACCTATTATAATTAGAATCCAAACTCTAACCCTAACCATAATTCTACCCCTAACCCTAACATAATTCTCACACTAACTATGACCATAAACCCAACCTTAATACTAAACCCTAACCCTAATCATAATAATAGATCTAAACCAAACCCTAACCCTAATGCTAAACCTAACCATGATATAAACCCTAATCCTAAATGCTAACTCTAATCATAACCCTAAATATGTTAATTTATTCAATGTGTTACGCACGCCGCGACTGCTACTGGCTTATCTATCTTAATATATTAAGATATATATATTATACGTCGTTATCTCGGCGTATTTTTTAAATTCAAGAAATCAAAAAAGAAAAAAAATACGCCGAGATAATGATATCTCTCGACGTATAATATATATATCTTAATATATTAAGATAGATAAGCTAGTTTACAATCAACATAAAACATAAAGCATATATATGAAAAAATATACATATATATAAAATCAATTGTGTCAACAGTCCATGTGCCTTATCTGTGCTCTACATGTTGCATACATAGCTACCTGGGCAGTAGCAATTACAACATCTGGAAAAAAATATATATATGCGTCTCCAAAGCTCCCCATCGTGGCGTAGGCAGAGTGGCTGCTGGGAAATAGTTGTGGAATTTGGCTTCACACCTGTCAACTGCAATTGCTGGAAAGTTTCTAAAGCCTTCTTAATAAATCAATTTTGTGCATACCCGGCCAAAAAAAAAAGAAAAGATGGCACTCCATGAGACCACATTTTCTAATTGGAGCCATTCTGTCACCAGTACACGTGCCTTGTCTATGCTTCCACAATTTGCATACATATCTACCGGGGACAGTTGCAACTACAAGACGGGGGGAAAAAATAATATAACTCCATCCTCTATGCTGCGATGGACGGACCCAGTTTGAAAGCTCCTATTTTGGCACAGGAAGAGGAATGCTGGTAAAGAGTTACCTGTCATAATTTGTGCTAAATCTTGAGGTAAGTGACTGAACATTATTTCAATCAAACAAAAATAAATAGATAAAAAAAATGGTCTCCACTGTATGAAAACTTATGGTTTGAACTTGAAGTATGCCTGTGACAATAATGGTTGTTTGAATCTCAGCAAGACAATAATCATTTTGTTTGTAGAAAATGTGAACATTGTGCTTGCTTAAGGAAAATTTACAGTGTGAACACCTCTGACAGCAATGGTTGTCCAAGTCCAAGCAAGATATAACCATTGTCTGGGGAAAATGTCAAACAATTATTCAATTTTCATGCTAAGAATTTCTGTTTTGCTGACAAGGAAACAAAAGATACAAAACAACGCAAAACTGCGACCCTTGTGGTTGTTTTTATAAAGGGGCTTGTACAATAAGACAGTATGGATTAAAAGGGTATTTTCCTTTTATGCTTGAAAATAGGGAAACAAGGCTTGAAGCGAGTTATAGAATCCTGGTTACATTGAAGTTTTATTTTATTTTATTATTTTGTGAAATCAAATATAAATACTAATCATATTTTAAGAGTTACTCCTACCTACACAATACAATGTCAATTGCCTATGATTTCTTGATAGCCATGTGCTGTTTCAAATTAATTCCTTCTGCCTACGCAATAGGAAAACACGTTTTATTTGCCTTGCTTGCTGAAGGGCTTCCCAGATCTTTGAGCCCAATCATCAGGCCATAAAAATAAACTATGATAATCATAATAGAGGAGAAAATTGCAGGTGTGCCTTAGAAAATTATTCCCTTTCTTTATCGATATAGATAGTGGCTCTCAAATAAATTGTGTCTGCATATATTTTACAGATTTAATTATGTAGCTGGTTCTCTGTGTAGCATCATTTTTTTTTCAGTCTTTTCAAATAGCCTGTGTCGCCCTTTCTTAACATGAATAGATTATACTTTACTCATGTTCAGTAGATGACATTGATTGGAATCGGGAGGTCATCTTCATGAATAAATAATCAAGTTGAAAAATAGCACGTCTGAAATTGAGTAGCCTTAATATCTATGTTTTAGTTGGAACAAAATCCACATTTTCCTATTAGTACCATGATGAAGTTAATTAATGATTGAAGTTGTGCATGGGCCGAAAATAATAAATGATTCTATAGGATACATTAGTCCACATTTAAATTCATCATTAATGTTATAAGAAGGTTTATATTTGAGTTTCGTTATTGCATATTTTGATCTCTCGGGTTGAAATTTTCTTCAATCCATTGATTCAATTATTGAAACTCTTATCAGTATGAGTTGATTTTCAAAGCTCTCTCATCTGCATATGAAAAGATTTTTATCTATTTTGAAAGTATTTTCTTGAACAGAGAAAAATTAAGTAAAATCATTTTTCTTTTAATTGATATTTTTTTGAAATTGCTTTCAAAAATCATTCTGTTCTTTCATTAACAACATTTTACATGTTCAGTAGATTTCCAAAGGGTTTGCTGGGTTATGAGGGTCTCACTCTAAGCTTTCTAGAACATCCGACAGTTTTGAATTTAGTTTAAATTTGACAAAGTTATCACAGTTTTAATACTAGATGAATTTAGTTTAAATTTGACAAGGTTTTCTGGGTTATGAGGGTCTCACTCTAAGCTTTCCAGAACATCTGACGGTTTTGAATTTAGTTTAAATTTGACAAAGTTATCACAGTTTTAATACTGCTGCTACAACTGCTGAATTCAAAGGCAAACGGGCAGTTTTATTAGTGGTTTCGAGTGGAAAAAAAATAAAATTGTGGTATTTAGGCAAACATGGAGTTTTGTTCTTTTTAGCATTAAAAAAAATCCCTAAATAAAAGATAAAACAAATAATTATGAGAATTAGGGAACCTTTTGGTTGCATCATTCTTTTAGTATCTCAATAATTATTCCATGAAGAAATGGGGTTAATTATTTAGTAATTGAATTTATGACATTGTCACCTTTGGATAAAATTCCTTATTTGATTATGGGATAGTCCAAGCTTAAAAATAACTGGTGGGTTTTAGGAACATTCATGATAACCAAGGTATGTGATATGAATATATATGTTGAATTCAAATGGTAATTGATCGGGATGTTACATATGGTATTAATGGTTGAACGTAGAATATTAATGCTTAAAATTTCATAGGGTATTGATTCCCATCGTGGATAAAAGAATTTAAAATATCTAATTTAAGATTATGACCTATGAGCAATTAATACTTTATAATACATTGAACTTCATTGAGGGTAGTTCTTTCTAACAAGAGTTGAATTTCTATAATTTTAGGGTAATTGTTTCTAACAAGAGTTAAATTTCTATAAACTCTTATCTTGGTAATTCCTTTATGACTCCAGTAACTTATAATATGATGATATTGAATTATTACTCTATTTATATGATAGTCAAGAATTATGTTTGTGATACAATAATTTTTCTTTTCATGAACTAAGTCTCATGATAACTTGAGTTTACTTGCAAAAAGGGATGATCGTAACTTAGCATTGTCCTTGTTGAAGATTCCATTGAATTGCAATAGTGAATGCATTAAGGATTTGAAAAGGTATGAGATATACTTATATACTCATTGGAATTATTTGTTATTATAATTATGCAAAGTTATATGATTGTCTAACATGTAGTATTAAATGATTTACAAAAAGGGTATTCCTTATTCCACCTCCTTTTGTTCAAGATAATGAGATATTTTATGCTAGAATACAAATGCATTCTCCATTGTAAATAGAGTTAACCTACCAACTTTGGTTCTCTTTCTTGATTTTTTTTTTTTACCATATTACAAATCCTTTTAAATGGTACCTTAACATTTTAGACTTATGATGTATATATATGTGAATCTTTTATGGGTTTCTCTAATAAAATATCACTTAGGGTATGGATAGGATATAGACCTTTTTAGTGAGACAAATTGTAATTCTTTTGTTGATGACTAATTCTGCAACCAAGGTCCTATTTGTTAAAAGGTTCTTGGTGAAATTGTTATCCTTGTCAATGTTGTGTCCTCCTTCAATTTTATTATTGGCTATTATAATATGGTGTTGTGTTAGAGGATTATGTTTTAAATCAAGGATGAGTCCTCTTTGGAACCTAGTGATTTTACTCAGTAGTTGGCCAACCAAGGGTGTGATGGTTGAAGCTAGTTGTCGAACTATGATTCCTCTATGAATTATATACATAAGAAAGGTCGTCAGAGATGAGCCCCCGAGGAATTAGGTAGGGCCCCTAGGACTGTTCTTCTGAGTCTTGTATGCAACTTGTCAATTTTCTCTCGATATAGTAAACAACCATTGATTATATAGCTTATCTTAGTAATCATATCGCGTATTGTGGTTATCATGTACTAATAACTTGTTGATCTTACATATGCACCAAGTTTTGTAGATCATGTAGGTACAAGTGTTGGGAGTGAAGATATTACGACATGTTGGAATACAAGAGGTGCTTGACTATGTAAGAGGTGTGTTAAGCTAACCCAAAGTCAACAGTCTCTATTGCTAAAAATAGTAATTCATTTTTACCTTTGCTTCTAACAAGTGTGATAATTGACTATAGCTATAAGTAGCGAATTAAGTTGTTATTGTCTTTCAAGTAAACAAAAAAAAAATTATTTGCAAAGTTAGTAAAGTCATTGCAGATTTGTTAGGTTGTTTAGTGTGTAAAAATGTGGGCATGACAGCTACTGGAGCAAAAGTTTCCTTAAAATCAATGCCTTCTACTTGTGAGTAACCCTTACATGCAAGCCTTGGTTTTTTTTTGACCACTTATCCATGCTCATTCAACTTATTTTTGAATATCCACTTTGATCCAATGATGTTTTTATCTACTGGTCTTGGGACCAATTCTCGAGTTTGATTTATCTCAATCTGCATAAGTTATCCTTTCATGGATTTCATCCAATGTTCATCTTTACAAGATTCAATTATAGTATTTGGTTCAATCTCAGAAAGTAAACATGGATTCACTTCAGTAGTAGCTCTGCTTATAGTCAATACACCTTTTATCTTGTCACCAATAACCTGACTTTTTGAATGATACTTTTTTACATATCTAGGTGTCTTAAGGGACACCACATGAGCTTCTTCTTCTCTTTCATTCTATTCATCCTGCTTCTCTTCGTCATCCTTTTCCTGTTCTTCCATAATTTCTTCAATTCTTGCACAATCATGTTCATCAGATACATATCCGTCACCGTCAGTAGAATTTTTCATCATTTCATCAACCTTGACATTTTCAGTATTTTATTGAAACATCTGTATGCTTTTCTTTTAGTATAATATCCAAGAAAAATTACTTCATCACTTATTGCATCAAACTTTCCCAAAGTTTATTCATCTCTTTTGATATAACACTTTCTTTTGAATACCTTAAAATACTTAACAGTAGGAATTCTTCCATGCCATAGCTCATAGGGAGTCTTTGTACTATTTGTTCTTTCTTGAACTCAATTGAATACATAAACAATATTATGGATAACTTCTTCTAGTAAAATTTTGATAAACCAACCTCAATAATCATTGATCTAATAACCTCTTGAACTATTCTATTTTTTCTTTCAACAACTCCATTCTACAGAGGAGTTCTCAGAGCAGACAACTATCTCTTTATTCCATGAACTTTACAAAACATATTACTCATGGGAGGTGAATTCTCCACCTTTGTCAGATGTTAAGCATTTTATCTTCAAGTTTACTTCATTTTCAACCATAGCTTTGAATGTCTTGAATTTATCTAATGCATCTGATTTCTCTCTAAGAAATGTAACCCGTATATCTGGAATAATTATCAATTAAAATAATAAAGTACCTTTCACCAAGTAGACTTATCATTCTTGTAGGACCACAAAGATCTGTATGAACTAAATCTAGTAGTCTGGTAGTAGATTGTTCTTTTGATCTGTAATGGTTTTTTGCTTTCTTTCCAAACTGAAAATTCATGCAAATAGAATTAATAGGTTTTGTAATTCTTGGTAAATCTCTCACGACCTGAACAACACTAATCCTCGCCAAGTTATCAAAATTCATGTGACATATTCATCGATTTCATAAACAACTACCATTAATTTGATTCATAAAGTATCGTCCATCAACACCCTTAAGATGATAGATATTTCCTTTAGATTTATTTCCTGTAGCAATCAATGTTCCAGATCCTTTCTGGATCTCACATCTCTCATCCTTGAACACAAGATCATATCCCTTACTACACATATGACCAACGCTCAAAATATTATGCCTTAAACCCTTAACATAGTAGACATCATCATTATGATGCTTGCCATCAAAACTTACTAAACCTATACCACATATTTTAGCACCAGTATCATCTCCAAGCATAACCAAGCCTTCATCATTCAAGCTTAAAAAGCTTACTTTTATCACCAGTCATATGATGTGAAAAAACACTATCAACTACCCAATAATTCTTTTCTTTTTTAGCATGTAGGGAAAAGATAATCATACCTTCATTTGTCTCCTTCTCCAGAGGGCTTTCCTTTGCCTAATTTTTAGAATTAGTAGAAGTAGGTTCATCCTTAATCACCAAAAACAAGCATTCATTGTCATCAACATCTTCATATTTTGAATCCTCATTAGATATACTAGCATTCTAATTCATATAGTAAGCTCTGTTAATCTTCTTTCCTTTCTTTTATTTCTCATATCTTTGTTTATTCCTTTTAGTTCTTTCTAGACACTTTGCAGCATAATGACCTATTTCTCCACAACTAAAGTATTTAAAGGGTAACTTACCTTCACACTTGTTGGATCCTTTTCTCACCCTTCTTACAAAGTTAGCTTCTATTTCATCAAATTTTTCTTCATCCAGATCTTCAACTTTTGTAGCCTTAAAATTAGTCTCTTATTTGCATCCATTCCTTAGATTTGGCTTCCTCATCTCATTATATATGTCAAAATTCCCAACAACATATTTTTAGTACAGGTCTTATAATCTATAGTTTGCTCAATATCACACACCTTCTTGTTGTAAGCATTAGGGAGAGTTTTGAGAATCTTATTTACAATCCTAGTTTCATCTATAGTAGCACCAAGTCCTCGCATTCTAGCCACTATCTCATTCAATATTTGTACATAATCTTTAACAATCTCATCTTCAGACATATTTAGAAGCTCAAACTATGTCTCTAGATTTTGTAATTTTTCCTCTTTGACTCTTTCATCACCATCATGTGATCTTTTCAAAGCATCACAAACTTCCTTAGCAGTCTTCAAATTCTAAACCTTAATCAACTCATAATGTACTAGACTATTCTTCAAAATATACTTCGCCTTATTGTTCACTTCATGTGCTTTGATCTCATCAGGCGTACTTAGACCATTAGCAAGAGGAGTGTAAGGATTCTTGTAAGCTTTCTCCACATCATATCCACAATATTCCATATATTCTTCCATCAATACTTTTCAAATACCATAATTAGTTCCATTGAACCTCAGATAATCATAAGCCATTTTTCCAGCCATCCCAGACCTTCCTCAAGCAGTTAAGCTCTTCAACAAGGAACGAAGCTCTGATACCAATTGTTGAATAGGAAAAATGAGAGTGGGTTGAATTAGTTGTCATAGAATTAAAATTTTAATTCAATCACTAGAAATAATTTTTAATACTACTTAAATGATTAATCATCAAATGCTGATGCAAAAACTTAAATCCAACACATAAACACAATAACACCAAATTTATGTGGAAAACTCAATAAGGGAAAAACCACAATGAGGATTAAATCACACTATAGAGAATATCAAAACTAATTACAAGAGGCTCACTACCTATGAAATAAGGCTCACTACCAAAACAAGGACTCACTATCTAAAACAAGACTCATTGTCCAATAGGGCTAACAACCCGAAGGGCTCACTACCATAGAGATATAAAAAAGAAGAAACAAATTGTTATAGAGAGAATACAATCTCAATGCAACAAAGAATTCCACAAAAATCACTCATACACATGCATGAGAGTTCACCTTCTACTCACTGCATCTAGAAACTTAACAGTTAGGCTTTGCACTAATTTGCCACACTCATATCACACACACTCACTAGATAGAATCAATGTCACACCTATCTACTCTTTTTCTTTTTTCACTTATCTCTCTTCTTCACTCTTGTATATCCTTCACCACTAACTCATCCTGTATTTATATCATATTCAACTTTGAATCCTATCTAAAGTTGGCCATCCAACATTAAATTCAAATTAGGTCGGCACCAAAACATCCTAGGGTGGAACTAGAATGAGGGTAACCCAAATAGATCCAACACACTTCATCAACCTCAAAAGTAGTATTTCACACAATGTTAGCCAAACCAATGCAAAACACATAAAACCATTAATCACGAATCTTCCAAATGCAGAAATTATCTTCAAAAAAATCAAGGCAACTCAACTCTAGAACCACAAGTCATAAGACTTCATCAAAGAGAAATCTAGACCAACAATATTTCACTTGAACCTCAACCAGAAACACAGAAAACTAGAGTTTATAACTGGTGAACATAATTTGTATTGTACAATGAATCAATAGCTAAAAATTTGGATATAGCATCTTCTAAAAACCATAATCAACATATCTGAACCACACAAACATAGGAGAAAATCTGGACCAAAACTTGAAGCCACCACTTGTGCATATTTTTTACACACGCCTCGCCGAAGGTAGGCAACTCCCCTCTCTTTTTCTCTTGACGAGTTGTTTTTGCTCCTGACAGGTTGCTCCACTCTCGCCTCATTTTGCGTGCCCCTATTTTCATGCCTAGGTTGGTCATACACCTTAAAATGACTAAAGTTACCATTGGCCAGGTTCATCTACCCAAGTTTCACTAGGTCATTAGCCTTTGCGGGTTGGTTTCATCAGGTTTTCCTTTTCTTTTGGCTTGGCGTTTGTTGTCCCTCGCGGACCCGCATTCATGGGTTTCCTCTTATTGTTTGTCATTGCACTCTACCATTCGCTTGAGGCCAAACCTTGGCGTCTGTTTGCATGTCAGACCTCGCATTCATCCTCACCGTAGTGTCCCTCATGTATCGTGGACCCGCAGCTGTGGGTTTCCCTTTGTGGGCCTCTGTTTCCGTTTCACCACTCCCACAGTGGCCGACCATTGACTTCCCCATTTCTTAGGCCCCACCGGTGGTGTTTCCGTCCCGTTGTCGTCATCACTAAACTTGACCCGACCCTCTTCAAATTTCCTAAGTCCAAGAAGTTACGATCCTTTATGCATGGCTTGCCTTTGTCCAACTACTGCCATTGTCGGGCAGCTTACCCTTCACGTCATCCCACCACGCAGACCTCAACCATGAGCCTTCTTCAAAACTAAATCATAAAGCGGCAGTGAATTCTCAAGTCTACGCTCGCCAGTGGGTCTATCCTTGCAGGCTGCCACTTGTGAAAAGCCATTTACCTGATGTCATTTCATAACGGAAAAAGCTTTGTCGCCTCCCTGTTTCTTGGGCCTGCAACTCATTGGCGTCGTCACCCTATTGTGGCCTTCTTTATGGTAGTTGTCATTCATCGTCTCCTCGTTGCAAAGGCAAAATTCAAGCACAACATGCCCACCCAGATGCACCCATTCACTACGAACATTGTGAAAAATATGGATTAGTGGAGGTATTGCAAACTCGATAGGACTCGAGTCCCTTTGCAATTTATCGGCCTCATCATGGCAACGATATTGAACGATGATTATTTATGGGGCTTCCAACTTATCATGTGACAAAAATGAGCTTGCCATCCTCATGATTTTGTTGTTTTATGGGGGTGTTACTTCAAAATTGGTGGTGTCTGGTTTCTCCAGATGGATCTCAGGCCTGCGGGTTCTGCATCATTGGTGGTTGTGCTTCTTCATCGACTTCATAACGACTCACCTACAATGGCTCCCCATGCTTCCTCACCTATGTACGTGGGCTATGCAGGGTCTTCCCATTTCAAAGATGCTGACCATCTAATAATGACACTCCCCATTTCCCTCCCTGCAGTTCTCTTCGAAGCGGGGGGTCTCTTGTGCGGAACCCGCCACCCATTATGTCGTTTAAATAGCCTTTCTTAAGCGACTATCCACGCTCACATCCCCGCAAGATTTCCTTTGTGCAGAGCCCACCAATACCATTGAAGCCACTCCATTATGACACCCTCATACCGACATCCCATATCCTCGACTCCGCACGTTCCTCTCGCAACAATAGATTGGTGGCTTGTATCCTCCAAGAAACAAATAGTGGGGTAAAGCGATGGTTCTCATATGGGCGGTCTCAATAGAAAGTCTTGAGGGAGCTTGATGATTTGATTAAAACTTGCCCATGCTCGTGGGTCTATAGGTAATCAATCAACACATTGGTAAGAAACTTGCAGCTGCAAGTCGGCTTCAAATATATCCATGTTGTGATACAACTTCGAGGCTGCAAAGAACGTCATGGTGAACTCCCATGAGTGATGTCGATCATCCATCCCAAACAAGTGTGTAGCAATAGTAATGATTGGAGCCTTATAGGTTGTCCCATGCAAACGTTGTCACAACTTGTCGGTTCATATTTTCTCTAAGCCAAGACCACGGCCGACTACGCCCTACTCTTTGTGAAGTCCTTGTAACCAATGATCAATTATGATAATGGCTCCAAATGGATTTATAAGGTTTGTTCTACCCACACATTTGAACTATGAACCTCCAATTACATCTTTAAAGCACTCGACTAGTCTTGAGGAGTGTGCGATCAAAATTCCACAATGCCATCTGGGTGTATAATATTTTCCTACCACCCTTTGTGTTCGAATCAGTAAGTTGCATTCCTAAGAGGTGATGTCAAATGACAACAATCGATATAGTATGATTGAAAGAAAGTTCTAAGCGGTGGTCATTGGGATCTGCGGGTTGTGCATCCTTCTAAGCTGGTGGTCATTGTTGTTGTTATTGCGGCTTGGTCACAGCATCTCCCCACCTCCTATCAGCCGTAAACTTGCTCCTATAGAGCTCGTACCTACGGGTTTCGTGGCTTGGGTGGTTGTTAACGGAAATTTCCATTTTCTCACGACGCTCCAATTTCGGCCCCTCTTCCCCTTCCACATTGTCTTTTCTGTGCTATTTGTTGCAGCCATGAGCTACCACCCCAATGGTGCTCACCAGCTGAAGGCCTGCATTTTCTTCCCAAGAGCAATGAGTTGACCCCGTAAAGCATAGATGAGGAATTCGATGGTTGGTGATGGGTTTTTACTAGGGAATCGAGTCATGGGTGCACGACCACACCCAATGATGTTAGTGCATCAGGGAGGAAAGTATTTATAAATCGAGTAACAAACATAGTTCTTTTGTGTTAGGGAGTCATTTTAATATATGTGGCCGCACGGGGATCTTTTTGCGAGCTTCGCCTTGAACAATGTCATTTTCCATGACAACTTCCATCGGTATTCCTCTAGTGGTTGTTTGCACCCACACAACTCACCAGACTCTTCTCCTACGAGGCCCATGGTCCCCACAACTATCTCATCTAGGGACACTTCCTCGTCTACTTTCTTGTATGGTTATCCCACCTTGTCCTTTTGCGGGTGCCCGCTCCAATGCCATCCAAAATAGTTGTTCTTCATAAAGCACCCACATGAGATATTCATGTTTGGAGTATTCACCTATGACCATTCAATTCTCAAAGCTTAAGTAAGGAATCAAGACACCCATAATGATGCTTAAGTAGTCACCGGTAGTAAAGGTTTCAAAAAGGGGGGATATGTGCTAAAAGGGAAAAGAGTTAAAGGCTCCATGTCAGAAAATATATTGGATGCTTGAAGGGAGGTATGTTTAAAGTGGTAGGTTTGCAAGGTGAAAATGGGATGAGCTCCTCAATGCTCGAGATTCATTAAAGGGACATTTGAAGAACAATTGAAATGAGGATTTATTTAAAAATTACATTCAAAGGGAAATTCAAAAATCCTATTAAAGGGCTTTATTGATAATTATGTAAATTTATGTTCTGGTAAGCCTAATTGATTTCATCTTTTGTGCAGGGCCACTGATTGAAGTTTATTAAGGTGATCGACATGTGAAAATTCATCATGGCATACATATGAGCGCCAGTATGATGGAATGGAGATGGAGAATGCTATATCATAGGATTTTTCATGCAAAGAATGCAAATGGAAACCCGAGGCTACCGAAGATAGGAATCCGCTTATTCATGAATGTATGCCAAGGGGGGACCCACTTCTATAAGAAAGAAACTCAAGAAACCCATGCTAGGGGAGGCATTATAGGGAAATTAGAAAGCTATTCACTAAAGTCAAATCAAGGAGGTTGTCTCACTGTTCATAGGCGATCTAGATCCATCAGGAGCTGTTCTGCAAGATCAAGAAAAGTCCACCTGCTTCTCAGTGGTACTAGTCGGTAAAAGAAAATTTGGTTAGTTGAAGAAATACTACAAATCGATCAAGTAAAAGGGAAGCCTTTAACAACTTTCAACTACAACAAAGGCAATCAACTAGAAGACAAAACTGCTACAATGCCAGGGTCCCTAGATGACAAAATAGGAATAAGACAAAGTTGTATTTTAAATTCCTATATATATGGGGGTAGGTGAAACCCTAAATTGTAATGAATCTGGGCCACACAATGTAATTAAATCCTATCCATTCATTTGGGCTTTGGAAAACTATAAATAGGGTCTTGCTCCTCATTTGTAAATGGTTGGAGAATTGGTGCAAAGGGCATTTGCAGAAATAAAAGACAACATTGCATGATTTTATGGATGTTCTCTTTGAATTTGCTCATTATGCATGCATGGTTCAACTCCCATGTTAGATTTAGTTGTAGTTTCTTGAGTGGCTATGATAATGGTGTTTGTCGTTATGGTATTTGATGAATTTATAGCCCATACTTTTGGCACTTGTTGATGACAAGTTGTGCAAAGTTAGTCTGGGATTCCATATTTCATTATTGCGACTTACTTCAATTGTATGTTCATGATGTGCATGTACAATCTGAAAAATCTGCAGTCCTTAGAAGATTGCACTGGTTTTGTGTAGCTGTAGGTTCTCTTGGTCAAGCAAAACCCAATTTAGGAAGTTTGTCTATTGTAGCAACATCCATTGTTACTGTTCATTCATTCTTAGGATTTACATCAACTCTCTTAACCCTTTCCTCTTTTGCTATTTCTTTTAGCTCCTCGTTAGAGTAGGATTCTAGGCATCACCACAAAGCTAAATCAGATGAACTTGGTGAGTTTCAACTTGTTATTTTGAGTGGGAAACCACTATTCATTCACTTCCAACATTCCTGAAACTCTATTTGTAGACCCAATTTCCCATGCTTTGTAACTCATTCGTAAGTCTGCCTTGTGATTACCAGTAAAATCACATCAATCAACTGAGATATTCCAAGAATTGTTATGACTTGACACCTGAGAGACCTCGATGTAATGATTTGTAACTCATTTGCAGATTTCTACCTTTCAAGAGAGGTGATGTACCTATGCATTACCTATGTTGAGAAGTGCTAAAACACCCATCAACACCACTGAACACTTGCAACATATCTTTATTACAATTTTCTCAATATCCTTGACATATACAACCAACAACAACCAGTAGAAAACCAATTGATCAGTTGACATCAATGACAACACCTTCAATATTTCCATTCTTGCAACAAAGGACAAATGTGAAAATATAATAAACTAAATAGCTATAGTATTTCTCCTTTCTATGTGGTAATTATAGTATCACATGATACTCATTACCATGCATGAGAGCACAAAATTAGTTTGTGCAATCATATTTCATCAATAAGGAGCAACACAATATTATCCATCTAGGCTCATATTTTATCTTACACTTGGGGGGTGTTTTATTGGGAAAAGGGATCTAGGTTCTAAATAAAACCTTTCCAAATTTTTGGATGGCAGGATTAGAAATGATATCAACTCCACTTGACAACAATTCCTATTAGGAAGAGTTATAATGGTGGATCAGGGTTCTAATCCTTGTGTTGTGTGTGATGCATGGGTGATAGATTGTTGATTTATGATTGCTAATTGACTAATTTTGAATGATGTGATGAACTAACTTTGTAAACTATATAAATGTAGCAGTTTGTTATATTTTTGATAAATTAAATTAAAATAAATAAAATTGAATCCTAGAAATGCAAAGGGTAGACATAGGCACCTGTGATATAAATTTGAGCTTAATTTTACAGGTCTAGGGCATAGTGCACCCTGGATTTTCCTCCTTTTCCAGATATGAAAGTGCAGGATTGAGGTCATTAGTCTATATCTTTTATCTTCTAGGTTTTGTTGTCACAACTTCGTGTGTTAGTGAGAAAATATAGATTCCATGACTTGTCAACTTGTAGGGTTTTGATGCATGAATAAACAAATAGCCTTCTTCCTTCAACTTAATTTAGATCTATAAACTCCACACATAGAAGGAGAGGCAGGTTTGTTCCATATAGGGGCTTTCCTAGGTCAAACCCCATGTTGGTATTTCTACCTCCACAATGGAAAATTATGATGAAAGAGAGTGTATCCTTGGTTGGATAGATGCTTATTGATGAACAACCTCGATGTTGAATTGACAACCTCGATGCAACTCACCACTTAGATATAATCTCCTTGATGGAATGAAGTCACACTCATCACCTTAAAGGATCGATTTTTGCTTGACTTGAATTGATTTGATCACCTACAAGGATTAGTACACATAAACAAAATGCATGCAAACATGAAAACAAACACACATAATATATGACATGTTGCTTGAATGATGAAATGTTGCAATAATCTTGATAATTCTACTCTTGATTGCTCTTGGGTGCTTGTCTAATAATCTTAATTTATTCCTTCATCATGCTAGGATTAACATGGTAAAAATACTTTGTATTTAATTCTTATAACTTCTCAAAAATCAAATGTCGAAATCTGATAATTGAAATTAGAAATTCAAATAATAAATTAGACACTGACATTCAAATTTGGAGCCAAAACTGTTGGTCTAGGGAATAGTGCACCCTAGACTATATTCTTTCTTTTTCTGGATCAAAAGTGTCGAGGTAAAATATTAAATGCATAAATTCATTTCTCATGTTTGATTTTCTGAATATGTTTATAAAATTGGCAATCAATGCATAATTAGGTCCAAGCACATAGCAAGGAGCTAAACCTAATGTGAAATTGTCAAGGACAACAATTTTTGATGCTACATTTAGCCCCCACTTTAGTGAGAGCATGAACTTCCACTCAAACTCACACTAAAGTAAGAATATGTCATGAGGGGTTCAATTATCCAAATATTAATGAGATAGGATGGCATTGAATCTAGAGGATGCACTAGCCCCTAGAATTCAAGATCTCATGGAAAGACAACATAACGACAAAGGAATACACATGTGAGTGAAATGAAACATGAAAACACAAAGCATACAAGAAAAAGACACCAAAGATAACATAACACAATGCAAAAATAGCACATAACAAAACACAAAACACAATGCAAAAATTTGCAAAAGGGGTATGGCAATCACAAACTAGTAAGCTCCGCAAAAATCTTACTAGGATCATACACAATTTTTTTATGATTCATTGGTTAAATAAGTTCAATATTTTTTAGTTGAACCAAAAACCAAAGCATCACAGGCTAGTGAAGTCGAATATTCACTAGGCGAGCGTTCAAAAAGTAGTAAATGAGAAACACACAACGACTAGTGAGGACCAGTTTTCACTAGTGTGATCTCATGTCAACCAAACAAAGAGTTACAATCCCAATAACTCTGATAAGGTACTACACAAAATGATAAAAATCCTAATTTAACACCATCAATTTCATCACATGTGAAAAAATTGAATCACATAATGGAATGCATGCCCCCACCTTAAAGTAAATGCCAACCCCAACTGTGAGAAATTGCTTTAAGGTAGAAATAAAATGATAAATGCAATATAATAAGGTCATGAGATCTTATTATAAAACACTATGCCAATGATATGTTCCAGATAAAGTTGACTCAAAAATAGGGGTTGCCACCAAGACAAATCCACATAACAAGACAAAAGATATCACATAAGTGATCCAATCCAGGGTCAATATAGACCTTTGATAATATATAATATGATTATGTTTGAAATTGACCTCATTCCACCAAATACTTGTGGAACTACAAACATGATTGGAGAAAGGAACATAGAGATGATGAAGCAAACCCTTTGGGTCAACATGGAAGAGACCTAAATACCTCAACACCTTAAATAATTCCAAAAAAGAAAATACAAGAAAACAACAATTTTTTTTGGAAAATTTATTTCCTGTGTATCCTTGTGCCAACTAGAACAACAAGGGAAAAAAACATAAAGACACACAAGTAACACAACACAAGAGGTCACATCACGAAAAAGAAAACATAGATATAAATCACACATAAAAGGGTACAAAAAATGCAAACCAATCTAAAGAAAACTGTTCACATCCCAATCTTGGTCATCATAAATGAGAGGCAAAAAATAAGCTAAAGGGACTTCAAAAAGCTCCATATAATGAGTATCACCAGGTTCAAAACATGTTTAATCACTCTTATCAAGAGGATTATCATGGTTTCCCCCATTCAAATCCATAGATGTGTATAATAATAAAGATAATTCATTATGAAATTGTTCTTTTACATTTTATTATTCATATTCATTATCTAAATTTATCACAATAGGTGGCCTGTGTATAATATCATCCAAATGTTCATTCTTCATTCTCTGCTTAGGTTGGGATAGATATGGTTCAAATTCATGTTTTGACAAGGGTGGAAAAGTGGGCTCAGGTGATGATGAGGATGGGTGGATGAGAGGTAATTCATTAGAGTTGGTTTGGATAAGCAGTTGGTCATTAGGTAAATTTTGGTTCTTTTCAACAATTTGGTGATCCAAGGAACAATGTCTATGCTTGTGCTCTTTTGCAATTCTATTTCTTCTTGCATGAGTTTCAACTTGTGAGGGATAAATTGATCTATTTCCCAACATAGGTCTCCTTTATTCCTTTGAAGGATGAATTAAAGGGACCATTGTGGGTTGGGATGTTTTAGGTGCATATACTTGTTTTTATTATGAAGGTACAAAATTGATTATACAATTATCCCTAGGTTTCTTGTGAGATGGTGGGAATGGAACTATGACATACATGCCATATGAACTAGGGGGGATAATTAGTTCAGACCTAGGTTACTCCATTACCTTTGGGATAGGAGAAATATCCATGTAATTCATAGTGGGCCGAAGAACCTTAGGTGGAATATTACTAAGCAATAACTCCACTATACTTATTTCTTTAAATTTTTGGTATGATATGAACAAGTGATTGTCATGAGGTTTAATAGGTTCAATAGGTGTAGGCTAAAAATAATCTAGTGAAAATTTTCCTTAGGAAGACAAAGGCTTAAATCCACTATGATAAACTGTATGTATTTCATTTTCAAAGGGAAACTTTATGGACTTGTGGATAACGAATGGGATGAAATTCATTGAGAATAGCCATGGATAGCCTAGCTTCAAATGAAATTGGTTTGATTTCAATTCATTTGTTTGATTTCAAAATGTGGTGAATTAAAAATTCAATTATTTTGGTCCAACATTGAGTGGTAAAATTATCTAACCTATTGCAGGGGAAGAAAAACAATCATGAGTTTTTAGCCATGCTTTTGATTATTCATAATCATCTTTATAAATTTCATGCACAAGTAGAAACTATTCCATGATCACATTCTCTAAACACATAAGATCAATGAGTATTCCCCTTTTGGTTTGTCCTCAATTTAGCCAGTGATATAGAGAGGACCATTGCATGTATGCATGGATGCATCAATATGTATAAAAGTAATATCAAACAACAAATTAGTTTGGCCCTTATGAGGTTGAAATTATATTATGTTTATCTTGTCAGACATAGCATCATCTTCCTCATCATTATCATTACATTGTACAAAGTTGGATGAATGACTCGGTAATATGTTGGTGAATATTTGTAAATTTTGGTTAGGCAGTGAAAAAAATTTATTTCCTTTGTCATTAATGCTAACCAGCTAGACTTAATTAGAACCAATGAGGTCTTGCACTTGGTGCTTAAGACACATACATTTTTTTGTATCATGTCCATGTGTATGATGATATTGACAAAATTCTTTTATATTAAAGTATGCCATTAAAGGTTTACTTGTGTTAACAAGCCTAATCATATGGAGTTGAATTAAGTTCTTACTTAATAATTGTAACACTATCACATGAAGGTAATTGAGAAATTATGTGAATTGTCTATCTCTTGGCCAAAATTGATAAGGAGTGTTACTTGTAGTGGCAACATGAGTTTCAATGTTATTAGTATTTTGGGGAATGTTTATTTTAATGAAGTTTTTATTTTTCTTTTTGAATGATGGGAAGATGTTTTGAGGTACAAATTTAGATAGATCAAGAGGAGTTGATGAAGGCGTTCCTTCATATTGACTGAAAAAATAAATAAATAACAAAGGGTAGTACATGAGTGTGTAGAGGATGGGTACTTCATTAACAAAATCTTATCTCTAATATTATGTTGCAAGTTTCCTATAAACACTCTTTGGATGTTAGCGCCAAGAAGACTATAAGATATTTGTGATTAGAGTGATTGGTATCATCTTATGATGTATTTTACTTTTTCCTTAGGTCCTTGTTTACAATGAACTGAGTTTGCCAATGTTACTGGAGGACCAATGTTTGCTTGAAAATGTTGAAGAAATGCACTAAAAAGTTGTGTGAATGAAGTGATTGAGCTATTTGGAAATGGGAAAAACCATTTCAAGGCCATATATTTCAATGATCTAGGATTTTTTTACCAAAATCACACCTTGAAAAATGAAATCACTACATAGCATTGTAAAAGTTGTAAAAGTGGACACATGATTATTAGGATCTCCCTTACCATTATATTTTTCAAATCGGGGTACCTTAAAATTTGGTGGTATCAATGTTTTGAGAATGAGAAATGGAAAAGGATTTTGTGTGAGTTATTGTGGAGGTTTACCATTTTAATTTTGGTTTGAAGTTGAGATTTGTTGTTGAAGTGACGTCAAATTTTGCAAAAGTTGGTTTATGACTAGATCATAAGGTGACATGTTTTTAGATTTTGTTGAGTATGGTGAACTAGAGTGAGTGACCAACGGGTTAGAATGTTTCATGTTTATGAGAGGTGATGAACATGGAGGTTTTATTGGTGAAGTGACAAAACTATAAGGATTCACACTAGGAAACCCTAAGTTTGGATTGAGGTCATTAGTGAAATGTATGGGTGATGCTATGGTTGGAGGTGTGAATATGAGAATATAAGATATGGTTGTGGTAGAAGGAAATTGTTTTCCTCCTTTTTTTTTAGAATTTGTAGATGCTTGAAATCAACTAGCTACTATGGGAATGTTAGCATCAACTGTGTGAGCTAGACTACACAACTTTTATTCCTTAAGAATTGTTTATCAACTTCCTAAGGTTTCCCACATTAGGCACTATCTCTCTAGATAAAGGTTTAATACTTAGAAAGTCTTGAAGATCTTATAAATCCTTATCCAATTGTTTTAGTTTGTCTTCAAGAAAATGAGAAATAACGATCTCTAAGTCGACATAATTTTTTGGTTATGAGGAAGTCCAATTGGATGTGGGATGTAATATAAAATGGATTGGATATAGGTAATAAAATTTTTGAAAGAGTTATGGGACTCATGATCAATAACGAATGTGTTTACAACATAGTCCATGCGATAAGTCCAAAACTACATCTCACAAGGGTACTAGCAGTAAGACACTAGATCATGAATCTCATATGAGTTTAAAAAAACTTAGATAATCCTACTATGAATAAAAAGTAAAGGATAGTGACCAAAAATAAAACCAAGTAGAAAATCAAAAAGTAGATCCACAAAAAATATATAAAGTCTATGATCTAAACTTGAGTGAGATTTGACTGGTCTAGGGCATAGTGCACCTTGGACTGGCAAGGTATTTTTATAGAATTAAAAAATTAGATGTGTTCTATAGTATTTAAGTGCCCTACTTTGTGATTGTTCAAGTTTGACGATAAATAGATTTCTAGATTTTAACAGATTTGTGATTTTATAATATGAAAGATAATTATGAATGCAATTTTCACAATCTTCAATGAATGAATGCACTTGGAAATATAAATTTTAGATTGTATAGTACAAAAATTAAAAGAACCTATCTTGAAATCTGAAAATTGAAAGATTTCAAAGGTTTTGCAACAATACAAGGTACTTTTTCCTATTTTTTATTATATTCCAATGCATAAATGAATGTTTTGAACTCTTTAAAATTTGATTATAATGCAGATTTATCAATGAAATCTTGAACTAGATGTACTTTGGAATGACTAAAATTAACCCTAGATGTCTTTTGGATGCAAAATGCAATGCATTTTTTTCACCTTTTCAATGATTTTTATGAAAATTATATTTGCACTAATGATGAATGCAAATAATCCAAGATTTTATTTATATTTAAAAAAATCTTTAATGTTTGAAAAATTCAAGTTCATCAAAAAACGTTTGATTGGGAAAATGGATCTAGGTCTTAAATCACACCTTTTCCAATTTTTGGATAGAAGGATTAGAAATCATATCAAAGCACTTGACTAAAAATTCTAACAAAAAGAATCAGAATGGTGGATCAAGATTCTAATCCCTATGTTGTGTGTGATGTGGGGGTGATAGATTGTTGATTTATAATTTATAATTGGCTAATTTTGAATGATGCAATGAACTAACTATGTAAACTATTAAAATGTAGCAGTTAGTTATGATTTTTGATAAATTGAATACAATCAGACAAAATTGAATTCTAGAAATGCAAAGGGTAGACATAGATGCAACTAAGATATAAATTTGATCTTGATTTTGCAATTCTATGGCACAGTGTGCCTTGGACTGCCATGCTTTTCTAAATATGAAAGTGTAGGATTGAGGTCACCAGTCTATAGGTTTTGTCTTCCAGGTGTTGTCACATCTTTGTCTATTAGTGAGAAAATTCAGATTTTGTGACTTGTCAACTTGTAGAGTTTTGATGCATGAATGAACAAATATCCTTCAATCTTCCTTCAACTTACTTTAGATCTATAACCTACACGCATAAAAATCTTGGAAGGGTTGTGCTATATAGGGGCTTTCCTAAGTCAAACCTTGTGTTGGTATTTCTACCTCCACAATGATAAACTATGACGAAAGAGAGTGTATCCTTGGTTGGATAGAGGCTAATTGATGAAGAAGTAATGAATTGACATCCTTGTTGCAACTCACCACTCACTTCTGGTCTCCTTGATGTATTGAAGTCACACTCATCGTCTTCAAGGATCAATTATTGCTTGACTTGAATTAATTTGAACACATACAAGGGTTAGTACACATAAACAAAATGCATGCAAACATGAACACAAAATCACATAACATATAAAATGATTCTTGAATGATGAAATTCTACAATAATCTTGATAATTCTTTTCTTGAATACTTTTGAGTGCTTGAGTAATAATCTCAATTGATTCCTTGATCGTGCTAGGATTGAAATGGTAAAAATACTTTATATTTATTTGCAATTATTCTAATTTATTGAAAATCAAATGTTGACAATTGATAATGGAAATTGGAAATTCAAATAATAAATTACCAATACTAACATATTCAAATTTGGATCCAAAAATGTTGGTCTAGGGCATAGTGCACCCTAGACTAGGTTCATGCTTTTTCGGGATCAAAAGTGTTGGGGGAAAATATTAAATGCATAACTTCATTTCTCATGTTTAATTATATAAATTTATTTAGAAAATTAGCAATTAATGCATAATCAGGTCCAAGCACATAGGGGGAGCTAAACCTATGTGAAATTTTGAAGAGACAATTTTTGATGCTACAAAGGGCAAGGGTAGTTGGCCCCGTATAAGGTATATTCATTTTTATAAGGAATCCTTTAAGTATTTCATTATCTCCTTAAAATACTAGTGTAGTAAGTACACTAGAATTTTAAGGCAATATATTACCCTACATATTAAGTTATTAGATAAGTGGCTCCCTTTAGTAGTGATATTATACATGATATGCACTAAAGTGTGGCCTCATAGGGGATATAATGTCCCCTTTAGTAGTAATATCATATAGATGTTCACTAAAGTGTGGCCTCCTCAATCTATTTTAGTGTCTCCTTTGTGGTGGTATTAGACATGATACCCCTTTGAAGTGTGAATTTTCATGTCATGTTATGTCCCCATAGTGGTGTTATTATTCTTGATACCCCTAAGGTGTGACCCTTCATTCCATTATTTATCATCTCTTAGTAGTGGTCTCATGTATGATACTCCCCAAAGGCGTGATATTCCATGTATTGAGTAGTATCCTTTGAAATATACTGATCTATTTTTTGGAATGCACCCTTTGTGGTGGTATTACTTATAACACACCTTGAGGCATGGATTTATGATATTTCATCCCCCATGAGTGTAAACTTTATACACCCCCTAAGGTGATGTTCGTCTCCCATGACGTTAAAAATTGTACACCCCTTGAGGTGATGTTCATCCCTCATGATTTTAGAATTTTATAAGCCCTATGAGGTGAATTCTCATCCCTCGTAAGGATAAATAGTATTGAGTGGCATTAAAATTTATGTGCTCCCTAAAGTGTTATTTATAAAATAGTCCATGGATTCGACATAATGTGACTTGTTGATTCATGTACTTGAGATTGTTTTTAGCATGGTCACCTAGCATAATACAACTTTCTTTCTAGTGGAGCCATGTGTTTCATGAGTCACCTAACATAAAACATATTGTTAGCCTTATGAAATTCATCATATTACATGGGTACCTAGCATAACAAAAATTGCTAGCCAATAGATCTATGTAGCTCATGAGTGACTTGACATAATGAAACTTGCTAGTCCTTATGAGAGCACTCTCTTGTCTAACATCATATTCAAGAGATGATGTTTGGTATTTGAGAAAAGTTTAAGATCGAGGTCTCTTTACCTTACCAGCTCGAATCCTTTTAGTAGTAACCTTGTGTTTTTATTTTGTGATTATTATATCTCTTGTGACTATTATGTGTCTTATCCATGTTTTCATCATGTTTGTATTGTGTATTTTTTTGTTATTTTGTGTTTTTGTATTATGTTATGTTGTGTCTATGTCATATATGCTTCATGTTTGACATGTTGCATTACATCTCATATATGTGTGTACCTTTTTCCTCATATTTTCTTTCCATATGATCTTGAATCTAGGGGATAGAATATTCCTTAGATTCAATGCCATCCTATATCTTCAATATTTGGATAATTGAACCCCTCTTGACCTATTCTTACTTTAGTGTTAGTTTGAGAATAAGTTAATAATCTCACTAAAGTGAGGGCTAAATGTAGTGTAAAAAATTATCACCCTTGACAATTTCACACTAGGTTTAGCCCCCTATGTGCTTGGACCTAGTTATGCATTTAATTACCCATTTTATAAACATATTTGGAAAGTAAAACAAGGGAAATGAAAACAAGAATACAATATTTTCCCTTAAAATTTTAGGCCTCAAAAAGGATGGGTATAGTTTACGTACCCCACACCCTAGACCACCACTTTTTGGCCCCTTTTTGGATATATCGGTGTTGGTATTTTATTATTTTAAAATTTGAATTTATTTGTTGGCTATTGATATTTTATTTTTCAAGAAATTAAAATAATTGCATATAAATACTAGTCATTTTTATCACTTGAAATGCTAATGAAACATATCACTTTTATGGAGCAAAATTGAGAGTTCAAAAATCAACCAAGAGCAATCAAGAGTAGAATTATCAATATTATTGCATCTATTCATGTTAAGAATCATGTCAATCATTCATCATGTTTTTATGTAAGTTCGTTCATGTTTTATGATCATTTATTTTGTGAGTACTAACACTTGCAAGACTTCAATCAAGAAATCAAATTCTCCTTCAAGGTGATGAGTACATGACTTAATTCCATCAAGGAAAGTAGATATAAGTGGTGAGTTCCAACAATTTTTCAATTCAGTACTTGTTTATTATTAGCCTTTTCCCAAATGAGGGTAATATCTATTTCCGTATTATCATAGCCATTATGGAGGTAGAAATACCAAACGAGGTTTGACTTAGGAAAGCCCCTATATGACACAACCCTTTCCCCTCTTTCATGTGTGTGGGTTTTTCAAATCTAAAGCTAATTGGAGGAAGATTGAAGAATAATTTCTAATTCATGTATTCAAGACCTACAAATTTTCAAACCACAAAAACTAAATTTTCTTAGTTACATATGAAATTCTGATAGTGATTCTAGAAGAACAAGAGCTATAGACCAGAGGCTTCAGGCTTGTATTTTCAAATCCTAAAAAGCAGGAGTCTAGTCTAGGTGTATTACACCCTAGACCAACCAATTCAACACCAAATTTACACACCAAGTTCCTTTGTGTCTTCTCTCCACCTTTATGAATTTTGTTTATGTCTTTTTGCATTTCATTTCTCAGAAATCATAACAATTTATTGCATTGTCATGATTAACCTAGGAATAACATGCATCTTCAATTTCAGTCATTTAACAATCAATTCACATCATCCACCACACAATAAAAAATATTATAACCCTAATACACCATTTTGAATCTTATATTCATGTTTTTAGTCTAGTGGATTTGGGATCATTTTTAATCGTTAATGCTCCATATTGGGAGAAGTGTGATTTAGGACCTAGATCCTATTTCCCAATCAAATAGTATCATGATATGCTCAATTTTTTGCCTATAAATGGGTCTTTATGCCTAGGATTGGACATGATGTGACCCCTCTATATCTTATATAAATCCCCCACATTACCCTCAAACTCTTGCATATCAAAGTAGTTTGGGATCTCATTTATATTTTCATCAAAAAGTACTATGGAACCTCATTGTTGTTGCATGAAGGATGGTAAAAATGGTCCAACACGTATCCCAAAAATTATTCTTTATTCATTAGTGTTGGCACCAATGAATAGTAAACCTCTTGTAACTATCGTGTAGGGGTGCATTAGTTTGTGGGTCAATTAATAATGCACACAAGTTGGATTTTAATATTTTTATTAGTTGTTCGTAGGATAATTTCTTGGTATAATATATCTATGCTTCATCCCTCATATTTGATCACATGTTAATTTGGCCACTCATGTAATTTATGTGAGAAACCATAAACTCCAATAAAGTTACAAGGGTAGACCAATAAGAGATTGTTCCACTTAGATTTATCAACTTTGAAATTAATGTTTGAAGTTATTTTTTATTATTTGTTATTTTCCCTGGGGTGTTTTTCTTTCATCCCAAGAGGATTTTGAGGCACTGTTGAAGGGAATTTTTTATGGTTGTTCTTAACTAGGGGTTTCATGAATTGATGGGGAGTTTACAATTCTTAAAAAATTAAACAAAATTGAATCAAAATAATTTATATCTTTCTATTTAATTAATTTTTCATAAAAAACTAACAAAAACCTACCTCCACAACCTTGTGGAAATCATGACAATATTTTGGTAGTGAATTGATTGAATCCAAAACATGTGTGCACTTTTTATGCCTTGTGGTCTACAATGAAATTCTGAGAGGCTAGGTTTAAATGAGCTTGACCTCTACATAATTTGTTTTTTTAATTTTATTTTCTATCTAAGATAAAATGTGAGCATGTTATAACACGCTTGTGTTATGCCCTAGATGGACCAAAAAGTGGCCACTTTTTGGTCCCCCATATTTTTGTACATGCCCAATGAGCCACCTAATTAACTAAATAATTAATGAATAATTATAAATTTTTATAAGAATTCCTTTTTTTTTGCTTTTTCAAAATATATAAACTATCACCTCATATTAAAGATATCAACATTAAATAGTTTCATGAATCTCCAAGACAAAAAATTATAAATAAGATGCAATACATATTAGGACTATTATCCTACCAATCCATCGAATAGTATCAATAATACACATCTTTGACTTCTCATTACGAAAGGCTTAACCATCAGTCACACATAATAAATCATAATCATCTTGTCTAAGTGTAAACAATTGTGGATGTCTATCTATAGGAGAGAAAACATCATATGATCACTTTACCTCCAAAAAAATATTGGACAATCCCCCACTCATCTTCCTACTACAAGTGGCCTAACCCTTCTTCAAAGGTGATAGCTAAGAACTTATGTAGTAGAACCAAATTTGAGAACCAAGTGTAAATATAAAAATATACGCATCCATCACATGAAACTTGTCATAGAATCTTCTAGATCCCCTCTAGCTAACATTATATGTAATTAACATGGACCTTGCGGTATAGTGAAAAAAGTATGTATATAATAATAACATTAGTTTTGTTAAAGCATACAATTTTTAGTCAAATTAATGTGGGTCATATATACATAAAATATTCTCTTTCTTGACTATTCCTAATGGATATTAAACTAATTAAATAGAAGGTATAGATAAAATACAATTTACCTTTGGTTACTGTAGTGTAGGAAAAATTATCCCTTTTTCACACATAATTTGGGAATAAATAATTAATAATAAAATGAGCTTAATTATGCCTTAATTTAACATTGTAATATGTTTTTTACATATTCACATTAAATTTAGGGCCTTATTTATTAAAATGGACTTAATTGTGCCTTATTTTTGGTGTTATAAGGTGTACCTTTACACTTTCACACTAATCTAGGGCTTCATTAATTAATTAAGGTTAATTTACCTTAATTGGCCCCTTTAAGTAAAATCCATGTCTAATTAATTGAGTTTTTCAGGGGATAAAACTTGACATTCATAAATGTCATAACATAATGTTTAACATTGAGCAATGAGTGTCTTAGGTAAGTGACCTAGGACCCATTTTCCATAGGGCGAATGGGTCCTCACTTAGCCCTAGGACCTAAATTCAAGCTATGTTTTTGGTGGTATTTTAATGATTTCAAATGTGTATTCACATGTTTGCTTGTGATATTTGAATTTTAGAAATTAATGTTTAGATATGTATAAGTAAGAGGTTATTTCACTATGTTTCACCTAGCAATTTTATAAGCAAGTTTATGATAGCAAGTTTACAAGTTCAAGAGTGACTTAAAAAGGATTTCCAAGGAATTCAAGTGTAGAGTTATATTCAAGATTCCGTTATCATGTCAAAGTCATATTGCATCATGCATGTTGTTTGGGCTAATATGGTGATGTAGAGTTCAAGATCCATTCAAGTGTTTAAAGGAATTGTTTCAACACAAGTTTCATGATCAAGATTCACATCCATTGAGGCAACTTCAGGCTAGTTGTAGATATACAATCCAAGGTTCAAGAAAAGGTTTGATTTTAGGCAGAAGATCCTTTGAAGAGAAAAATTGAAGAAATTTGCAAGTTTTTCAAAGTTGCAAGGAAATTTTTCATTTCACGAAACTCTTCTACATAATTTATTTTTGGTTGTTCGAAAGTGAAAATCGAGAATCTAGGAGTGCAAACACAATAGAAGAGAACCCATAAAGGATTTTGTAGAGCCCTAGCCAGGACCAATTCACCATAGGGAAAAGGATTTTGTAGAGCCCTAGCCAGGACCAATTCACCATAGGGAAAATGAGTCCTCAATGAACTCCAAAAAGTGACTTTTGGTGAATGGTACATATCATTCTCCCTTTTCCAGATTTGCCTTTTGATTACGGTTTCCAATATTTTTGAGTACAATATTCTATTTACATTTTGTAGCTTGCATTTTGGAGTTTGTTTCATGGTTTTAATCTTTCTCCCCTAAGTGTTAGTTGATGAGAATCCATGATCCATGCCTCTTGTTCGAAATGTTCAAAAATAACTTGTAACTCAAGTTACAAGGTAACTTGCATTTGAAGCCAAGTAAATATCCCTTTTTCAAATGATAAAAAATATTTTTTTGGAATATTCCTATGGGTGAGGGAAAGGGTGGTTTGCAAATTAAAACAAAGTTTTAATTGTGCAAAAAGGGGATAAAGAATATTCCATGGGAATATTCCCTTTGATTAGAAGAAAGTTAGTTTAATTGCTAATTAATCAAGATTTAATTTATACAATTAGGGGATTAGAAGAATTAAAGTGACATTTATTAAATTAGATGATTTAATAAATGTGGGAAAGGTGAAATGATATTTAATTAAATAGATTAAGGTTATTTAATTAAATAAGATGACTTAGGGGATTGAATTAAGTATTTTGATTTATTTAATTTAATTAGATGAAGTGTTAGTGCAAAAAGAGATGAATTAATCTGATTAAATTTAATTAGGCCAATAGATGAAAAATGATGAAATTAATTAATTAGCTAGGCTAATTAAATCAATTAAGCAAAAAGATGATGGATTTTAGAGGAAATGATGTTAATAAACCTATTTTGAGTGTATGATATTGACTAGGATATTTTTCAATGTCTACATTTTTCCCCTCTTTGAAGCAAGGTACCTGCTGCTTCGGTTCAAATAATAACGCTCCTCAAACGAAAAATTGTTGCTCAGATCAAAAAATAAGTTTTTATGATTTTTTAGATGCCTCAACGAAAGGATAAAGTTGATTCCCTGCCCCCCTTGAGGAATCGAGCGAAATTTTTAAATTTTGGGTTGATTGCTTGTTAAGGTGAAAATTTGCCCCCAGGGGGGGCCATAAAGGCTCCGAGATGCAAAAAATATGCCAAAAACGCAAAAAATGATGCAAAATTAGGTCCAATTTGGAAAAATTGGTGAAGGTGATGATAAACCCTAGTTTAAATGAAAAATTAGGGAAAAAACCCTAATTTAATAGCTTAAATAAGCCAAGAAGGGTCATTTTCGATTCATTTGTGCATTCACATCTAAGAGATTCTTTTTATTTTGAGCTCTGACCCTCTAACAAAATGGCACACTATGCACTTCCTAGGCACATCTTCGATCGAGTTTGAGAGTTCTAGCGGCTTCCAAGTGTAGGACCATTGGTATGTGATTCAAAACCTAATTTGAATTTTGAATTTTCAATGCATTTATGATGCTTTAAAATTTAGATTTTGGCAATGTCGCTATATAATGGTGCCCAAACTTAAACCGTTGATGCCCAAATCAATTATAGCGACACACATATATATAGTAACACTTTTCTCAATTTAAAATTAGGGTTTCCATTTGTCAATTGGCGACACATGCTTGTTTGGCCGACACACTTGCCGATTTAGAAATTAGGGTTAGGGTAGGCCAAAAGCTAAATCACAATGCCATCTTATCTGGTGATGCAATTTTTGATTTGAAATTTTAAATGCATCGAGCGTCGCTATTTTAAATTTGAATATAGTGATGCTATTGTAAATAGTGATGCTTTTGTGATTGCTAAGCCACAAATTTCAAATAACTTCAAATTTTTATGCTTTCCTGATGTCGTGTGCTTCATGGATGCAAGAGATCATCCCATAATTGATGTTGAGGGAGCACAAGCCCATTGTACTAGAGAGATTAGATGATCTATCAGAGTTGCGCTAGGAGCACCTAGGATAGATTGGTTTGTGGTATGTTGCATATGCCCCAGTGATTAGGACACACTTGGTGATGATGGTAGCTATGTGTGAGAGATGACACAACGAGACCTCATCCTTCCACCTTGCGATAGGTGAGGTGATAGTTACCTTAGAGGACATGAGGAGGATCCTAGGCTTGCCCATTCATGGCGATTATGTGATCTATGACGTTGATGGTGGGCTTGATTCCTACCACAAGGTGATGGAGATGGAGGATATTGTGTTGGTCACCTCCCAGATCAACCTTGAGTCCTACAAGGGTCATGTTCCCACATTTAAAGTGGTCATTGTAGCCATTATTTCAGGGTTAGTGGCCCCAGAAATATGTAACATGGGATTTAGCCTAGGATGGGGCTTAGTGTGGCATCAAATGTTGCATAGTAGGACACTCTTTGCATGGGGCCTCATGATTCTAGACTCCTTGTACCATGATTTGCATGATTTTGTCTATTGTGATGACATAGCCATTCATGCAAGGGTCACCTTGTTACATATTTGGGCCTAGGAGCACATTGTTGTGCTTCGACCGATTGTTTATATGGCTGATCTCAAGCTAGATGATCTAGTGATCTAGCGATATAGGGGTCGCATTAACCTGAGGAACACAAGATAGATTGGGCTCTCATACTAGAGACGGGTGATAGATGCCATGAAAGTCTTTTGTTGGCACCCATGGTGGAATTAACCTGAGTACACAAGATAGATTGGGCTCTCGTACTGGAGATGGGTGATAGATGCCATGATAGTTTTTTGTTGGCGCCCATGGCTTCAAATGTTGCCATGGTTTGATGACATTCAACAATTATATTTTTTCGGACAGACCTGATATATGAAGGGTTGAGAGCATCATATCATTGAGATATACCTTCCAGATAGGGTAGCACGCTAGTTTGGTGATGTATAGTATAGGCTCGATGATGCATACATGGCATTTTTTGCGAGATCAGCCAAAGAGGTTCTGAAATGGGAGCTGACCATTCTAGCCCCAAAGGTCATTGAGAGCTTTAGAAAATTTGTGGTCTAGCCTTGGGCATATGATTAGGTTCAGGTAGTAGTTTAGACCATTCCCACATATGATGAATGGTTTTTTCCCCCACAATGATTGACAGATCCAACAGGTGCCCCTCCCAGAGGGAGATCAAGAGGTAGGGGAGTTAGAGGTAGGGGACAGGGAGGCCAAGATGGCCATGATGGATAGGTTCTGAGGGCACCCCCAGTTGGACAACCACCTCAGGTACAACCACAAGTAGGGCCACCACCACCAGATGCATGAGATGCATTGATTCAACAACAGTAGTAATAGGTGTAGACATTGAGTGGTGAGCAGGTTTAGGCCCGTCAACAGGTGATTGTAGTCACAGTCGAGAGAGATTAGGATTTGCAAAGATTACATGTTGTGACAACGGAGAGGGACCAGGAGGTCACCTGATGCCAGTAGATAGAGGCCATGACAATGGCTACACATGGTATGGCAATGTCAACTCAATTATATAGAGAGGCTATTATAGAGGCAACATATTACCAGATGCATTATCATCAGGATGTACCAACAGTATTGAAATAGCCATATTTTTCACAGCACAATAATACACATCCCAAGATAGAGGATCAACTTGAGAGACAGGCTGGAGAGGGTAATAGCCATAAGGGCTAGCTTTTTTATGTACATACACTTTTTTGATTTTTTTCCTATTCTTTATCATATATATACATTCATGGGCTCTTTTTTGATAGCCTTGTGGATATCGTATTTCTGATCGATGTCATACACTGATCCAGATTTTGTACCATGACACATTTTTTGATATATATATGATACATATACATATGATTCATGATGTGATGTGTGCATGTTATTTCATGTTATGGATGATTTGTATGCATTTTATTTATGCCTATGTGATATGTGATGATCAAGATATGAGATGTATGTAATGTTATGATATGCTCTTTTTTTCATTACAATATGTTATGATATACAAATGTTATGGATGCATTTCCTTTCGTATATTTTCCATGTATGTTTTATGAGGATTATGTATGCATATGGATATATGGATGTGAATTCTTGTGATATGTAATTATTTAAGATGCTTATAATAAAAAATATATATTATTCTCCACAGCTTAAATGATGATGCAAAATGTATGATATGATATGTAGTGATTATGTGGATGGATGCTTTATGCTATGAGTATGAAATGCATGTATGTTGATGGTATGGATGTAGGATGGATGCATTGGTGATGTTTTTTGTTGACTGTCATGATACCAGGTTAGCACAAAGAGAAGATAGAAGAATAAATAATGAATAACCGTTGATCTGCTGATTGCTCCAGAAGATCCAACAAGTCCATGATCCATGAAGACTTTATTAGAGATGGTGATGAGACAATGCAAGATGCAGGATGATGAGTTCTCACACTTCAGGATTGGTATTTTTTGTCATTCCTTATTGTTTGATATAACACAAAGACACGATGCATCAAGGT
>CM021110.1:214640670-214682192 GCA_007115665.2 Sequoiadendron giganteum | reverse complement strand
CCCCTCCATCGGAGCCACTTGGTTCACTTCCCAATCCCTTGAACGTCAAGGCGACTCCTTGTTATTTTAGTTGGGCCACCCATTGGTCAATCCATGCCCTTGTTTGGATCTCGACGAGCCTAGTGAGTATGTTGATGTCATCAAGCTCTGGTTCATTCCATTCAATCATAGGCAGCGGCAAATTGGTGATGGCATCGTATCCTAGATCAATCACCATGTCTTCATCTTCTTCGATCCGGTCAAGAACTGGGCACAGGTTGATCCTTCGCACATAGATGGCAGTCATGCGCATGTAGTGCCTCAACTGCACCTCAAGATCATATTTGCAGTTGGCCCAAAAATCCTCGACGTTGTAGAGGTGGGCATACTCTCATCCCAGTGCCTTCCTGATGTGCCCGTATGGATCCATTCGAGGTCGGGTTGTATATTGTCGGAAATGATACTCGGCCAACTCCCTCTCTGAATACCCTGCACACTGGGAGGTATGAATCTTGTACATTCCTTGATCGAGCCCAATGGGGTAAGGCGTGCCTGGTAGATGCTTGTTACTCAAAATGTTATGAATGTGCCTCAACTGCCATGTCAGCTCCAATAGTATAATCCAGTCGTTGGAGTACCGGGGCAACTTGTTTGGTCTTTCCGTAAATCCCTGGGCACGGATGTACGTGAACTTCAGAAATTGAATGTAGAGGAAGGCATATTGCCTGAGGAGGGCTTTGGCACTGTGATAAATCTCCTTTCAAAGTCGCCTCCTAGGGACCGGATGATGTGGGCGATGAATGCATCATTCACCCGACAGTAATCCCTCTTGAAGTTCTGCAACTATAGTTGAGGGTATTTATCGTAAGGCTTGAGTTCCACCCCTGATGGATCACTGGGTACCACCGTCAATCCCTGATAATGTCGCTGATCAGCGAGGGAATACACCAAGTAGGAGGTCATGAAGAACTTGGAGGTCTTCTTCACGGTTGTAAACTGCTCGTGGAAGCAGTCACTGATTATCTCTCCCCAATAGAAGGCGACGCCATCACCGCGGAGAATCTGCTCTATGAAGTAGAACATCCATTCTTGGAAGAAGGCCACAGCAGGAAGGCCCATTACTCGGCTTAGCAAAGTCACGAGGTCATGGTAATCCTCAAAGAAATTGCTGCGAAAAAGCTCCTGAGGAAGCTTGTCAGCACTACCCCGCTTGTCCTTTAACCAATACTGATTGATGATCTTTTTGCACCTCAATGGATCCTGCTCCCATAGTTCCTTGCATTCCTCCATGGTGGGTGCCTCCATGCTCTGGTAGGCAGGGATGTGGAAAGTTGTTGTTATACCCGATGGGGACATGTTTGCAAGGATATTTCCATCCTAGTCCACTATAGTTCGGGTTTCCTCCTGATATGCTTCCACGCATGCCATTACCAGTTCTGGGGCCACCAAGGCCCGCAGGAAGCCTGCAGCCTTGGCAATTTCGCTGCTCTTTATCAATTTTGCATTCTTTGTCTTGGGGTTCATTCTGACCCTTTGTATGAATTCGTCAACATCAACCTGGCCGATGTTGGTATTTGTGACATCTCTCCAGAGAGAGGTGACTCTGGATTGTATAGGGACCCCTTGGAATTTGTACTTCATCAGGTCCTTGTCCTCCTTTCCTTGGGGTGTCTTGGCTATTCCTTTCCCTTTCTCCTTGGAGGCACCGAAAGTTTCTACACCGGATTCTATAAACCCTGCACAAAGGACGTGAATCAGTAACAATAAACATGACAAAACGGCTCCAGACAAGTCCCTGCACATCAAGATTAGCTATGCAATCATTATTCATATTCAATAAGCACATAGCACTTGATAGTTCATCATTAAAAAGTAAGGCAAACAAACCGGGTTCCCAGGGCCAGAATTCCCTTAGCAGAATGTGATTTGAAAGGGAAAATTGAGGATGGAATTCCCAAAGGCATTCCCCAGTGTTGGATTTGGTCAATTGAAGGTTGTCATGAAGGAAAACCTAATTTTAGCAAGTGGGTCGAAATCCGTTTTGGATTTGGAGGTCATTTGATCCTTCATTTGGGAGTTTGGGCATCAGATGCAGGACAACCGTTGGAAACGGCGTAGGGGAGATGGAACTCCGGGCGTCGGAATCTGGGTCTCGGATTGCCGTCGCCGAGAAGCGACTATGGGTTAGCCATTGGAAAAGGTGAAATGGAAGTGGAATCTCAGGAGGGGAATTCTGGAGGGCAATCTCCGGAGACAGTTTAAGGACTTGGGAAACCAGACGGCGAACAAAGGATTGAGACTCGGAGGTCGAGAAGTTGTCCTGAATTCGCCATTAGAATGGCGCCAGTGGAACGGAATCTCGGGAGGGGAATTCTGGTGGTTGGAATCTGGAAGAGGCTTGGGCCTCAAGAGTTTATTTGGATTTTGGTTTTGGCGGGCAGCGGACCAGGGTCCAAGAGTTGGGAAGACGTCCCAGGATGGCCGTTTGGAACGGCGAACGCGACACGGAATTCTGAGGATGGAATTCCGAAGGTCGAGATCCGAGAGACACTTGGATGCTGATTCACTTTGTCAAGTTTGAGACAGAGTGGGCACAGTCGAGTCCCGGAAGTCGGGAAGTCGTCCTAGGACGGCCGTTTGGAATGGCGAACGCGGGATGGAATCCCGGGGGAGGAACTCCGAGTGTATGATCCCGGGGATAGTTCGACCTCTTGTTGACATTTAGGAGTTTGATGCGAACGTCATGTGGCTGGGGTCCAAAGGTCAGGAAGCTATCCCAGGACGGTCATTTGGAATGGCAGCAGCGACATAGAAACCCGCGAGGGGAAATCCGGATGTCAAGGTCCGAGAGGAACCTCGTCGCATAAAATTTGAAGGTTCGGTTTCTAAGTTTCGCGGATGGCCGTAGGAAGGCCCGAGCCCGGGAGACGCCGGCGACTATTTTGGAGAACGGCCACGGCGAGGTTAGGTTCTGGATTGAGTTTCAAGGCCTCAAACTATCGATTTTGAAATTCTAAAACATGGATGTTTAGGGGAGGGCATCAATTTACCTAGTTTCAAACCCAACTTTACATTTTCTATGCTCAAGACTTGGAATTTCACCAAAAAGAAGGTGGAGGTGCATGGATAGCAAACTTACCTCAAGATCCTGAAGAATAAACTCTTGAATGCGTGCGAGACATCAGAAAAAAGGTGCTCGGACTGTGGGGTGGAAAATGTCGGACGTCGGGGAGTTCTTCGAATTTTCTATCACTCGGTCGGTTGATAATGATGTCAGAAAGTTTTCTTAAATAGCCAAAATGGCCATTAATGCAGCCATTAAGTTCTGCTGTACGACGGCTAGTAAGTTGGTGAGTTTAAATTGTAGATGGTGGCGGGCAACCTGGAGTCCAGTGGCTAGGAAGCTGTCTGGCTACGGTCGTTCGAAACGGCAAAGTCCAAGAGAAATTCCGAGAGGGGAAACCTGAGATCCGGGGTCCGGGTCCTGGAAAGACGTAGCACCGCTACCATTTGAAATGGCAGAACCAAGGCGGAAATCCGGTAGGGGAAACCCAAGTGTCCGGGCCTATAGGACGTAGTGGACGCCAGAAAAGGCATTCTGACAAGGGAAGCCCGAATTAGCCTTAGATTTAACATTTTGGAAAAGAGGGGGGGGGGCAATTTTGGTCAAGCTTAAAATATGACTTTGGGAAATGTGTTGACCCTTTAGGGCACAAAAATGGGGCATGCAAAATGAGGAAAAACGAAAAGGAACCCGACAATTGAAAAAGAGGGAAGAGAGGGTCCCCGTTCCGAACAGGGCGTGTGTGCAATAGGCACAACAGTATTTACCTATGATCTAGACTTTAGACTTTGGCACTTAGGTCCTCACTTTACAACTTGCTACACTTTCTTTCTACTTGACTTACCAAAGGGTGAAAGCAAGATGGGATAGATGGTTTTGGATTTTTTGAGGATATTCCAATGTTTTTGCTTTTTTGAAAATGTTTTGAGGTTGTTTTTGGTCTTTTTGAAAGTTTATGTGATTTTTTTTGGATTTTCGGTTATCTGAGGTTGTTTAGGGTTTTTTCTAATATTTTCCAATATTTTTGGTATTTTTGGATATGTGAATGTTTAAGGCTTTTCAATTTTCAAATGTTTTTGGATTTTCTGAAAATGTTTTGAGGCTATTTAGGCTTTGTTGATATTTGGATGTTTTAGAAATTTTGAGGAGTTGCGACCAAGAACCTAACCTAGAAGACCTATCCTAGGGGTCTTGGGGGCTGATCAAAGATAAGCCTTTCCTACATTATACACGCAATGACAACATAGTTTGACCGACTCAACCCATTTAGAGGATGAAGATATGAACAAATGATGGAAAGCCAATTTATTATGATGTTCTTGTAAAGGAATGACCTAGGGTGTCTTGGGGACACATCAATGATGGCCTTGCCTGCGTTCAAGCTCAGAGGCGACGTAGTTTGACAAGGGTATCACTTTTTAGATTTTTGATGTTTTGACCTTTTTTAGGGATTTGATGTTTTCTGGATGTTTTAGATTTTAGCCTTTACAATTTTCCAAATGTTTTTGGATTTGAGCTATACATGATTTTGGATGTTTTTTGGATTTTTTGATAAGATTTTACGATTTTTTTTGGTGTTTCCGATGATATTTTGGATATTTTTGGACTTTTTGATAAGATTTAATGAATTCTTTTGGTGTTTTCGATGAGATTTTAATTGAAATCAAGATATAAAAGGACCCAATATGATCCATAATGAATTTCCCCCAACGTGACAAGTTTGACTACTTCGATATAGGCAGGACAAATTGACTTTTGAAATATGCCAAGTACTACTAAAGAGATATGATACCTCCAATCATCAAGCTATGATAAGGATGCAGATGGGTGATGGATGAATGGTAGTGCAAAGAATGATTGGGCAAAGAGCCAAAGAATAGATGGAGGTGCTTTATTTATGCAATGCGCTTGTTTTCTAGGTTTTTACCAAGGTACTTGCCCAAAGTGCCACTGAGGTGGTTTTCACTAGAGGATGATTTTTTCTTTACTTTTTCAATCCGTTTTCTTTTTTTTTTGGATTTTGATCATTTTTTATTTTTTTTTGTATTTTCAGGTTTATACCCTTCAAGACTAGGGATAAAAATTTTTGAGATGCAAACTATTAGTTGGCTCCTACAAGTGTTCACCTTCAGGTGTTGATAATTGATATTCTCCAGATCCATAACTTGTAGTGACGACGAACGGACCCAACCAGTTAGGCTCAAATTTTCCTTTACTATCTTGATCTGGTAGATTATTCTGATTCTACTTTAGGACACGATCTCTTACCTAGAAGGATCGACATTTGATTCTCTTGTTATAGCTTTGTTTTAGTCAGTTTTGATATACTTGCAAGTGATTAAGGGTGTCAATTTAATGCTCGTCTAGGAACTCTAGCTCTTACAGCTGAGATATTATATATTCTTCATCGATGATCAGATTCTATAATGACACTCATAGTGATGGGAGCTCAACCTCAATGGGAAAGATAGCTTATGATCCATAGACCAAGGAGAAAGGGGTTGCACCTATTGGTGTGTGGATACTAGTTTGATAGGCCCAGAGAGTGGGATTCAATTGTAGATGTTGGTCATGAGTAGCTTCGTTGACTATTTCCTTCAGAATTTTTAAGATTGTTTTGTTGGAAACCTCTGCTTGGGCGTTGCCTTGGGGATAATATGGGGTAGAGAATCAGTGTTGGATGTTGAATTTTTGGCACAACTCTTTCATATCTCGATTCTTAAAGGGTGTCCCATTTTTTGAGATAAGGGTTTGTGGGATACCATAACAACAGATGAGTTAATTCAAGATAAACTTAGTAATCTACTTTCCCGTTATGTAGGTCATAGGAATTGCTTCTACCTACTTAGTGAAGTACTCAGTGGTAGTTATGATAAACTTGTGGCCATTAGATGAGGTTGGGGTGATTTTTCCTATGAGGCCAAGTCCCCATTGTGAAAAAGGCCAAGGTGTGATTATGGGTTGTAATTCTTGAGTCGGTGCATGAATCAGATCTCCATGCCACTGACATTAAACACACTTCTACACATACTAATGAGCTTCCTTCTCCATGGTTGGCCAATAGTACCCAATCCTCAACATTTTCTTAGCTAATGTCATACCATTGGAATGGGAACCACATATTCCATCATGTACTTTTGTTAAAGCAGTTAAGGCTTCCTCTTGGTTAAGAAATTTCAATATTGTTCCTTCGATGCTTCGACGATAAAGACTATCACCTAGCATCATAAATCAAGATGACTTTTTGACAAAGGTATTTTTAAAGTTCGAGGTGATATCAGATGGGACGATTGCTCTTCTTAGGTAGGTAAATATGTCATGATACCAAGGGGATCCAGGACCAACAATGACACACACGAATTTAGATTTAGTGATTTCCAAAGTTTACACAAGAATTTGTTCTACCAAGAATTCACATTGGAGGATGTTGTTCAGCATGTCTAATAGTGATTGAATGGTTGCCATGGAATTTGTTGCTTTTTTGTTCATGCGAGGAATCAGCTCAAAATTTATGTCTATAAAGAGATCTTTGAGATTCTCTACCATCTTCTTGTAAGGGGTGAGCTTGTCATCTTTAGTTTGATAGTCGTTATTGAATTGGTTAATGACTAGTTTTGAGTCTCCATAGACTTTCATTTCCTAAATCTACCATTGAACTACTATCCTTAAACCTGTGATTATGGCTTCATACTCAACAATGTTATTAGTGCATGGAAATGATAGCCTGTATGACTTTGGAATGCAATCACCTTGAGGGGTGATGAAAAGAATGCCTGCTCCAGATCCATGTTGGGTGAATGATCCATCAAAGTACATTTTCCATTGATCTATGAGGTTGATAAGGAATACCGATTCATCAAGAAACTCAAATACCAAAGGATTCTCTGCATTAATGGGTGCTTCTACTAGTTGGTCTAGGATCACTTGTCCTTTGATTGCCTTGTGCTCCACATACTCTATGTCAAACTTATTTAAGATCATTACCCATTTGGCCATTCACCCTATGAGAGTTGCCTTAGATAACAAGTATTTTAATGGGTCTATTTTTCCAAAGAGCTTGATTTGATGTGAGAACATGTAATGTCTGAACTTTTGTGAAGCAAAAACTATTTCTAGGAATGCTTTCTCAATAGGTGAGTAGTTCATTTCATAGCCCACCAAGGTTTTTTTGATGTAGTATATAGCTCTTTCCTTTCCATTTTCATCATGTTGTGCCAAAAGATATCCTAGTGTTGTTGATATTGCTAAGATATATAAGACCAATGGCTTGTTTGGTATTGGTGGCATGAGCACTGGAGGTGTTAGTAGATAATATTTGATATGTTGGAAAGCTTTATCACACTTGTCGTCCCATTTTTAAGTTATCCCTTTATGGAGGAGATGTGAAAAGGGATGGATCTTATCTAATAACTGTGCTATGAACCTTCTGATGGACTACAATATTTCTTGTAATCCCCTCATCTGTTTTAGTGTTTGTGGTGGTTCCATGTCAAGGATTTATTTTACCTTTGCAGGATCAATTTCTATCCCTCTTAGTGAGACAATGAAGCCAATAATTTTCCCTAATCTAACCCAAAAGACACTTTTTGGATTCAGTCGTACCTTGTATTCTTCAAGCCTATCAAAGATGGGTCCTAAGACTTGTATGTGTTCACTTCTTTTCTTTGATTTTTCCAAAATATCATCCACATAATCTTCAATTGTTTTGTGGATAATGTCATGGAAGATGAGGGTAATTTCTCTTTGATAGGGTGATCCTGCATTCTTTAACCCGAATGACATCACATTCTAGCAATATGTTCCCCATGGACAAGTGAATGTAGTTTTATGTTGATCCTCCTTGGCAATTATGACTTGATTATAGCTTGAAAAATCCATCCATGAGTGGTAGAATTTCATTACTTGTTAATTCTACAATGAGGTCAATGTTAAGAAGAGGAAAATCATCCTTTGGGAATGCTTTGCTTAAGTCTCTGAAATCGGTACAGATTCGAATGCCCCCAATGGGTTTTAAGACTGGTACCAAGTTTGAAACCCTCTCAGGATAATCTATTGGTCGGATGAATCCGACATCCTAAAGTTTTTGTAACTCTAGTTTTAGCAAGAGTGCTATATGAGGGTGCATCTTTCTTAATATCTAGTTGACTGGCTTGGCTTCAGGATATACTAATAAATGATGCACAACTACTTCAGGATCAAGGCCAACCATATCTGTGTATGACCATGCAAAGTTAGCTCTTCGTTCTTTTAGGAATGTTGCTAGGTTCTTCTGTTCTTCATCCAACAAGGATACAATGTCGAAAGTGATCTGGGGTGCTTCGTCTATTCCTAGATTGATTGAGGTAGCCTTTTCGGCTAGCACATTTGAATTTTCAGGATGCATTTCACTAAGGTGAAGATTGAATACCTCATCCTTGGGTGCCTTAGAGAGGCTTTCACCCTTATATACGTCCTTTCTTTTAACTATTTTAGGATTAGAGAGTGCCAAAGTGTGGTTTTTACTCAAGGATCTACATGTTGGTGGAATTTCATCAATTTTGCGACCGAAGGATTCAATCATCTATCCATAGTATGCCCTTGTGTCTAGCTCTATGTCAAAACCTAATTTGTGATCTACCCAGGATAAATTGTCACAAAGTTCCATGAATATTGAGATTGCTTCATAATTTTCAAATAAATCAAGAATTGGTGGTCCTTGTAGGTCTGTATCAATAAGTTGTAGGTATACTAGGGATAGTTCAGTGGGTTGATTGCTTTGATCAAAGGATGTAATGGATATCATGAATAGGGAGTTATTGTTAAACAGGTCACCCATATCAAGGGGGAAGTCATCTAGGGTCGTGTCATTCTTTGGTACTTGGGGGATCTTATAGAATGTTGCCTCAAGATCTCCATAGATGGTAACTTCTCTGCCTTTGAAAGGAAACTTGACACATTGATGATAGGTCGAAGAACCAACTTTTAAGGCATGGATCTATGGTCAGCCAAGTAGGATATTATATAGAAGGTCCAGATCTAGCACTTGGCAAGCAGTTTCTGCAATAATAGGTCCCACTTGAATGGGTAATGTAATGATGCCCTATGATACCCACTCTTGGTTGTCATATGCCCTGATGGTGGTACTCTTTGTCGTCTCAATTATATCTTTTGAGTAGCCCAAGTCTTTGATCAATTTAAGAGTACAAATATTCAGACCAGCACCTCCATCTACTAAGACTCTTTTTACCTTATTTTTATGAATATAGACCTCGAGGTGTAAAGCGTGATTATGAGATGGTTGTGACGGTATGTCTTACTCAGAAAAGGTAAGAAGATTATCAGTAATGTGCCCTACCATAGCTTGAAATTAATTTGTATCAATATCTTCGGGGATAGATGACTCCGACAAGGCTTTTTCTAAGATTTCTCTATGTGTGGGAGATATCCTTAAGAATTCTAAGATGGATATTTGTGCAAGGGTCTTATTGAGATGGTCTAAGAGATTCTATTTCCTAGGATTAGATGTTTGAAAAGTGGGTTGTACCCTAGACTGGGATGGGACTCCTTGGATAGTGACATTTCCACATCGTGTGGTGACTCCACACTCGACACCAAGTCCTTTGATGGTGATGACCGTAATGATTCTATCACAGGATGCGACCATGTTTGAATAGCTATGCTGCATATTTTTGTAATCCTTGGCTTTTTCATTACTGTTTCCTTTGTTATGATCTCGCATAGAGTTCTTGTATATCTTGAGATCTTGATTCCCAGTGGGTACTTCAATAGATATGGTGTCATTTTCTATGAGATCTTGGATAATGTTCTTGAGTCTCATGCAATTCCCAATTTTGTGTCCTTTAATTTTATGAAAGTCACAGAGATCATTTTCATTGTACCAAGATGGTTTCTCTTGCGTTTCTTGGTAATTTTCAAAGTTGGGAAATGTTATTAGATTGGATTCCACCAAAATTTTCATGATGGTTTTGATGGGCTCAAATAACTATGTGTACTTGCACTTGGGATAGTTGTTCCTATTGGCAATTCGTTGTTGTTGCATCTCTGTGTTGTTGGTTTGGTTGTTCTGAGGGGATATTGTTTGTGCACAATTGGTTGTATATTAGCAACTTGATTGTTGTTGGGTCTATGTGCATTTAGGACCACCTTAGCATCTACCATTCCATCATTTGTCACATCTTTGTTTTTAGCCCAAACACAAGGTTTGTCATTTGAACTAATTGATGAGTAGTTGTAAGCTTGATTATTCCCTTGTGAGAGTAGAGTTTGTTCAATGTTAAGGGCTAGAGGGACAAGCTTGTCATAAGATATGATGCTTTTCATTTTCAAGTGGAATGAGAGACTGAGACCACTTGCTCTTACTCGCTTTTTGTCTCCATCATTGCAAAAAACTAGTAAAAGATTCTCCTTTGGTTTGTTTGAGAGTATATAACTCTTCTAGACTAATGTCTATGTCTAGATTAAAAGATAAGTGGTCGATGAATTGATCAGTGATTTCTTGAAAAAATTTAATGGCGGGAGATAGATGAGAGAACCAATCCATAGTGAGACATGTTAAGCTTCGAGGGAAGAGGCACATTAGATATGAATCATTATAAGCTACCTCCATACACATGACATTGAATTCTTTGACATGGTCTACAGGACTTCCTCTCCCTTTATATTTATTTAATTTGGGGATCTCAAATCCAGGAGGGAATAGTACCATTGCAATGTTACAGTCAAAGGGGTAAGGACATAGATTTTTTATATGAGGCTTCTTTGTCATACCCATTCGAAGGTCTTGCATTTCTTGGGATAGTGCCTTGAGTTGCAAAGCTAGATCGTCTTGCGGATTTGGTGGAGGAAAATATGATGAGATGAAGGATGAGTTGCTTATGGGATTTTGATATGACGATGTATTATATGGGGTGCATGGTGGAGTGAGATTAGGTGAAGGTGATTGAGGTGTTGATTTCTATGTTCCTAGCGTGTTTGGGTTGATGATGTTCTATTGGGGGTTATAGTAGGAACTTTACTGCTATTGTTGTTGTTGATATTGGGCATACTGTTGAGCTAGTAAGGCTTGCTATTGTTGTTTCACCACTAGGGATTGTTGTTGGGCTTGTTTTTGTTGTGCCACAATGACTTGCGATTGGGCTTAATGATGTTGTTGTGTCATGATGGCTTGTTGTCGGGACTGATGTTGTTGATGTTTCATGATGGATTGTTGTTGGGCCTGATGTTGTTGTTATTGCCACGATGGCTTGTTGTTGGGCCTGATGTTGTTGTTGAACTACCAAGGATTCTTGATAAGCTTGTTGTTGTTGTTGTGCAGCTAAGACTACTTTTTTTTGTTTCTATTTTTGTTGTTTGTGTGGTTAAGGCCTCTTTCTATTGTTGTTGTTGGATGGCTTGCTGATAAGCTTGTTGCGCTTGTTGTAAGGTTGAGGTATGATTTTGAAATATAGGACCAGTTGATTGTTGGGATATTTGTGATAGATTATGGGTGTTGATGTTTTGGAAGGGTTGTGAGTGTGTGATGAGAGGTTGAGAGTTTCCTTGGTTCAACATTCATTGTAAAATGGTGGATTGGGATGGAGGAATGTAAGTTTGAGATCCCATTTGATTTCTCATGGCGAGGGGGATGATGGGGAAGGATGTGGATGTTGGAATTAGATTTGACAATGGTGTCGACATACTAGGACCTTGAGTCCATTGATTGAAAATATTTCCTTGACCGATGTTTAAGGGATTTCCTTGTGCCTTAGATGTGATCAAGGTACTTCCTTGATTGATAGGGTTAACACCCAAGGTGTTGGTTTGATCTAGATCAATGATATATGATTGGGATGTGCCATGCAATGATAATGGTATAGATGATCTTGTGGAAGGATTGGGTAAAGATATCCCTATTTGCATTGAAGGTTGACTTTGCAATACAGTATGCCATCATGTGATACCCTGAGATACTTGGTCTATACTAATTTGTGTGATGGTGGGCATACTTGTGGTACTCATGGACGTAGATGAAGAGGGATGTACTTGATAGATGGAGGTTGTGGTGGAATAATGAAAGTCAAGAGGTTTATGTAGTTATTTTGAAACTTTGGGGATGGGAGGAGCACCAAGGGTAGGTGTCCAAGTGGTTGTTGGTGGTGAAGGATTGGTATCAAGAGTACCCACAAGTGTATTGTTGTCAAAGGGAAGATTTAGATCAAACTCGTTAGAAAGGTTAGTCATAAGACTAGGAGTAGGTATTTGATTTATCCTTGATGGTTGAGTGGTGAAGTCTTGTGCCAAATTTTGTGCCATAAATTATGGAGAACTAGGAGCTATGTTCTCAAAGGCTTTATGCTCCATGATTTCCTCCCTAGTAAGCTCAAAGGGATTTTTTGTGATGTCTCCAATTTCAAATGGTCCTATCAGAGATGATGGTTGTTGTGAGGGTGTGACTTGGCTTCTTGGGTCAAATTCTAGAGGATTTGGATCACTTGAGGTAAATTTTACTTTGGTTATCTTCGTAATTCTCTTGTATTGTGATCTCATTTTTACCATAAATTTTGGGTCACTGATAGGAGAGTTGTGTTGAGATTTATAATGTTTGAACTCTCTAGTTGACTCAAATCTATGTAAAAGGGATGCTCTATGTATTTTTGGAGCAATGATGATAATGGGGAATGAAAATATGGGTGATATGAAAAGTGATGTTTGCAATCATTTTGGGACAACTCTTTTGACTTTGAGTTTGATATTTTAATGTTGGTATGATGATGAACTTGAGAATCTTTAGGGTAGACTCATGACCTTCAAGATAAAAAAGTTCAAGGATGATAGCTAGCTTAACTAGGTGCATGGAAAATAATATATTTCACATATAGCTTCGCAAAGTTAGGGGTTGGTTTGATTTTGATGCTTAAGTCAAAAGATGGTGTATTAAAAAAAAAATCAAAGGTAGATGAGGTGAAGCATGAAATTTTGATGAAGGGGTGGATGAAATGTTTGACCCAATGTTTGACTTAGAATGAACCTATGTTTTCCAAGTCCCTGATAGTGAGAATGATACTAGACCTCTAGAATGTTCAAATCTTGAAGACCCAATGTTGACTTTAGATGAGAGGATAAATGGGGATGTTTAAACTGGTTCTCCTTCTCCTAGCTTGAGCATAGTAGTTTCTGAACAAACAAAAATTATTGTACTAAAGAATCACAACCCACTTCCTACCACACTTAGAGTTACAATATCTATGTCTAAAATGATGGGATGCGGTTCTTACCTCACGAAACTGGATTGTATGAGAGAAGCTCAGTATCATGAAAAATACTAGGGTTTTGACTCCAAAATAAAGAATATAATTTTGGAGTATACCTTGAAGTGTGTCTACAAAAAAATTTCTACCAACTTGTTTCTATTCTTTTGAATTGCTAAGAGGTGTTTCTTGAAAGATTTTGGTTTAAGATGTATGAGCTTAGAATTATGACCTGTAGATCTTGTTTTGGGGATCTTAATCTTGCATGAAATAATTAAAGAAGAAAAATATAATTATTGCCACGTGGGAGGTGGTAATATGGGCCTTCTAGCCAAAATATATGCTCTTTATTCTTCTTTATCCAAGATAGTTTCAACATTTATCGACTAATTGGATGTTTCTTGGTTTCAAAAGTGAAGCTTCTCAAATTGTTGATAATGTCTATTTGTTCTCCCTCAATGTATTCAAAGTTTGGTTGAACAATAGCACCTAGAAGGTTAGGATGTAAAATAGGAGCATTCGGTCTACAAATGATCATGTGGGGTTCAATTTTTGTCCAGTTTATCTTGCTTAAGTGAATTTATTTTACAAACACTCTCCTTGATTAAGTTTCCAAACTAAATGTTTTTATGTCAAAAACATCATAACTTTCACAATGTCCATTTTGTGAAACTCATGAGATTAGAGCCACGATCTCCTATGCTATCTTCAGGACATATGGATTATGATTGATTCAATATATTTAGAAGTTGCTAACAATAGAAACCCTTAGGACAAGCAGTAATATCAAAACTAAATCAAGAGGTACCCATATTTACCAAAGTGTTTGAAATTTTTGAAGATAGTGAATGTTTGTTTTTGGAACATTTTGGAACCAAGCAATGTATCGAACTGATCCACAATCATATACAATCCTAGGTTCAAAATGGTTATAATTTTTTGAGTTCCCACTTGGATTTTTCCAAACACTAAACAATGGGAATAGTTAGAGATTTGGTGATGACGGCTCCCCCTTTCTCGGCACACACTTCTCGGGACAACCAAATCTCAAAATCCTTAAAATCTGAAGATCAAAATGATTTTTTTGTTTCCACAATTGAATAGTAAGAATGTGGGATGACTTTAGAACAACCATTCTTGGACCAACAAGTATTAAGGAATTTTTGGATTTCCAAACAAAGGTTCGTAATAAGGGCTTCCAGTTTAGGCCATGTAATGATAAACTCCTTGTGAGAGGTCTCCCCACCCTTAGAACAAAGGCTTTACGCATCATCAAGATGTTGGGGGAGAGCTATCATTTACCACTTCCCATTGATCACAACTTTCATTGTAACTACACATTTATATCACGGTTTGGAAGAGCTTGGATTTAGCTTGTTACCACTTGGGTTGTTCCCTTGAGGTGAGTAATTTTTCCCACCAAGGCAAGACCTCTAAATATAAACAATAGTGAAGAAGTATATTTGTAGTTCAACCGCCTAGGTTGCATAAAGAAATTTTGGGGGAGCACACAAAATTCCTTTCCCTCACACTCACATGGTTGTTCAATTTTAGCTCCAAATTGAAATGTGTAGGTAACCTTCTATACAACCAATATCACCTAAAATGCTTGTGATTCTCAAGATCGCTATGAAGCACGAGAGAAGTGCATACGCATTCAAATGACACAAGTTGCAAAGAAGTTTACAAGACAAATCAAACACACGTTTATTTTAATCCTTAAAGCAATGATGAGAACTTTTTATAGCACCAAAACCAAGTGTGAATTTGCTTGTTCCATTTTAAGCTCAAAGTAATATGATAATTTGAAGGCTCAAATTTAATTCCGTTTGAGCATTCATTTTAAGACCAAATTGAAATCTAGTGAGGTCCTAAAATAAAAAGTAGAAAGCATGAAAATTGGGTTATAATTGCCCCAAAGTATTTAAACACTCTTTACACTTATAGAATTTTAAGATAGAAGAGGATTTCTTCATTTTAGCTCTATGTATTTCAGCCTAGGCCCTTCAGCGTTCTTTGGTACTTGGGGGATCTTATAGAATGTTGACTCAAGATCTCCATAGATGGTAACTTCTCTGCCCTTGAAAGGAAACTTGACACATTGATGATAGGTCGAAGAACCAACTTTTAAGGTATGGATCTATGGTCGGCCAAGTAGGATATTATATGGAAGGTCCAGATCTAGCACTTGGCAAGTAGTTTCTACAATGATAGGTCCCACTTCAATGGGTAATGTAATGATGCCCTATGATACCCACTCTTGGTTGTCATATGCCCTGATGGTGGTACTCTTTGTCTTCTCAATTGTATCTTCTGAGTAGCCCAAGTCTTTGATCAATTTAAGAGTACATATATTCAGACCAGCACCTCCATCTACTAAGACTCTTTTTACCTTATTTTTATGAATATAGACCTCGAGGTGTAAAGTGTGATTATGAGATGGTTGTGACGGTATGTCTTACTCAAAAAAGGTAAGAAGATTATCAGTAGTGTGCCCTACCATGGCTTGAAATTGATCTGTATCAATATCTTTGGGGATAGATGACTCCGACAAGGCTTTTTCTAAGATTTCTCTATGTGTGGGAGATATCCTTAAGAATTCTATGCTGGATATTTGTGCAAGGGTCTTATTGAGATGGTCTAAGAGATTGTATTTGTTGGGATTAGATGTTTGAAAAGTGGGTTGTACCCTATACTGGGATGGGACTCCTTGGATAGTGACATTTCCACGTCGTGTGGTGACTCCACACTCGACACCAAGTCCTTTGATGGTGATGACCGTAATGATTCTATCACAGGATGCGATCATGTTTGAATAGCTATACTGCATATTTTTGTAATCGTTGGCTTTTCCATTGTTGTTTCCTTTGTTATGATCTGGCATGGAGTTCCTATATATCTTGATATCTTGATTCTAGTGGGTACTTCAACAGATATGGTGTCATTTTCTATGAGATCTTGGATAATGTTCTCGAGTCTCATGCAATTCCCAGTTTTGTGTCCTTTAATTTTATGAAAGTCACAGAGATCATTTTCGTTGTACCAAGATGGTTTCTCTTGCGTTTCTTGGTAATTTTCAAAGTTGGGAAATGTTATTAGATTGGATTCCACCAAAATTTTCATGATGGTTTCGATGGACTCAGATAACTATGTGTACTTGCACTTGGGATAGTTTTTCCTATTGGCAATTCGTTGTTGTTGCATCTCCGTGTTGTTGGTTTGGTTGTTCTGAGGGGATATTGTTTGTGCATAGTTGGTTGTATGTTAGAAAATTGATTGTTGTTGGGTCTATGTGCATTTAGGACCACCTTAGCATCTACCATTCCATCATTTGTCACATCTTTGTTTTTAGCCCAAACACAAGGTTTGTCATTTGAACTAATTGATGAGTAGTTGTAAGCTTGATTATTCCCTTGTGAGAGTAGAGTTTGTTCAATGTTAAGGGCTCGAGGGACAAGCTTGTCATAAGATGTGATGCCTTTATTTTCAAGTGGAATGAGAGATCGAGATCTAGATTGGCTATGATGATTCCCACTTGTTGTTCATCAGGAAGGGTCCACTTGCTCTTACTCGCTTTTTGTCTCCATCATTGCAAAAAACTAGTAAAAGATTCTCCTTTGGTTTGTTTGAGAGTATATAACTCTTCTAGACTAATGCCTATGTCTAGATTAAAAGAGAAGTGGTTGATGAATTGATCAGTGATTTCTTGAAAAGTTTTAATGGCAAGAGATAGATGAGAGAACCAATCCATAGCGAGACTTGTTAAGCTTCGAGGGAAGAGGCACATTATATATGAATCATTATAAGCTACCTCCATACACATGACATTGAATTCTTTGACATGGTCTACAGGACTTCCTCTCCCTTTATATTTATTTAATTTGAGGATCTCAAATCCAGGAGGGAATAGTACCATTGCAATGTTACAGTCAAAGGGGTAAGGACATAGATTTTGTATATGAGGCTTCTTTTTCGTACCCATTCGAAGGTCTTGCATTTCTTGGGATAGTGCCTTGAGTTGCAAAGCTACATCGTCTTGCAGATTTGGTGGAGCAAAATATGATGAGATGAAGGATGAGTTGCTTATGGGATTTTGATATGATGATGTATTATATGGGGTGAATGGTGGAGTGAGATTAGGTGAAGGTGATTGAGGTGTTCATGTGTATGTTCCTAGAGTGTTTAGGTTGATGATGTTCTCTTGGGGGTTATAGTAGGAACTTTACTGCTGTTGTTGTTGTTGATATTGGGCATATTGTTGAGCTAGTAAGGCTTGCTATTGTTGTTTCACCACTAGGGATTGTTGTTGGGCTTGTTTTTGTTGTGCCACAATGACTTACGATTGGGCCTAATGATGTTGTTGTGTCATGATGGCTTGTTGTCAGGATTGATGTTGTTGATGTTTCATGATGGATTTTTGTTGGGCCTGATGTTGTTGCTATTGCCACGATGGCTTGTTGTTGGGCCTGATGTTGTTGTTGAACTACTAAGGATTCTTGATAAGCTTGTTGTTGTTGTTGTGTGGCTAAGACTACTTTTTTTTGTTTCTATTGTTGTTGTTGTTGTGTGGTTAAGGCCTCTTTCTATTGTTGTTTTTTGACTAAGGTTGCTTTCTATTTTTGTTGTTGGATGGCTTGCTGATAAGCTTGTTGCGCTTGTTGTAAGGTTGAGGTATGATTTTGAAATATAGGACCAATTGATTGTTGGGATATTTGTGATAGATTGTGGGTGTTGATGTTTTGGAAGGATTGTGAGTGTGTGATGAGAGGTTGAGAGTTTCCTTGGTTCAACATTCATTGTAAAATGGTGGATTGGGATGGAGGAATATAAGTTTGAGATCCCATTTGATTTTTCATGGTGAGGGGGGTGATGGGGAAGGATGTGGATGTTGGCATTAGATTTGAAAATGGTGTCGACATACTAGGACCTTGAGTCCATTGATTGAAAATTTCCTTGATCGATGTTTAAGGGATTTCCTTGTGCCTTAGATGTGATCAAGGTACTTCCTTGATTGATAGGGTTAGCACCTAAGGTGTTGGTTTGATCTAGATCAATGATATATGATTGGGATGTTCCATATCATGGTATAGATGATCTCGTGGAAGGATTGGGTAAAGATATCCCTATTTGCATTGAAGGTTGACTCTACAATACAGTATGCCCTTGTGTGATACCTTGAGATACTTGGTCTATACTAATTTGTGTGATGGTGGGCATACTTGTGGTACTCATGGACGTAGATGAAGAGGGATGTACTTGATAGGTGGAGGTTGTGGTGGAATAATGAAGGTCAAGAGGTTTATGTAGTTATTTTGAAACTTTGGGGATGGGAGGAGCACCAAGGGTAGGTGTCCAAGTGGTTGTTGGTGGTGAAGGACTGGTATCAAGAGTACCCACAAGTGTATTGTTTTCAAAGGGAAGATTTCGACCAAAGTCCTTAGCAAGGCTAGTCATAAGACTAGGAGTAGGTGTTTGATTTATCCTTGATGGTTGAGTGGTGAAGTCTTGTGCCAAATTTTGTGCCATAAATTATGGAGAACTAGGAGCTATGTTCTCAAAGGCTTTATGCTCCATGATTTCCTCCCTAGTAAGCTCAAAGAGATTTTTGTGATGTCTCTAATTTCAAATGGTCCTATCAAAGATGATGGTTGTTGTGAGGGTGTGACTTGGCTTCTTGGGTCAAATTCTAGAGGATTTGGATCACTTGAGGTAAATGTTACTTTGGTTATCTTCGTAATTCTCTTGTATTGTGATCTCATTTTTACCATAAATTTTGGGTCACTGATAGGAGAGTTGTGTTGAGATTTATAATGTTTGAACTCTCTAGTTGACTCAAATCTATGTAAAAGGGATGCTCTATGTATTTTTGGAGCAATGATGATAATGGGGAATGAAAATATGGGTGATATGGAAAGTGATGTTTGCAATCATTTTGGGACAACTCTTTTGACTTTGAGTTTGATATTTTAATGTTGGTATGATGATGAACTTGAGAATCTTTAGGGTAGACTCATGACCTTCAAGATAAAAAAGTTCAAGGATGATAGCTAGCTTAACTAGGTGCATGGAAAATAATATATTTCACATATAGCTTCGCAAAGTTAGGGGTTGGTTTGATTTTGATGCTTAAGTCAAAAGATGGTGTATTCAAAAAATTTGCAAAGATCGATGAGGTGAAGCATGAAATTTTGATGAAGGGGTGGATGAAATGTTTGACCCAATGTTTGACTTAGAATGAACCTATGTTTTCCAAGTCCCCGATAGTGAGAATGATACTAGACCTCTAAAATGTTCAAATCTTGAAGACCTAATGTTGACTTTAGATGAGAGGATAAATGGGGATGTTTAAACTAGTTCTCCTTCTCCTTGCTTTAGCATAGTAGTTTCTTAACAAACAAAAATGATTGCAGTAAAGAATCACAACCCACTTCCTACCACACTTCGAGTTACAATATCTATGTCTAAAATGATGGGATGCGGTTCTTACCTCACGAACCTGGATTGTATGAGAGAAGCTCAGTATCATGAAAAATACTAGGGTTTTGACTCCAAAAGAAAGCATATAATTATGGACTATACCTTGAAGTGTTTCTACAAAAAAATTTCTACCAGCTTGTTTCTATTCTTTTGAATTGCTAAGAGGTGTTTCTTGAAAGATTTTGGTTTAAGATGTATGAGCTTAGAATTATGACCTGTAGATCTTGTTTTGGGGATCTTAATCTTGCATGAAATAATTAAAGAAGAAAAATATAATTATTGCCACGTGGGAGGTGGTAATATGGGCCTTCTTGCCAAAATATATGCTCTTTATTCTTCTTTATCCAAGATAGTTTCAACATTTATCCACTAAATGGATGTTTCTTGGTTTCAAAAGTGAAGCTTCTCAAACTGTTGATAATATCTATTTGTTCTCCCTCAATGTATTCAAAGTTTGGTTGAACAATAGCACCTAGAAGGTCAGGTTGTAAAATAGGAGCATCTGGTCTACAAATGATCATGTGGGGTTCAATTTTTGTCCAATTTATCTTGCTTAAGTGAATTTATTTTACAAACACTCTTCTTGATTAAGTTTCCAAACTAAATGTTTTTATGTCAAAAACATCATAACTTTCACAACGTCCATTTTGTGAAACTCATGAGATTAGAGCCACAATTTCCTATGCTATCTTCAGGAAATGTGGATTATGATTGAGTCAATATATTTAGAAGTTGCTAACAATAGAAACCCTTAGGACAAGCAGTAATATCAAAACTAAATCAAGAGGTACCCATATTTACCAAAGTGTTTGAAATTTTTGAAGATAGTGAATGTTTGTTTTTGGAACATTTTGGAACCAAGCAATGTATCGAACTGATCCACAATCATATACAATCCTAGGTTCAAAATGGCTATAATTTTTTGAGTTCCCACTTGGATTTTTCCAAACACTAAACAATGGGAATAGTTAGAGATTTGGCGATGATGGCTCCCCCTTTCTCGACACACACTTTTCCAAACAACCAAATCTCAAAATCCTTAAAATTTGAAGATCAAAATGATTTTTTTGTTTCCACAATTGAATAGTAAGAATGTGGGATGACTTTAGAACAACCATTCTTGGACCAACAAGTATTAAGGAATTTTTGGATTTCCAAACAAAGGTTCGTAATAAGGGCTTCCAGTTTAGGCCATGTAATGATAAACTCCTTGTGAGAGGTTTCCGCACCCTTAGAACAAAGGCTTTACGCATCATCAAGATGTTGGGTAGAGCTATCATTTACCACTTCCCATTGATCACAACTTTCATTGTAACCACACATTTATAGCACGGTTTGGAAGAGCTTGGATTTAGCTTGTTACCACTTGGGTTGTTCCCTTGAGGTGAGTAATTTTTCCCACCAAGGCAAGACCTCTAAATATAAACAATAGTGAAGAAGTACATTTGTAGTTCAGCCACCTAGGTTGCATAAAGAAATTATGGGGGAGCACACACAATTCCTTTCCCTCACACTCACATGATTGTTCAATTTTAGCTCCAAATCGAAATGTGTAGGTAACCTTCTATACAACCAATATCACCTAAAATGCTTGTGATTCTCAAGATTGCTATGAAGCACGAGAGAAGTGCATACGCATTCAAATGACACAAGTTGCAAAGAAGTTTACTAGACAAACCAAACACACATTTATTTTAATCCTTAAAGCAATGATGAGAACTTTTTATAGCACCAAAACCAAGTGTGAATTTGCTTGTTCCATTTTAAGGCACATGTTTGAAAAAAATCAGAAAAAATCTTGCTTGAGTTGGCCATCGCTTAACATGATAGTGTCATGATTTGAAGTTTGGGCATCACTCTAGTGAAAATGGGCTTTACTTTGTACCAAAACTGAGCACGATAGAATCACTATTTGGTTTGATGTCGCTTCTAGTGATAGCGTCATGATTTGAAATTTGAAAGCGTCACTTTGGTGAATATGGGCGTCACCATTTAAATTCTTCAATACTTCCAAATTAATTTGGTGTCGCTAGAATTAAATCGATGTCTATGCATTATATTGACATCGCTGATTCAAATTAGGTAGACCTCGCTATATGGAGATGCTCTACAAATGGTTTCATTGTTTGTAGTTTGGGCATTGTTGCAACCTACAAAACATCAAATAAATGGAATTCGAGGTAGAAAATTGTTAAGTTTATAGTTTTCCCTCCTTCTAGCACCAGAATGTGAGATGAGGATTGTTAGGGTGGCCCGATTACACTTGAAATAGGGTCATTGAAGCTTGTATGATATGATGACCCTATATATGAATGATATGGAAGTGAGTTTGGATAATTGATGGATATTGTCATGTTTCATTGATTTCAAGATTGGATTTTTCAACACCTCTAAGTGACCTTGGACAAATGTTTATATGATGAAGAAATGTATCAATCCTAGATGATTTAAATTTCCTTGTTAAAAAAAAATTGGTTTTCTCAAATAACACTTTGATAGGTTTTTAGGATCAATGATGGATTCTTTTGTGGATGGGTGGAGGATATGAACCTTTCATTTTTGACAAGATTTAGACTCAATTTTTGGATGTGTTTGATGTTGATGATGATGAACTTGCAAGATTTGGGAGTAGACTCATGACTCCAAAGTGATTTTTTCCAAAATGATGTATACTAATTCAACTCAATTCTTAGAAATATATTGTTTCCAAACATAGAGCTAAACTGGTTGATGTGGTGAAAACTTAAGTCTAAGATATTTGTGTCAAAATTTCAAGTTGCGGTTTGAAGTGAGATGTTTGATGGTTTATGTTTGATATGAGTTTGATGTTTTGTTCCTAATTGAAAATCTAAAAGGTGTTTTTTACAAGATCAATATGTTTAAGAACATGAACATTGTTTGTTGTTGTGAGTGTTATAAATGAGCCAAGATTTTTTTTGTATTAGTTTAACCCAATTTAATGTTTTGAGAACCAAAAGACCAAATTAGATTGTTTGTTGAAGGTTATCAATTTTCAATTTAAGAAAAATAATCACTCTATTCAATCAAAGGTGTTAGAATATTTTTCTATAAATGCATCGGTATTTTACAAAGGCATCGAAGTTCAATAGAAGCATTAGACTGTCAAACAATGGCGTCACTCTATGAAATATTTTTTTCCTTGACAAAGGTTCCACGATGTGCAAAGGCATTGATGTGCAAATAGAAGCATCATTTTGATAAAAATGGAAGTGTCAATTTTACAAAGGTGTCCCATTTTTTAGGAAAAAGTGTCGCTCTACCAAGGGATCTTCAAAATATAATTTAACCTAATTGTTTGATGTTCTAATTTCTGAAAAAATACTATATAGCATGTAAAAATTAACTCAATGAGGTGATAAGATGCTATGTGTGTGTCCTTCTTCCACAAGGTCACACTAAAAATGTGTCACAAGGTCATCAAATGAAAACATGCCATGATGTATAACCTATTTAGTAGTTAGATCAGGTTTATCTTCTAAATGTGGGCCCATTGATAAAATACCACACATATAATGGGTGACTGGAGTATTTTCATGTACATGACACACCTCTTACCTTGGAAGGAAAAGTTTCTTGCAAGGAATTCCATCACCTCAACTATGGTTAGTACATAGCAAGTAACTTCATGGGATGATGTTATCCCATTGCACCACTAATATAAGACATTTGATAGTCTTAGGCCTCTACAACAAATAGGTTTCTAGTGGGTAGAACATCAGTGAATACCCATGACCTCTCAAACATCTCCTCGAGAAACTAGAAAATCATAGTTCCCTAACAAAAATTTTGAGCGTGACATGCACAAATCGAACTATAGTTTTTGATCTGATCCCATTTGTATAGCGTGCCCCAAAATACCACTTGAGGTCAAACCCTTGAGTTCTCCATGAGGATGTGTCTCAAGGAAAGCCTCCTAGTTAAAATAAAAAAGGGAAAGGATTCTTGTTACTATTTCTCTTCACCCAAGATCATACTAGATGTGAGGGGAGAGGATATGTAGAAACTTCCTTTGGCTAACAATTAACATGAAATATAAATTCAAGATGCTTCTCGTCACCTAAGATCACACTAGGCGTAAGGGGAGATGATACACATCAAGAACTCACCAAACATGGTAGACAAAGAATACACAGTCATTTTAAGCGTGCACCAAAGTAAATGTGTTGGGTTAATTTTATGCACCAAATCTAAGGCATGAAATTTTTATGTTAATTTTAACCCCATATAAAGATACAATTTGATTGTCCAATTTTAAACACCAAATCCAAAGATGAGAGTTGTAGGGTTCAATTTTGTACACCAAAGCTAAATGTGAATCGACTTTAATGCATTAAATTGAAATATCTCTTAGATCATTCCTTCAAAAAAAATTAAAAACACTTTTCAAAATAATCCATATTTCATTCCTTCAAAAAGTGTTAATAAATTATTTTCAACTTGGTCCATGCTTCATGATGTTCCCTAAAAATGTTAGCCTCAAAAAACAATAAAAAATAACAAAAAATAGTTAGGGTTAGATGAAACTGCGACATAAAGTTAAATGAAACACTAAAAAATTATGTTTCTAGATATACCTACAAAGGCATCACTATGTTCTAGCAAAGGTATCACTCTATCAGATAAAGGCATCGTTCTGTTAGAAAAAGGTGCCATTCTGTTAAACTTGTAGAAGTGTAAGAGTTAGAAAAATGCATTGTTTTATGTAGAAGCATTGATCTGTAACCTATAAATAGAAAAGAAAAAAGATGTCAGGAAAAGGCGTAACTATTTACAAAGGCATGATCCTTTAACATGAAAATGCATCACTATTTACAAAAGTGTTGATCTATCCAGTTGTATATGTGTCACTCTGCTTTTGGTACTTGCAATGTCCAAAAAAGTCAAAAAAAATCAGTTAGCTAGGGATGTGGGTCCCATCGAGCAAGCCAAAAATGTGAATATGAAAGATTAATCAGATAAAATTCAATTGGAATCACAAAGAGAACAATTAAATGATCTAATTAAACCACATTCCAATGAGATTATTTACAAATACTAATCAAGGTTCCATAAATCATGAAATATAAATGCAATTCAAATGGAAAACCTAATTAACAAATGAAAACCTCAATCCCATTGGGGGATTAGTGTTGTATTGATTTGGAATGCTTATCTTGAACCTAATCCATTGTTGAATGATGTAAATCTTCAAATATTGATGAGGTTGATTCACAAAGATCTCAAAGGTGAGTGTAAAATTGTGTAGAGTTTGGTTGCTTGAATGCTTGTGAATGATAATTCATGTAAAATGAATACTATTTATAGACTTTTGGAATGAATCAATAGTTGAGATCAAATTGACTAATCAATGGATGAAATTGAAGGAGAGAAGATGGAATGAATCAATGATTTTAATCAAGAATTGATATTGCTCAAAGACATTGATCAATGATTTTAATCAAGGGCTCAAATTTCTTTGAGACAATAATAAATACCATGATTTTAGGAGCATGTGTGAGATATTTCCATGTGGAGGGGAATATTTAAATTTGAATTGAGAGAATATTTCATGGGAATATTCTTATGCAAGTTGGAGAGTTGGAGGAAATTAACCAATTAAACAATTTAAAAAATTATTTAATTGTGCAAGTGGAGGGAATTTAGGGATTTTAATTAAACAAATTATATTATTTAATCAAATGAGAAGAATTGTGAGATTTAATTAAATAATTTATATTATTTAATCAAATAAGATGAAAATTAGTGTGAATGTGGTGAATTAATCAAATAATATTAATTATCTGATTAATATAGGAAAATAGTGAATTTAATCAAACAATTGACATTATTTAATTAAATAGATGAAAATAGGTGAATAATGTAAGAAATATTGTGAGTAATTGAAATCTCAGTGTAATACGATCAAGACATTTTCAGACGTCTATAATCTTGCATAAGAAGGATCATTTTTTGTGTGAGAATGGCTAGAATTTTTGGTTGTCTTATATGTTGAGAGACTTTTTGGACTATCATGTCTTCACCCTATTGATAAGGGTTGGGTCTTTAAGAGCGTCAACCTTAAAATCAACCGGTAGCTTAGCACCATGTTGGAAAAGTATAAGTGGATTTGAAGTGAGTAACACATCAATGAATTTCAATATTTTGGGATTTTGAGTCATTTTTAAGATCTTTTCTTCAGTAATTTCATCATCACTCTCATCTTCTGCATATCCATCTTGTCCTTGAGTAGGTTGATTTTGTTGTTAAGGATTAGCATTTGTTTGTTGAGGGATAGTGTACTCAAGAGGAGCAATGTTAGAGGGCGTAATCCATGATATTTCATTTGTTGTGTTTAGGAAATTAGAACTACTAGGATTTGCTACCATGATCTTCTTGTGTTGTGATCTAGTGGTTGTCATAAAATCACAATAGGCCTTAAGTATGACAAGTTTGAGATGATGGGTGTGTGATGATGTTTGGATTGGGATTTCAAAATGGATTTCAAAGGATGCATTGATAAGTCTCTTGGATAAAAAGAATGATGATTTTGAAGTTGATTGAATTGGATAGGTTAACCTTTGAACCAAAGGATAACAAAGTTGATTGGATGATGATAAAGCTGATTAGATTTTGTTGCTAAAGGATGATAGGACTTGATGCTCAACCTTTAGAAAAAGGATGAGAAATTTTAGGATGATTGCACTTGACGTTTAACCTTTGGATAAAAGGATGAGGATGACAAAGCTGATTAGATTGTGATAGATCTCAAGATGTTGATGAAAGATTAGGTTGATGCCTTTACTTGGACTAGACCAATGAGTACAAGCAAAAGGAGATTATGGTGATTTGTAAAGCTAGAGGGGGAAAAGTTCCACTAAGTTAACAAGCTCACATGATGAGTGTAGATGAGATCAAAAGATACTAGAAAGATGATAGGTTGATGTTCAAAAGGTTAATCTGATGTTTTGACAAAAGGGTGTTGAGGATGGTTTGATAGGAATGATGTTGAATGAGGTTGTTGATGTCTTAGGATGTCTAATTAGGTTGATGTTATTTCCAAAAGGTTATAATGATTTTTCCTAGGAAAATAAAGTTGAAAGAACAGTTTTGATGTGTGAGGATGAGAAGGATTGTGTGGGACTGTAAGGTCTATTGTGATAGATGTTCCCAGTTTCAAGACAATAGGTTATGACAATTTTTTGTTTAGGGAATTTTCGAGTTTGAGGAGAACAATGTCATAGTCAAACATGGTAATCTACACAAACATGACACATTGGCCCAAGGAAAATGTGGAAATATACTAACAAAAGTGGCAATATGTAGATAGACATGGTAAAAGGTAACAATCAAACATGGCAAAACATGCAAAAGCATTGTTTTGTAGAGAAATTTTGGTAGATTAAAAACTAAGACAAACACGATAATATAGGAAAATATGTTGATACGTAAGATAAACGCATTTATATGCCAAAATAGAAGTGACAATCTATGGATTAGGACTCACAAATAATGGCGGGTAGATGCGAGCTGAGGTGAAAAAAGCAATGATATACTAGAAAAAAGTACTAATAGGCTGACACAAATGTGTGAATATGTAGACAAAAGAAAAAACATGTGCATAAGTGGTAGAAAATGACAAATAAATGTGGGTTTTTGTGATTTTTTCAGTGATCAATGAAGATTTTGGGAAGTTTGATAGGTAAATATTTGAATTAGGTTTTGATAGCAAGCAATTCAAATAGTAGACATAAAATTCAAGACTAACGCCAAGGTGATAAGGCATTTAGTAAGATTTCTTCCACAAATCTCACTAATTGTGTCATAGGTATAGCACAATTGAAAACATGCCACACAAGCACAACCTAGATAATAGTAAAGGGTGTGCCTCCCTATAGTGGGCCCACCACACTTGTGTGTTAATACCAATCCAAGGAGTGGATAAATAGGGTATGCTAAGGTCATGTACCACCTTAACACCCCTCACCTTGAAAGGACAAGGCCCCAACAAGGAACTATGGTCACCTCAACCAAGGACAATACATGGCACAAGTAACTTCATGCATGATACTGTACAGTACACCACTATATCTTGATGGTTGAAGGTCTTAGGAGTCTAAATAATAATGTATCGTAGTGGAATTGGTGAGTAATGGTCCCATCTATAGTAGCCTGAGATTTGGAGGGTCTCTCTCACTCTCATCACTAGCTAGCCTTGACGGACCGAGGGTCTTGTGGCTTAGCTTCAAATGGCGTTGGCCAACACCTTAAGGTATAGATTTCACTCTCCCCCCTTTATATGGACCACCCAAAAATGTTCTTATGGTCAAACCCTAGGGTGACAAAATCCCTAGGTAAGCCTCCTACTAAAAATAAAAAAGGGAAGGATTAATATTGCTATTTCTCATCACTTAGGATCACACTAGGCATAAGGGGAGAGGATACGTAGACAACTCCTTTGGTAAATACAAACAAAATGTGCAAGATAGAGGTATTTCTCATCACCGAAGATCACACTAGGCATAAAGGGAGAGGATACGTACACTCTAGCCTACTAGACATGACAAAAAAGTTAATTTTAGAGCACCAAATCAAAATGTGATCTAATAAAAAATACACAAGTTTATGAGATGATCTTTGACAAGTGAACTTGCAAAAAACTAGATTATTGGTTTCAAACATTTACTTTGGACAAATGAAACCTGCACCAGATGTGTTATTAGCTTCAAGTTATATATTTTCCCAATGAAATACAAAGTGTTGCATAAATAGATTAGTCAAAAGAAATAGAACACAATAGACAAGCCCATGTTAGGGTTAGGGAAAATAAAAAAGTAGAATTCAGAAGGAACCTAAAAAAATAGATATGAAATAGAACAGGAAAAATGCATTGATATACCTCAAACCTATCAAATGCAGATATGGAAAAACCTGTCAGATGCATCATTGTAACAATGCATCAGTCCTTCAAACATGTTGATCCATGAATGAAATTGTCACTGTAACCCCTACAATTATGTTGATCTGTGAAAAACACATCAATTCATGAATGTACACATTAAAAATTTCCAAACACACCACTGCAACCTACAGGTCATCAGAGCTTGACAAAAATGTCAGATCAGGGTCATGGGTCCCACCAAGAATGCTAAAAATTTGAAGTGGGGTTAGTGGAAAATGGAAATGCGACATGAATTATTTAATTAGGGTTAGAATTCATGAATACCCAAATTAAAAAGAATGATCAAATCCTACTGACAAATGGAATTGAATGGAAAACAAAATAGAAATATGAAATAGTAATGAGAATTCAATTTAAAACATGAAATCAAACTTATGCAAACCTAGCATTCCATTTTGAATTTGTTTGATGGTATGTTTTATTTCTTAAATTATAGATCCCATTGATTGTAAAAGCTCAAATGACCAAATGGTATGAACTTGCTCAAATGATTCTAGGTTATGATTATGGAGGGCAGAGGGTTATTTTATAGATTTTCAAAATTTAGGTCAACAGTGGAGAATTGATCTTGAGATCAATTGATGAGATTGAATCAAGGAGGATGAAGGGTTGAGATTGATTTGAACTCCAAATATCTCCACAATTTTAGGAATTTGTTGAGATATTTTGAAATGGAAGGTAGAGATTAGATCAAGAAAAATGGAGGGTGGAGGATGAATAAGAGACTTAAGGTTGGTTAGGATATTTTAAAAAAGAATATTCTATGGGAATATGCCTTTGAGAGGGAAATTAGAATAATTAATTAATTCAAAAATATTTAATTATGAAGGATTGGAATATTCGCTTTTTGAAAAAGAATATCCTATGCTAGTGGGAAAAGAAATTAGATAATTAAATAATTTGAAAATTATTTAATTATGGAACATTAGAATAAAATTAGATTTTCATAATTAAATAGTTAAAAATTATTCAATTAGGGGTGATGAGGCGAAAATTAATGAAAAATATTGAATTAATTAAATAATTCAAAATTATTGAATAATAGAGGAAATCAAGTGAGAATGATGAAAAATGATGTGAAAGGGGGAATTAGTCTTCCAACATTAATTCTTCCAACACCTCCTCATATTTTTATGGAGAGTACAAAAGACTATGATCTTATTAAGTAGCTTCACATTACACAAGTTAAGATCTTTGTTTGGGACTAGATACGAGTTTCATCTTATCATCATAATGCCCTTTAATAGGCCTTGCAAAATATATCCATATATTTTTTAGGAAGCCCACGACGTGGCCACTATTCTAAAACACATTCATTCTAATTCTACTAATATCACTTTTCATTAGTCTAAAATCCCTTTTATTGAATTTTAGAAGTAAAATGACATGCCTATGATTATTATTTCCATAAACACAAATGATATCAAGAAAATCCTTATTGATAGTGGTCTTGATATTAATTTCTATAATTTAGGCATCTTTAAATGCATTAATATTGACGCTTCTATTTATTTATCATATTTTATCAGTAGAGATTTTGGGTGAAATTACAATATTGAGTCCCACTTTTGGGATAAACAAATTTTTGGAGTGACAAAGTGAAATTTAATAGAACACCTTCATTCAAAGTTATTTCTTTGAATGAAGGTCCTTCGATTGAAGGTCTTTGCAAAATGACCTTCATTCAAAGATGGACATTCGATCAGAAGTCATCTTCAAATGAAGCTCATTCAAGGGTTTGAAAAATGATAAAATAATACCTTTGATCAAAGATACCTTCAATCAAAGGCATTTTTTTTTTTAATGATTATATGAATCAAAAATAATAGTTTATTGGTTCATTTGGCTAAACTATGTTTACCTAGTGATACCTTCGATTGAAGGAATTATTTTATCTTTTTTTGACAGTTATATGAATAAAGAATAATAGTTTATTGGTTCATTTCGTGAAACTATGTTTATCTAGCAATTGATTACCTATCAACTGAACTCTAGAACCGCAAGGGAAAGAAGATCGAGCTTTCAACATCAACAAGCCCCTACTTCAAGTGAAGGAAGACTATGCAGATTAAGGTAAGTGCCTACTTTTATGCCTTGTAATTTATGTTAAATTCATTTTAATTTAAGTTTAAATTTATTTCTCAATAATTTAGGGTTTATTCAAACAAGCCATGGTTCACAAATCTATTTGCACAAACCATACATCTAATACATTTACCTTGAAATACATGCATGGAAAACCTATAGACTTAGACAAGCCACATGAATTGTTTGACAAAATCTCAATAAATTATGATTTTATGGATGATGCAAGAGCATCCTTGGTTCTTAGCAATCTTGCATCAACCAAAAACAATTCATTCAATTTTATTCTTGTTTAGTTCTTGTTCAGTTCAAGTTGGTAGATTCGATATTTTGTCATGTTTCCTCACCAGACCCTGTGGATCTAGGTTTTCATTGTGGACATGTTCATTTTCCTAATTCCAATATTTCAGCTCGATTTGATCTTTTTCTGGTAAGTTATCACTTTCAGAGTAAGTGACAGCTTTTGGAATTGGTTTAAAATAATTTCAAACCTAACGACTAGTATGATCGCTTGTGGATCTTTCCCATAGATTATGGATCTTATGGTTTGTTTTGAATTGTTTCGTGGAGTGTTCCCAACCTAAATTATTGGTCCACACTTCATCTTATGCACCTGCCATGGAGAAATTCAGATTTGAGGCCGACCTATTCATGCACACGTTACGTTTCCTTCATCAGAGATTGTAATGATCCTTGGCCGACACAGATGCTTCTAGATCTACAGATATGATATAAAGCTTGTAACAGATCATTAGGATCACAAGGGAAGAATAATGAAGAAAAATACAAATTTTGATCTGTAAGATTTTCGCTCACATTAAGGAGCATGTAGGAAGACTGTATTTTAGAGCATGTTGTATCAGGCCTGTCAGCCGAATCTGTAAGCTCAGATGTTGTCGATCGATTGTAATTAAGATTTTTGTTAATGCGAATGTTTAACTCTGCATTTGCCTTTGTGTGATATATAAAATATGGGAGTCCTGCAATGTCAGTATAACACACCTTCATGAAATGCATTACTTAAAAGGAAATCAAAAATAGCATAAATGAAGCTACAACTATCCTTCTAATTCATTCCATGGTTCTCTAATCCCAAGGAATATTGCAAATTATGCTCTCATATCTTATTATTGCTGCACATTAACCTACAAAGATTGACAACTCAAGATATGAGATGCTACAATAAAATCTACATGCCTATGTTTTTGGGATTTTTGATATTTGATGCATAAAAACTAAATAATCCTATGATGGAATGATACTAAAATCTAAGTGCTGAGAATGATGATGATGATCAAATGTAAATACTAAATGGAAGATGGAATGAACTAAATTTTCAAAATGAAATTGCCATTATAACACTAAAATGAGCTAAAATGCAAAACTAAACTAAAATGCACTCTAAATTCTCTCACAAATGCACTAAAATTTAGTAGCATAAGCTTGTCCAAATCTTCATGTTGAAAATTTGTAGCAAAGGGCTCCATTTATATATTTTCTAAGCCTCAAGGTGATGTGGCAACAATGGACGATCGGGATTGTGATCCTGCGGCATCAACGACAGACCATCAAGAGGTTAGAGGGAATTAGGGAGATGGTTCCCTTCAATAAGACAAATTGCCAAGTGTTAAAGGAATCATAAAGAAGGAGGAGCCATGTGTCTCAGTTAGTTCCAAATTGGTTGCAAATTTTTTGGAGATATTTCATATTTTCCAATTTATAAAAAATCATTTTGTGAGACACATGATGAGGTGGTAGTTGAGTTGGAGGTGGTTAGAGGAAATATGTAGAAATGTGCTTAAATTTAATTAAAAATTCAATTTAAAAGGAGAGGATAAATTAGAAAAATGCCAAATTAATTCATTTGTGCATTTTCACCAATTTTAGAAGAATATGCCAATTTGAATTTAAAAATTCAAATTTAAGAGGAAAAGGGAAAACCAATTAAATAAAAAATTGATTAATTTTCCCATTTAATTAATTTTAGAAAGAATATAAATTTTGGAAAAGAAGAATTAGAATATGAACCATATAAATAAATTTTGCAATTTATTTATAATAGTAGAGGAATTGAGAATATTAATTAAATAACAAGTATTTAATTAATAGGATGCTCAAACCATTTTTGCATGCATACAACCTCCATATTCTATGTTCCTTTTTTTGTGTGACTCTTGCTACACGGTTTGCACTGTTCTTTTTGAGGACCCTCTTACCGTGGTTGCGCCAGATTGGTATCAGAGCGAGATTCGTCCTGTGAGAGATCATCAAAGTTTGTGAAGTCTCGTTGAAGATTTGTTGTGGGGCAGTGGACTGAGGATCCGACCTGTAGTTATAGAGGACTTGTGTAAAGATGGTGGGAAGAAGAAATGGTAGGGGAAATGGAGCGCGCAAAAATGAAGACCCAACTATAATGGAGATGTTGAGAGGAATTGTTGCTAGATTAGAAGCAGTCGAAATGGCCCAGAGGAGAGGTCAACCAGTTGATGATGTGAGTCATGAAGAGGTAGAAGAATAGGAAGAAAGGGAAACAGAAGATCAACCTAGCCTTGATTATGGAGAAGAGAGGTTCATAAGAGCCCTAACCAGAGTAAATACTAAATCACATTTCAATCCACCGGATTATAGTCGCAAGTTGGATTCGGATGAATTGCTTGATTCGATAATGGAGATGGAGAAGTACTTTGATTTTGAAGGAACCACAGAAGAAAAGAAGGTGAAATTTTCTTGTACAAAGTTGTAAGGACATGCATCCCTTTGGTGGGAACATTTTTAGACAGATAGGCAGGGAAGAGGAAAGGAGAAGATAAAATCATGGGATCGGATAGTGAATAAGTTAAAGATAAAGTTTATGCATGTAGACTACCAGATCAGTTTGTTCTAAAAGTTGCAAAATCTGAAGCAAAAGGATTCAAGTGTGACAGAGTATAATGAGGAGTTCTACAAGTTGAATATCAGATATGTACATTCAGAGGATGATGTTGAGAAAGTAGATAGATATGTGAATGGTTTGAGGTCGTCTATACAGGATCAGATTAGTTTGATCATGTTGTTGAGTGTGGAGAAGGAATATCAATGTGCCCTAAAAGCATAAAATAAGTTGAATAAAAGACATGAGTAGAGATAGAGAGGAAGAAGTGGAAGATTTCAGAGAGGAAGAATTTTTACTGGAGGAGGAAGAGGATCTTTTGTAGATCAAAATAAAGATAAGGAAGTCAGTAATAATGATAATTCAGACCATAGAGATGATGGAAACTCTTACCAGAGAGGAGGATATGGTGGCTACCAGAATAAGGATTACAAAAAAGATGATAGAAGATAGGAGAAAAGAGTATTCAAAGGAGCTTGTTTCAAGTGTGGTGGAGAAGGACATAGAGCATTTGAGTGTAATTAGAGAGATACAAGCAAAAATATAGAGAAAAATAGAAGAACAACCTTTTTTGAGGAAGATCGTGTTGGATCATCTACCAAACTAGAAGAGGGAGAAGTGTTGGTGAACATAAGAGTATTGTGTCAAAGTGAGGAGTCATTGCAGAGAAAGAATTTATTCTCAACCAGATGCAAAGTATTTGGTAAATGTTGCAAAGTGATTATTGACACTGGAAGCTCTAAGAACCTGGTTTCTAAATAAATGGTGACCAAATTGAAGCTAGAAATATTGAAACATCTGAAGCCCTATCAGATAGCATGGATTCAAGATGATCATAAGATACTAGTAAGTGAACAATGTTTGGTGAAATTGAAGATAGGAAATCATCATGATGAAGTCTTGTGTGATATCATGCCTATAGATGTATGCCATGTTTTTTTGGGAAGACCTTGGCAATATGATAGACAGGCTATTCATGATGTAAAGAAGAACATATATACCATTGTTGCAAATGGGATGAAGCAAAATTTGTTACCATTGGAGGATGTTCCTAAAGTTGAGGTTTGTATGAATGCTAAAATCTATTTGGTTGATGGAAGGAGATTCTTGGATGGATTGAGACATGAGAACATATGTTATGCCTTGGTTCCTAAGAAGGTTGAAGACTTGAATCATGTAGAAGAACAACCATATGAGATAAAGGAGTTGTTGGCAGAATATGAAGCTATCATTTCAAATAATGTACCTGATGGATTGCCACCTGTGAGGAGTATTAGTCATTGCATGGATCTAATTCTTGGAGCTAGTTTTCCTAATAAAGCAGCACACCAGATGACATCGACAGAGAATGAAGAGTTGAGTAGACAAGTGCGAGAATTGTTGAGGAAGTGTTTGATCAGAGAAAGCTTAACTCCTTGTGCAGTACCCATTGAGATAACACCTAAGAAGGATGGAGAATGGAGGATGTGTATAGGCTCTAGAGCCATAAAAAAATCACAATGAAGTATAGATTTCCTTTGCCCTGGATGGATGAAATTATGGATTGTTTGAGTGGAGCTAAATACTTTACAAAGATAGATTTGAAGAGTGAATATCATCATATCAAAATCAAAGAAGGGGATGAGTGGAAGACAAAATTCAAGACAAATGAAGGATTGTATGAGAGGTTGGTCATGCCTTTTGCACTAACAAATGCACTGAGTACTTTCATGAGGCTAATGAATGAGATATTGAATAAATTCTTGGGTAAGTTTGTGATTGTCTAATTGGATGACATCTTGATTTTTAGTAAGATTAGAGAAGAACATTTGTTGCATATAAGACAAGTATTGTAGAGGTTAAGAGAAGAGAAATTATTGATAAACCTTAAGAAGTGTAGTTTCATGAAGAAAGAACTAGTATATCTGGGATTTGTGATATCTGTTAATGGATTGGAGATGGATCTTGAGAAGGTAAGAGAAATTGTTGAATGGCCTACACCAGAAAAAATTGGAGAAGTAAGATCATTTCATGGATTGGCTAGTTTCTACTGAAAGTTCATTAGGAATTTCAATTATATTTACAATCCTATGACAGAAATAATGAGGGGAGATAAGAAATATTTTAGATGGACCTCTGGAGCAGACCGAAGTTTTGAGTTGTTGAAATAGAAGGTGACTAAGTAGCCTGTGTTGGCTTTACTAAAATTTAATAATATTTCAGGTAGACTATGATGCAAGTGGAAATGCAATTGGAGCAAATTAAGTCAAGAAGGAAGACCAGTAGCTTATTTCAGTGAGAATTTGAATGATGCTAGAGTGTATGACCAGGAATTTTATGCCATAGTTCAAGCCTTGAAGAAGTGGAGACATTACTTGTTGCCTAAGGAATTTGTGTTGTATACAGATCATCAGGCTTTGCAGTATTTGAACAGTCAAGGTAAGTTGAATAAGAGACACATGAGATGGGTGGAATTCTTGCAGAGTTATACATTTGTTTTGAAACATAGGAGTGGAAAGTCAAATAGAGTTGTTTATGCCTTGAGTAGGAGAAGGAATTTGTTGGCAGGGATGAGAGTGGAAGTATAAGGCTTTGATGAGTTGAAGAACTTATATGAGAAATACCCGGATTTTGCAGAACCGTGGAGAGCTTGTAAAGAGACAGTCTTGGTGTAGACACATAAAAATGACCTAGGCCCACAAACTCTATTTTTTACCACTTTCATCCTAACATAATTATGACATTTAATTATGTCCTTGGTCCACATTCGACTATTAATTAAGTAATTCATTATTATTTAATTAATTCATGTCTATTGTATTCTTCATGATTATTAAATAAATAAATTATATTTATTTATTCAATACGTCATTAATTGTCTATTGTCTTTTTACAATTAAATAAATATATTAATTTATTTAATTACCTTTATTCATTTATTCTTCCTAATTATTAAATAAATGAATTTTATTTGTTTATTTAATATGTCAATAATTCTCATAATTAAATGAATTTATTAATTTATTTAATTATCGATCATAATCCTCTAAATTAAATAATTATGTTTAATTATTTAATTACCTAATTTAACATTTATCTCATTTGAAATAAATGAAATTATTTAAAATTATTTCGTTTTATTAACTATCACTTCATTTTAGAAAATAATCTGAAAAAGATTATTTATTGTCACATAAAATCCTTATTTTGAATTAATTTAATTCAAAATGGTAATCTTCTTCCAAAAATCAAGTAATTAAGCAAATTCTTGATTTTTCAAATTTGCTTTTCAATTCAACTCTTTATCTTCTTGATTTTCTAAAATCTTTATCTTTTTGACTAATTATCACATTTATTCTCAACCGCTGATTTGATTTTATCAAATGACATCTTGATCACTCATTTAACAATCTTGCCTTAACCCTAATTAGGGATTGTCACATGAGATCTCATCCACTGATTTTAGGCTTTTGTCAGCTTTTAATCTCGTCCATTCATGCAAAATTGCATTCTTTATAAAAATGTCAATTTTGCTCACAATTTGGGGCACCACTTCAATTTAGAAATCACTTCATTATTATAGACGTTTTTATGTTTAGAATTTACTTTTCATTTTAGCATATTCATTTGTCATAGTCTTTGGTCATTCAAATCCTTCAAAACTTGCATAGGACATGGTCACAATCATTTGCTCACACACAAATATGAAGGCAACAATCATACACTGCAAGCTAGGAGGTGTTATGGAGGTGAATCATGGAAGCTTCAACAAATATCAGGTATAATCATTCTTGTTTTATGCTTTCTTTGTGCTTCATAATCTTCTTTGGGTTTCGTTTAATCTAATCATGCTAAAACCATCACTGAAAAATAACCCATTGATGTGTGGAGATGAGATGTATGCCATGGGAGTTTCATGGGTACATTAGCTTGGCTGCCCCGTATAAGTGAGTGTCGTCGAGGGGAGCTAGTGGGGTCAAGCTACTAGTCATCCGCCTTGAATATGCGTAGCTGGATTTATCCAAGTAAGAACTCAGTAAATATTGTCCAATACAGCCTAGGGTGTAATTGTTCTCTGATATAAACATATCCATCACATCAAACTGAAAACACATTGTATTATGCGATTGTTTTTGTTGTATTCATCAAACAACTTGATCATCAAAACAGAGTCAGTCGAAACACCATCTTCAGAAAACCACAACTGTCAAACAGAGTCACAACTGTTGTTTTTAGAACTGCATTTGTCTTAAAGAGTCGCAACGGTTAGGTTAAATGACGCATGTGTCTGTAAACAATTCATAACTTTCACAGAGTCTAGTTTCAAAGCCGCAATTGTTATTTTGAGTTGCATGTGTATACGCAATCCACATCTGTCAAATCAAAAAATCGCAATTGTTTGTCAACGGGGTTAGGTTTACAAAGTCCATATTCCAAGTCACATTTGATAAATTGAGTCGCATCTTCCATACAGTAAATCGCATCTATCTGAAAATCGTATTTGCTTGTCAACATTTAAAACCTGTTTTAGTCAAATCCCCGCATGTGCAACTTAAATTGCATCTATCAAAAATATCAATGCATCTGCAATACATAACCGCATTTGACATCTGAAAATCCACATTTGCAAAACATCATTGCATTTGATATTTTCAGAGCCGCAACACATTTGCTGCCTGTAGTGACACAATCGCCTAACAAAAACCAAACACTGTCTCAGACCAGAATTCAAGTCCAAAAATCTTAGCCTACTGTCAAACATCTTTTTTCAGAAAGTCTTTGTCATAAACCAAAATTGAAATTGCTCAAAACATCCATCATTTACATTCATTAGCTTGCATTTTAACCATAGGTTTAAAAATTCCAGATTTTAGTTGCATTCCCTAGGCATCATAATCATCATTTTTTAGCATAAATGTATCCTTAGGTTTCATCTTGGAAAACTTTGGATTAGGCCAAATCTCCACACTTTGCAAAAAACTATTGTTTTCAAAACTAGGTTATCTTGGGACTTGGTCATTATTCCTCTTTTCGATCATTGTCCTTTTTGTGAGAACCTCCAACTCAACAGTCTAGTTAGGCAGGCTCACTCATCATTTCGACCTTGTCATTTAGTCCCTTTAGCAAGTCCCTTTTGATAACCAAAATTGAGACATAAGTCAAGTGTAGAGTGGTTAGGCAAACCTTTCTCCAAATATTGTCCAAACTTAGTCCTCATTTTCAACTGTCCTTTATCGAAAATCCAAAAACATAGTCTTACATTGTCATCCTTTATCCAAAAATACAAAAATATAGGCTAGTGTCATCCTTGCATTTAGTCGTCATTTTCATCACTCTCATTTGAGAAATTCCCTTTTATGGTGGAAACTAGACTCCAAAGAAAGAAAATATAAACGGACAACCTTGGACAAGATTCTCATTCCAATGTCTCCAATCATACTTACGACCCAAATTGGACTTCTGAAGACCCATTTAGCAACACAACTACTCAATCGCTTATGACCATACCATCCTCATCGAACAACACTTTTGAATCATTCTTACGTAAGGATGAATATGGAAAACTACTAGAGGAAGCAACACAAGATCCAGAGGCAGCCTACTTCGTAGAACAAATGTTCTTATATGACAGAGAAAGATATTTAGCCATACTTTTAAGTCAAGGAGCTAAATTACCTCGTGGGTTCGACATTAATACTTTGAGACCGCCATCTCCTGACCCTAATGTCCCCAATAAGAATAACATGTCCAATAGTGGTCAACCTCCAAACAACACAAACAATAACTTTTTTTATGCTACCTCGCAAACTGTCACAACGACCATGAGTGCTACCCCCAACATTCCAAACAATTCCAATTCAATCAACGCTACATGCATTGGAGGAACACAATCTGTCACATTGCCTACACTATCCACAACATCACCACAATTGGCTGGAGCCACCTCCGGGTCCTCTGTAATGTGGGAAAGTTATTCAAATCCTCTATTTACCACTGCAGTAAATGCCTTGGGGGCAACATCAAGCCATACAAATCCTCCATTGACGACTACGTCTAGTACCATGAGTGCATCCTCATCATATCCACACATTGGTACCTCACTAAATCCTTTGGGTGGAGGTAAACGACATCTCTTTCTTCAAGGACCACAACCAAATGTTAACACGTCAACACATTTTAATACCAACCCCTCCCAAGGACAAAACATGAATATTCCTTTGGGACAGTTCCAAAAACCCTAGCAAGGCAATCAAAACTCACAACCTATGGCATCTATCGGACACCAAAATATTATTGGTCACCATATTCCCCAAATATCGACCCAAATGGATGGGGGACACATTTTGACTTATTTGTCCCATATTCATACCCATCAACACGTCCCCAATCCAAACTTTCAGTACCAACACACAAACCAAAACACATCATACATGTCACAACAACATATCCCTCAACAACACACCAACATCCACTCACAACAAATGGGGAACCATAGTGTACCAATCAATCCACTGTATGGTGCCACAAATGACCCTATATTTGATGCCTTCCAAGCTTAGCTCATGGGTCTAGAGAAGAATGTAAAAAACATGCAAATATCTGGCAAGAAATCTGAAGTGTCATATGATTTATCTGTATATCCCTTTGACATAAACTTATACAGGCCACCATTTCTTCTGGGATATGTGTCGCCTAATTTTACCAAGTACAGAGGAAAGACAAACCCTATCGAACATGTCCGATAATTTGCGACTAACTGTATGGATGTCGCCTATGAACAAACATACTTGATGAGATTCTTTTCTAAAAGTCTTGTAGGTCCCACCCTTGAATGGTTCTCCACTCAAAAGGATATCCAAACATGGGATGAACTTAGATGCAAATTCATAAAAAATTATGCGTACAACATTGACATGGACACCTCTATTACTAGCTTATGCAATCTCACACAAGAGGATGTTGGTGAAACGTTCATCCCATTCTTCCAAAGATGGAGAAGTCTAGCTAGTCTTTGTCACATTGACATACCAGAAACGAAAAAGGTTGACATGTTCATACAAACACTTCTAGGTACCCTAAAATATGCAGTGCAGGTGCATTGTTGCACAAATTTCACGGACCTAGTTGAAAAAGGTGTCCAGATTGAGAAATACCTTATTGCAAAGGGAGAGCTAAAATACGGTCCTAAAAAAACAAACGCAAATCCTCCAATTGACAAAAATAAGTACTGGGTCAAGAACAAACACATCACCAATGATGGTGTGGTCGATGCCAAAACTGTTAATGCAACAGGTCATGTCCTCACCATCAAAGAAGTTCAAAATCAAAATACACCTGTGACCACACCCACACCAATTGCCAATGCTATCCAAAATAATCCTGATCAATTTGATCAAAGGCAGCCGCGTCAACCACGACAATTTCCAAAACGCACATACACTCCCTTGGGCGAGCCTATTGAAATTGTCTTAAAGAAACTTATCCAAAACGGTGTCATTTTGGAAGACCCTAAACCATATGACCCTGGTGAGTTCAAGCCATCATGGTGGGATGATAATGCATTTTGTGATTACCACCATGTCAAAGGACACAAAACTCCTTCTTGCCGTCAGCTACAAAATCTTGTGCAAGACCTTATTAAAAACCACACTATTGAGTTAAGGTCAACCGTTCGCATCTAATGCAGATCATATGATCCAAAAGAATCCACTGTAGGATCATGGTTCTTGTAATCCCTCCTCATCTGGCATGGAGAATAACAATAATCAATCCAATCACATCCGTCCTACCTACAATAATGTTCGTCCTGCCTAAAATTATTCTTGTGGCACCATCATTAACAATCTTCGCGTTGCTGATGAATATAAGTGTTTCAATACTATT
>CM021110.1:214583389-214640382 GCA_007115665.2 Sequoiadendron giganteum | reverse complement strand
TACCTAAGCTGCCTAAAGTCTATGGTAGACCATTTTTTGCAGTCGAGCCTAAAACAACTTTCAACGTTCCACCAAAAACAATATTCACCCTATGGGGAGATTTGGGTAATGAAGTCATTATCGACATAGCTAATTGGATCTACACAGACCCAGAAGGATTACCTCCACTACCAGTGCATCTCTATGGAAAATTCTATGACGTATGAAAGGCACTAGGTTTTGATAGCACACGTGGCCTTGGAAAAGCCAACAATGGAAGGCGAACACCTGTTATTATTTTTGCATGACCAAGGTACATGGGGCTAGGGTTTGACCAACTTGGAATTGACGATCGACGTACCTATGAACTTTCAAGTGAGGACGTAACGGCTACATAAAGTGTTGAGACACGCGAAGACTCCCGTACTGAAACTGACTCTAATGAATGCGAATGGGGATCTGAGAAAACCCTTAGCAACTATGATATTGACGAACTATTCCTGGCACCTAGCCAACCCCCCCTTTGAAGAAAGATTCTGACAAGAATACAACATTGATCCTATTGACCATCATTCTAAAGATAAGGAATGGGTAAGTATTCCTTGGGATCCAAAAGAACATAAATTATCGTTGGCAACATCTGAATCATCCCACCCCATTCCCAAGCCCACCCAAGAACCTAACATGTCTGAACCTACTATGCATGCCTCTGAAATGCCAGCCACTAGTCATGATGTTGATAATTTTATCCCCTATTATGATTATGAATTCAACTCATCTGAATCTGAATATGGTCCATCCATTGCATCTAAAACGGAAGTTGAAATGGACAACTTTTCCTTCATCCTTGAGGCTTCAATTTGCACACTTTTCGTATCTTCCCCATCTTTTACCAGCACTGACAATGGGATTTCCCTTGTTTACCCGCAACTAATTGACTAGGACCAACAAGAACCACCAGTGATGGATATCTTTCAGAGTGATGAGGCAATAGTAGAATTCATGGGGCTTTGGGAAGGCATACCGTGGGGTGATCACAAAGCCATATTCTCTATTGACCTAGATTGTGCAGCTTACTTCAGGGAGACTATACAATCCTCCAGTCGCAAAAGTACAAAGAATAAAATAAAAAAAAGAAATGTCTTTAGGTGGAAACCGCAAGGCACCTTCTAACAACAAAGGACGTATCTGAAGGTGAAAACCTCTCTGAGGTGCCTAAGGATGGAGGATTGGAATTTCTTCTCGTCACACAGGAAAAATTAGTTATGCTTATTGAAGACACAATGGAAGTTAACATAGCTACGCCAGAGAATCATAAAATGGTTCTCTTAGCCGCATCATTATCAAAGGAAGAAAAACCTGAATTTCAACAATTTCTCACAAATAGGAAAGTTAATTTCGCATGATCATATGCTGACATGCTAGGCCTTGATCTAGAATTGGTCTTGCATCATCTTCCTCTAATCCCGAGAATCAAGCCAGTCAAGCAAAAATTATGGAAAATGCATCCACAGATTGACTACTTGTAAAGGTAAGTTACTAGATGTTGGATTCATAAGATCAATAGACTATGCTAACTAGATATCCAACATTGTCCCTGTCATAAAGCCAAATGGAAAAATTTGTATCTGTACGGATTTTAGAGATTTAAATAAGGCTTGTCCAAAAGATGATTTCATGTTGCCGAACATAGACATGATTGTTGATCTCACAGGTGAGTATGAGATGTCTCTCATGGGTGGTTTCTCGGGCTATAACCAAATCCATATTGCAACTGAAGATCAGCACAATACGGCATTCACATGCCCATGGAGGACATACTGTTGGAATGTCATGCCTTTTGGCTTAAAGAATGCAGGCACCACATACCAAAGAGCTATGACAACAATATTTCATGACATGATGCATATCCTAATGGACGATTATGTGGATGAACTTTTGGCCAAATCTTTGACACGGAAAGACCATCTTAGGGTTTTGGACAAAAAATTTAGATGGCTAGAAGATTACAAGGTTCGTTTGAACCCAAAAAAATGTGTCTTTGGGGTCACTTCGGGCAAACTATTGGGCTACATAGTTTCACAAAGAGGCATAGAGGTTGATCCTACTAAATTAAAATAAATTCTAGACATGCCACCACCAAAAGGAATCAGCAAGTTGAGAACACTTCAGCGCAGACTACAATCCATCTGACGCTTCATTGCACAGTTGGCAGACAAGTGTCAACCATTTCAATATCTGTTATGCAAAAGTATTCCCTTTGTATGGACAAACAAATGCCACACATCCTTCGAAAAAATTAAATAATATCTATTGATACCACCAGTCCTAATGTCGCCCATTGAAGGCAAGCCATTGATCATGTATGTCTCCATGACTACAAATGCATTGGGGGCATTATTAGCACAAAATGACTATGAGGAAAAAGAAAGAGCCATATACTATATCAGTCGCACACTGATAGGATATTAATTGAACTATACAACCATTGAATGTGCATGCCTGGCAGTTGTCTTTGCAACACAGAAACTCATACATTACATGTTGAATCACCAAACACACTTGGTAGCTAAGATTGATCCATTAAAGTATCTTCTAAGTCGGGCAACATTGACAGGTCGTTTAACAAAGTGGGTCATGATATTGACTGAATATGACATACAATATGTTGAGTGCAAGGCAATAAAAGGGTAGGTAATAGCAAATCAATTGCAAATGCACCCATCCAGGATACTCATCCACTGATAACTGATTTTCCCGATGAGTCTATTTTTCATGCAGAACCTATATTACCTTGGAAACTATATTTTGATGGGTCCCACACTGGTCACGGTTTTGGATTTGGCATCTTGTTCATCACACCACAAGGGGATTCCATTCCTAAGGCATTCAGGATCGCCTTCCCTTGTACTAATAACATTGCAGAATATGAAGCATTGGTCACAAGACTCAAAATTGCAATTAAATGGAAAATTCAGACATTGCTAGTATTCATGGATTCTCAGTTGGTTATTAACCAAGTGAATGATGATTATGACACGAAAGATAAAAATTTGCTCCCTTACAGGCGAATGGTGGATGGCTTCATGACATATTTCAAAATGATTGCTTTTGAACAAATCCCAAGGACACAAAATAAGGCAGCCGATGCAATGGCTACTATTGGATCTCTCTTAGTAATCCCCAAAAATGTGTCACAATTTGATTTCTTAGTGGAACGGTTGTTAATGCCTGCATATGACATCCCAGAGTCAGAAATGGTTTGCAAAATTTTTGGTCCCAATTCGCCTTGGTACCAGGACATCTATGATTATCTTAAGTCCCAAACCCTACCACCCAACCTTTCCAATAACCAAAGAAAGTCCTTTATCTGAAAATCCACTCGACACACCATCGTCAGTGACACCCTATACCACCGTGGCTTTGATAACACCCTTCTTCATTGTCTCGACACTGATAAAGCCCAAACAACTTTACGAGAAGTACATGAGGGTATATGCGGATCTCATTCGAGTGGTCCAACTTTAGCTAGGAAAGTCACCAAACTTGGATACTATTGGCCGACACTAGAAAAAGATGCTCTTCAGTTTGTCAAAACATGTCTAAAAATGCCAAGTGCACAGTGACCTAATCCACACACCTGCATAGGAGCTGAGACTGATCACTTCTCCATGGCCCTTCGCACAATGGGGACTCAACCTCGTGGGCAATATCCATCCATCCTCCTCTAACGGCCATAAATTCATAATCACCGCCACTAAGTACTTTACTAAGTGGATTGAAGTCGTCCCCGTCACTTACATCACTGAAAAGCAAATATAAAAATTTATCCTTAATTACATCATCTATCGGTATGGTGTTCTGTATTCCATCATCACAGATAATGGGAGTCCATTCAAAAATCAGGATGTTCGTGAACTCTGTGAGCGATTCCACATCCAACATCACTTCTCCACCCCATATTATCCACAAGGTAACGGTCAATTTGAAGCGTCAAATAAAAAAATTCTTCGCATTCTTAAAAAGACCATCAATGACGCTGGCTGAGATTGGAATTTACAACTCAATCCTACCTTATGGGCCTATCGTACCAGCATTTGTACACCCACTGGAGCCACTCCATTTTCCCTTTTCTACGAATCTAAGGCCATATTGCCCATCGAGGTTGAAATTCCTTCTCTCCGAGTCTCCTTGAAGGGAATAATCAATGATGAAGAGTACACACAGTCTCGCCTACATGAGTTAGAAATGTTACAAGAAAGACGACAAAATGCCTTGAATCACTTCCAGGCATATCAAAATCGTCTCTGTTGGAGCTATAACAAAAGAGTGATGGTGAGAAAATTTGAAATTGGTGACTTGGTCCTCATGCAGAACCCAGGAAATTAGGCTAACCATGAAAAACCTGGAAATTTTGAGGCTAATTGGATCGGTCCTTATATTATTACTGCAGCATTCAGTTCTGGAGCTTATCAGTTGGCCACACCTTATGGAGAACAGTTGACAGCACCCATCAACAACCTACATCTATGAAATTTTTACTCATAGCATCAGAGAGCTTGGCTAACAACCTAAAAATACAAAAAAAAAATTGAAAAATAGAACAAAAAAATCATCCCTTGACGAAAACCTGGCAAACAGGCATCTTGGTGACACCAAAAAAATTTAAAAATGGCAAAAATAGTAAAAAGAAATGAATTCGTCCAATAGTGAAAACCTGGCAAATAGGCACTTTGGATAAATACCCTGGTGAAAACCTTGCAAACAGGTGCCATGTGTAGTCGATCGTTGCTCCGCCATCTACTGTTACTCTAATCAGCTTTTTTTCATGATCACGACAGCCTGACACATTCACGACCTTCGTCCTGCGTCCTGTCAATTTTGGCCATGGCTAGCATCGGTTGACATCACCCCTTGCATATCCTTGCCTTTTATCCAACGTTTGCCTATGTCTGTATTCCCTGATCTGTCTAGGGGCAAGACCTTTATCATGTAACTGTAGTGGGTGTCGCACATGATCCTGCATTCATAAAAAGTCCTGAAAAAAGTCATAAAATTTTGAAAAAGTCCTGAAAAAAAGTCATAAAATTTTGAAAAAGCTCTGAAAAAGTCCTAAAAATTTGAAAATGTCCTGAAAAAAGTCATAAAAATTTGAAAAAGTCCTGAAAAAAATCCTAAACATCTGAAAAAGTCTTGAAAAAAGACTTAAAAATCAAAAAATGTCTTGAGAAAACACAAAAACATCCAAATCAATGTCAAAATCCCGAAAACAGAGTCAAATTCAATGTTTGTCTGGTCAATCCAATCAGTCCCGTCATTCAATATCTTTTTTCCCTGTCTGAACTATGTTGTCTCTGCGCATTTGCTACATAGGCAAGATTCATCTTTGAATCCCCTAGACATTAGGTCAGTCTTTCTAGGTTTGTCAAAATAAAATCATGATTCAAACTTTTATCCTTTGGACAAGGTCATTGGTTGTGTTGAACTACGAGGTCTCTGATTGCACGACGTAGGCAAGGCCATCTGTCGATGAGCCCTTAGGGCCACACTAGGTCAGTCCATTAGGGTTCATAGCATTACACTAGCACACACATCAAAAGTCTTCAAGTAAGGATACGTCATTTCCAAACATGGTAAACTTGTAAAACAAATTACGAAAATCACTCATTCAACATGACAATCACACCAACACATCAACATCGACATGTAGTCACCACAAATCAACTTCAGTCAACCTTAGTCAAAACAAGTCAAACTGTCAATTCTTGGTTATCTTTTAGATGTGTCCTTTTGAAACATAGCCTCCATCATTTATGCCTTAGGATGTGTCCTTCCTAGGCATCATCACCGTCATCTGACATTTTGAGGGATCCTCTCGACATCAATGTTCTTTCAGATGTGTCCTTCTTAAGAACAACCTTCGTCATTTATGCCTTAGGATGTTTCCTTCCTAGGAATTGTCACTATCACCTGGCATTTCGAGAGACCCCCTTTGGCATTTAAGGATCAATCCTCTTGACATCAATATTATTCAGGATGTGTCCTTCCTGAATTTGGCAATCTTCGACACTCGTCATCTTGGCATCATCAAACGAAACACTTGGCATTCAAACACACTTGACAAACATTTGGCACTTGTCTTTGGCCTCTTCATCATGTTACTAGTTTTTCAGCGAGATCCCAACAACTGGATTTAGCGAAACAACGATGTCTCATGATGTTTGTCTTGTCTTTTGACACTCATGTGACTAGTTTTTCAACGAGATCCCGACAATAGGATTTAGAGAAACAACGACGTCTCATGATGTTTGTCTTGTCTTTTGACACTCATGTTACTAGTTTTTCAGCGAGATCCCGACAATAGAATTTAGAGAAACAGCGACATCTCATGACGTTTGTCTTGTCTTTTGACACTCATGTTACTAGTTTTTCAGCGAGATCCCAACAATAGGATTTAGAGAAACAGCGACGTCTCATGACGTTTGTCTTGTCTTTTGACACTCATGTTACTAGTTTCTCAACGATGTCTTGACTACGTGATTTAGAAAAACAACGACGTATCATGATAATGGCTTTATTTTGTTATTTTGGCAATCATGTTGCTAGTTTCTCGAGGATGTCCTAGAAATAGGATTTAGAGAAGCAACGGCGTTTCATGGCTTTTCCTTCTTGTCCTTTTCTACTTGCAGTTGGTTATGACAAAAAGACTAGGGAAATTGTGCTCTTAGTATGAGTCATGATCATCCTTGTCTGTGGTTGTTTGTCTTATGTAATGGTACGACCTTGCACACCTTGGTTTATGTCATATCATGGTGTTTGTTGGCCATCACAATAATCTGCCCAATGATGATTAAGAGCAATAAATATTAAAGTCCTATGGTAATGTGTTGAAGGATTTGGTCTAGGAACTAACATGCATCTCCTTTTCTCCTATCATCTTCTCTCACTCATCTCATATAGCCATTGCATCCATATCATCATCCATATCTTTTACACTAACACTTCTTTGTCTCTTCATATTCTAGTCTTCTCATCCATTTCGAGAGCACACCCATGTTCTTGGAACCCATTTGTCCTCTCGAGGGGGCATACCACAACCCTCGTCATTCTTCCTCATCCTATTTTGCAATGGGGCACATTTTTGACTTATTTTATTTGCCACAATGCAACAGGCTGCATTATGACAAAGAGGGGCAAATGTAGACACATAAAAATGACCTAGGCCCACAAGCTCTATTTTTTACCACTTTCGTCCTAGCATAATTATGACATTTAATTATGTCCTTGGTTCACATTCGACTATTAATTAAGTAATTCATTATTATTTAATTAATTCATGTCTATTGTATTCTTCATGATTATTAAATAAATAAATTATATTTATTTATTCAGTACGTCATTAATTGTCTATTGTCTTTTTACAATTAAATAAATATATTAATTTATTTAATTACCTTTATTCATTTATTCTTCTTAATTATTAAATAAATGAATTTTATTTGTTTATTTAATATGTCACTAATTCTCATAATTAAATGAATTTATTAATTTATTTAATTATCGGTCATAATCCTCTAAATTAAATAATTGTGTTTAATTATTTAATTACCTAATTTAATATTTATCTCATTTGAAATAAATGAAATTATTTAAAATTATTTCGTTTTATTAACTATCACTTCATTTTAGTAAATAATCTAAAAAAGATTATTTATTGTCACATAAAATCCTTATTTTGAATTAATTTAATTCAAAATGGTAATCTTCTTCCAAAAATCAAGTAATTGAGCAAATTCTTGATTTTTCAAAAAAAAAATTCAGTTCAACTCTTTATCTTCTTGATTTTCTAAAATCTTTATCTTTTTGACTAATTATCACATTTATTCTCGACCGCCGATTTGATTTTATCAAATGACATCTTGATCACTCATTTAACAATCTTGCCCTAACCCTAATTAGGGATTGTCACATGAGATCTCATCCACTGATTTTAGGCTTTTGTCAGCTTTTAATCTCGTTCATCCATGCAAAATTGCATTCTTTATAAAATATCAATTTTGCTCACAATTTGGGGCACCACTTCAATTTAGAAACCACTTCATTATTATAGACGTTTTTATGTTTAGAATTTACTTTGCATTTTAGCATATTCATTTTTCATAGTCTTTGGTCATTCAAATCCTTCAAAACTTGCATAGGAAATGGTCACAATCATTTGCTCACACACAAATCTAAGGGCAACAATCATACGCTGCAAGCTAGGAGGTGTTATGGAGGTGAACCATGGAAGCTTCAACAAATATCAGGTATAATCGTTCTTTTTTTATGCTTTCTTTGTGCTTCATAATCTTCTTTGGGTTTTGTTTAATCTAATCATGCTAAAACCATCACTGAAAAATAACCCATTGATACACTTGGAGGATAGGAGTTAGTGGTTGGATTATTTCATTCAGGAGGATATGTTGTTTAGAGGAAATCAGTTGTGTATGCCCCAGAGTTCAATGAGGGATAGTCTGGTGAAATAAAAACATAGTGGAGGATTGACAAGACAATTTGGAATTGATAAAACAATAGCATTGGTAAGTGAGAATTAATTTTGGCCACAGATTCATAAGGATGTTAGGAAATTTGTGCAGAGTTGCAGAGTTTGTCAAGTTGCAAAAGGGAGTAGTCAAAATATTGGATTGTACAAACCTTTGGCAGTTCTAGAGAGACCTTGGGAGGATATCAACATGGATTTCATACTTGGTTTGTCAAAGACACGAAGAGGTAATGATTTTATATTTGTGGTGGTGGATAGATTTTCTAAAATGGCACATTTCGTACCTTGTAAGAAGACAACAGATGCAGTACATGTAGAAGACTTTTTTTCAAGGAAGTGGTTAGATTGCATGGATTACCTAGGAGTATTGTTTCAAATAGAGATACAAATTTTGTTGGTTACTTTTGGAGGACACTTTGGAAGAAGTTAAAGACAGATTTAAAGTTTAGTTCTACTTTTCACCCACGGATTGATGGAAAGATAGAGGTAGTAAACAGGAGTTTGAGGAATTTGCTGAGATGTTTGGTTGGAGAGAAGATCGGAAGTTGGGTTTTAGTCCTTGCACAAGCAGAGTTTGCTTACAATAATTCAGTGAACAGGAGTACCGAAAAGACACCTTTTGAGATTGTTACTAGAATTCACCCTAGAGGTATATCAGAGTTGTGAGACATCAGTAAGGAATACAAAAGGAGTGCAGAAGAAGAAGAATTTGCAGAACATATGAAGAATGTGCATACTCAAGTACAACAACAATTAGAAGATATGAACCGAAAGTATAAGGAGAAAGCAGATGAAAAGAGGAGACATAAGGAGTTTGAAGTTGGAGATGAAGTGATGGTGTATTTAAGGAAAGAAAGATTCCTAGTTGGCACATACAATAAGCTCAAAATGAGGAAGTTTGGACCCTATAAAATTTTGAAGAAATTCGATTAGGGAAATGCATATGAAGTAAAGTTATCAGATGACATGGGTATATCAACTATATTCAATATTGCAGATCTACATCAATACCATGAACCAGAAGTTAGTGGAGACAATAAAGAAAAATTGGAAAACCAGTTTCCTAAACAACAATCAGATGAGATAGAAGAGGTTTTGGATATCAGGGATGGGAGGAAAATTCATGGAAGACAGTACAAGGAATATCTTGTGAAGTGGAAGGGTAGACCAGTAGAGGATTCTTCTTGGATTTCTCAGGTTGGGGTAGACCATATTTGGTTTTCTTTAGCCCCAACAAAGTGAGGAACTCACTTTTCAAATAACCCCAGATGTCTGATGCAGGAGCATCCTTGGTTCTTGTCAATCTTGCATCAACCAAAACATTTTCATTCAATTTTGTTCTTGTTCAGTTCAAGTTGGTAAATTCGGTATTTCGTCATGTTTTCCCACCATACCCTACGAATCCAGGTCTTCATCATGGACATTTTCATTTTCCTAATTCCAATATTTCAGCTTGATTGGATCTTTTTCTGGAAAGTTATCGCTTTCAGAGTAAATGGTAGTTTTTGGAATTGTCCCTAGAATAATTTCAAACCTAATGACTAGTATGATCACTCATGGATCTTTCTCGTAGCTTTCGGATCCTTATGGTGTGTTTCAAATTGTTCCTTGGAGTGTCCCCAATGTAAATTATTGGTCCACACTTCATCGTATGCACCTGCCATGGAGAAATTCATATTTGAGGCTGACCTATTCATGCACACGTTACATTTCCTTCATCGGATATTGTAATGATCCTTGGCCGATGCAAATGCTTCTAGATCTGTGGATATGATATAAATCTTGTAATAGATTATTAGGATCGCAAGGGAAGAATACAAAGAAGAATACTTATTTTTATTTGTAAGATTTTCGCTTGCATTAAGGAGCATGTAGGAAGATTGTATTTTAGAGCTTGTATCAGGCCTGTGAGCCGAATCTGTAAGCTTGGATGTTGTCGACCAATTGTAATCAATATTTTTGTTAATGAGAATGTTTTACTCTGCATTTGCCTCCATATTTTGTGTTGCTTCTATTGTGTGACTCTTGCTACACGGTTCAGACTATTCTCTTTGAAGACCCTCCTATTGTGGTTGCGTTAATGGAATCCATTACAAATAGGAGATGCACAACATGTATATTTGTTATAAAATATTTAGAAACTCTTTAGAAAATACAAAAGGTGGATATAAATAAAGTTTCCATGACCCTAGCTAGTATCCTCTTTGCTTATACTTGAATAAAAACTAAAATAGAGCATTAGAAAACTACTAAGCAATAATTATTAGAAGTTTACAAGATATTTTCATTGAAAATACTTGTATCCATGTAAATAATAAATAAAGTATACCCATATGCCATGTTCTTAGTATTTCCTTGCATATGAAGGAAATTGATTCATCCCAGAATCAACATATGAAATTAGTAGGTGCCTTTGATAATCTATGTTTATTCAGAGAACCTCAAAAAGCGTGTACTACTATGTCACAAAGAGAAATTATACATAGTTTGTTTTCCACCATTAATCCTTAGAGGAAAGTTCATGCAATTTTAGATCATGTAAGATCAACCATTTTCAACAACATGCATTAAATGGATTCAATAAACAAAATCATTAAACGTGAAAAAACATAAGACATGAACAAAAATATTTATGTGGGGAAAACCCTTTCGGGTAAAAAACCCCACCCTCCAAAATCATAGATCCATTGTATTATTCAACAAAAAATACATAGTTACAATGCAATTGCAGGCTCTAAGCCTTTACATGGAGATTTACATCTTGTTCCATTTGGGGAAAATTCGACAATATAACCCCTATGAATTTAGTCTCTCCTCTCATAACTCCTCAAGCATAAAATCATATTTATAGATCTTACAATGCAAAAATTAGATATTTGTAAATCAACTATCAAAACTCAACATGAAAATAGAAAAAGCCTTCATGCACAACTCCACCTGTAAAACCAACTTGACTCCTCATCAGAAAAAAGCAACTACAAGTTGTAACTCAAAAGACAACGTGAGAAAATTAGCAACAATTAAAAAATAATGCTATGGGAAAAATAAAAGGTTGAGACACCTTCTTTTTCCTAACATTCTCCCACTTGTCAAACACCTTTGAAGAGTCCATGAAAGTAACATGATTTAACTACTAAGAGTCATTCAATAAAATACATCATCACAACTATACATACAATAACAAGAATCTCAAACAATGCTTTCATGCTCCAACTAAGACACCTACAACAATATCCAATATGTCCACCATCTCAAGCAATAGTTATTGCCATCATCCAAGGAAAGGAATCAGCCATGGTGTATATGCACCAGTCCAAAGAACACAAGCATTATATCCCACTAATAGCAAAGGCTACATAATACTACCACCATTCCACTATGCTCACAAGCTATACAAAAGCATTAACAACATCAACTTCAAAGCTCACAACGCAAAAAAAATTATGAAGTTATCCTCTAGAAAACAAGATAGTGCATCAAATAGAACAAAAACCAAGAAGTTGACTACTCCCATCCAACTAACCAACCCACACAACTGAAAATAGCACCCAAAGCAAGTGATAATCCATCCAATAACCCAATCCTCAAAGGCATCATCATCAACAAATTCATGCCACCTACATAGCCAGCCCATAATCTACAAATACAAGCTCCATGCGCCAACCAGTTGAAGAAGAACAAACACATCCAAGAACTCCCACTACATGGGTAATATTGAATCTAAAAATATCAAATACATACCGATTCTACCGATCATAGCACATAGAAAGTGTATCCATGTAGTACCAAGTACCAACCAAAAATATCTACAAATCCTATAGCAAATTGTTGCAAGAAACATCTCTCTCAAGAATCTTCCACAACTCTCCCATGTTCTCCATATCCAATAGAAGAAAGAGATGCAAGAACCTCCATGTCATCAAGAAAGTGACAACACATGACCACAAACTAATGATCACCATAGTTCCACATATAAATCTCACACATAAAATCATATGAATCTGAACATATAGGAAGAAGAACCAGACTAAAGATACAAATCTGCAAATCATAAACATGTAGCATGCCCTTCTACATACACATCTAAATGCAAAATGTGTCAAGTAAGATCTCCTTCACAACCCCAAGATAAAATCCATAAAAACATCCAAAACCATTCAACCTCAAGAGATCAAACATAACATATGCATCATGTATCCACATGGATGTAAGCTTCTCAAAGAAGATCAAACTACTCCATTTACCATCTTAGGAAATCAGCCCACTACCATCCCCTATAATCATAAAAAATGAAAATGAAATCCCAAGGAGACAACCTTGATATCCATCTCTCATAATGAATCCTCCAAAACCATCTAATAGTGGCTCAATATCCATATCTATGAAAGAAAGCATAAAGCACCTAAGAGAAACAATGGGAAATACATCTCAAGCGATAAGCCACCGGGTAGACCAAGAGTGGGGAATGAGAATGCTCCTCCAAGTTATGCAATCCATCATGACTCATCCAAGAGAGATCTCCTCATAGGTCTCTATTGAACTTACATCCAACCAAGGTATAGGCTCCTCAGACTTTCTACTAAAATCTCATCAAGGGTAACCATCTCAGCAACACTTCTCTCATCTCAATAAAAATACAACCTCACCTCATTCTTCATGTATCCATGAGCACCAAAAAATAATCATCTCATGCTAAACTCCAAATGCATCACTGCATTGTCATGAAGTTCTCAAACATATGACCACTGCACCCAAAACATACAAAATCACTAGACCACTATCAAATCTCCAATCATCTGAATTAGGAACTTGTCATGACATCATGGTCTTACCATCCCCCTTAGGAGATCCCATGCTCCAAGTGAACATACCATGGTCCCAAGAGAAATGCATCATTCCAAAACTCTAATATACAATAAAGAGAATACCATGACATAAAGCAAACAAACTCTAAACCAACATCACTTATCAATCACCACCAACACCTCAACCCAAAGACCACAAGAGTCCTCCATGGATATGAGATGCTATACAACCTCAAATAGTGTTCACATGCAAATGTGAAGAAACCCTTCTGCAGCAACATGATCTAAGAGTCCCTCTGAAACATCTACATCACTAAAGAATATCATTCACCACATAGTTATGAATACATGGTCATTGCTAAAACTCCCACTGAACCATGGTACCGATCCTTCCAAGCACATGACACACCATCTCCCAAATCTGAAAATTATTCAAGCCCACACACATACAAGTGTATTTTTTATCACACCAAGTGAAATGAAGATCTCCAAATCAAGGAAATACACCATGCTATAGGACCCCAACACTGACTATCCTTGTTCTCTCATATCATCAATCCTCTCATCTCAAAGCAACCACACCAATGTACAAGTGACCACAGAAAATGCTAGCTAACAAGTTTGCATCAACATAGAATCAAACCTCATGGATGTAGACAATCCACTTTTGATTCATCTATGCAATCATGTAGATAAATAAAACCTATGACATTGTCAACATGTAGATCCAATCAATGTAACATGCAAACCCACTATCAAACTAGAAACAATAAATCAGAGATTTTAAAAAGAATAACCATGTAGACAACATGACTCAAGCACTAGATCACGCTCAAATCTGATTTACCAATCAAGTCCAAAACAAGTACCATAGGCAAGGAATCCATCAAGAATCACCACATAAATTTTGAGTGACTAATCACATACCAACACTCCAATGAAGATCTCACCTCCTCACACCATGCACAAAGCATGCATGCAAAACTGCAACTATCTCATCTAGTAACACCCCAAAAGCTAGGGTCTATTAAATATCTTAATTGCAACTCCACAAAACCATAAGTTTTTTCTTGACTATGTAAAAGCTAGAAAACCACTATGTTTGAAAAACACCCATGCACATCCACACCCACTTCACATCTAGAAGACTCAAAATTTTGAAAAAGAGCCATAACGATTAAACCAAAATAATGGATTACAACATATGACAATAACCATATTTTTTTTTAAGAAAATCTACAAAACCTTCACATCCAAGAAACATGAATCTAAGCCATGCAAGTACAAAGCATCCATAAAAGGGAAAATTAGTTTAGGAACTAAAAGCCCATTTCATACCAACTCCATAACCACCAATATGCACATGCATCTAAGGGAGATAGGCTATTGTAAAAGCTTCTAGATCATCCAATGATCAACTCCATAGCCTACATGCAATCAGGGTAACAATAATATTGCCTTCCAATACCAAGAAAAAACACCCAACATAAGCACATTACTCCATAGTTGAAAAACAACCCAAGCTTCTCCATATCACCAAGGAGCCTCTCACATAGACACCCAATATGAAAGCTTTTTGTTGCAACACAACCATAAAGAACAAAAAGAACACCCCACACATCAGGATTATTCTGTTGTCAACTAGGAGCTTTAGATCACATCAGTTCAATTTGACCAACTCCATTTTCTTCATCTTCATCATCCCTCAAGCTATGTGTTGTCTCTTGAAACTAAAACAAGAAAGAAAGAACTTTCACTCACCAAAGGACCAATCTTCAGCCAATTCCTTCAAATTTCCTCAAGCTTTTCAAGCTAAGAAATCTTCATAGAAGGAATATCCAAAACCTTAAACGCGAGGAATTCTTACATGCATCAACATGCAAGCACATGCAAGCCACATGTGAGTCCATGAAAGTACATGCAACACACATGCAACTCAAAAACCTGAACATGCAAGCAAAAAGTGAATCCAAGAAGAAAGATTTGATACAATTGAAGGGAAATTGATTCATCCTAGAATGAATGTTGAAAATTAGTAGGTGCCTTCGGTAAACTATTTTTATTTATAGAACATCAAATATCACGTACTACTATGTCATAAAGTGGAATCAGACATAGTTTATTTCCCACCATTAATCCTTAAAGGAAAGTTCATGCAATTTTAGACCATGCAAGATCAACCAGTTTCAACAACATGCATTAAATAAATTCAATAAACCGAATCATTAAACATGAAAGAATAGAAGACATGAACAAAAAGATTTACATGGGGAAAACCCTTTCGGGTAAAAAACCCCACCCTCCAAAAGCATAGATCCATTGTATTATTTAGCAACAAAATATACAGTTACAATACAATTGCAAGCTCTAAGCCTTTACATGGAGATTTACATCTCGTTCCATCTGAGGAAAATTCGGTAACATAACCCTATGAATTTTGTCTCTCCTCTCATAACTCCTCAAGAAGAAAATCATATTTATAGAGCTTACAGTGCACAAATTAGACATTTCTAAATCAACTATCAAAACTCAACATGGAAATAGAGAAAGCTTTCATGTAAACTCCACCAGTAAAATCAACTTTCCAACTTGACTCCTCATTAGTAAAAGAAACTGGAAGTTGTAACTCAAAAGAAAATGTGAGAAAATTACCAATAATTAAAAAATCAATGCTATGGGAAAAATCAAAGGTTGAGACACCTTTTTCCTAACATAGTTCTATATAAAAAGGTATGGTGTTCAATGCGTTTCCCTCATATACCTTATAAGTTTACATTTTCATTCCTCATTCAACTATAATATAATAATTAGTTAAGGAAAATTAATATGAGTTTAATAGAAGAGGAAAAATAAAGATAAATCAACACCAAACTAGTTAATAATTGGTATGAAAAAAAAATTTAGACAAAGCCAAGCTTAAAAACCATCAACTTAACATTCCCTCAATAATGCTAGTAAAATCACTTTAGAAAATTTAAGAGTAGAGATAACAAAACTAGTCTAGGGTGCCACCACCCTTGACCAACCTATTTTGACCCAATTGTGAATATGTTATTGTCAAAAATTTATGATTGCAAATTCAAATCCATTTTTCAGATTTTAATGATTAATTTTGTGGGAAATAAAGAAATGCATATAAATATGTCTTTTTCACCATTTTAAACTAGAGGTATAATCAACTAGGCAAATTGAATTCCATTTGTGCATCCTAAAAAATAGTCAAGGCAAATCAAGAGCATAATTAGTAGCAATTTTCATCAGTCAAGATCTATGTTAGCAATGCATCAAGTTAATGAGTAAGATTGTTCATGTTTTGTGAGTACGAACACTTGAAAAACTTCTTATCAACAAGGGGATCTTCCTTGCATGAGATGTGTATCATGAATTTAGTCTATCAAGGAAATCAAATATGAGTGGTAACTTGTAGCACTTGTCATTTATTACTTATTTTTATCCATTTTCCTCTGCCCAATCAAGGGTAAACACTCTTTACATCATCATAGCCATTGTGGAGGCAAAAACACCAAAATAGAGTTTGACTTGGTCAAGCCCCTATATGACAACCCTCGTTGCCTTCTCTTGTTTGCAGGTGACAAATCTAAAGTGGATTTTGGAGAAGATTGAAGACCTAATAGAAAGATCAAGCATTCAAGTCTCCTATTTCAAAAAATTAAGACAAGAATTATTCATCAACAAACAAATTCTCCAGAGTTGAGTCTAGGAGGAAAGAACCTACAACTTGTAACTTATAAAGACGTGTTCATAGATTCTAGAAACAAACATCTTCCAATCTAGGGTGCCACCTCCCTTGACCAGGCAATTACAACCCTAATTTGTGTCATGCAAAAACAAATTCTCTTAAACACAACATAGCACAACTAAACAATAACCCAATCACCAAAAAAATTTTAGCACGAGCATAAAATAAGACTATTTTTAATAAACAACCTATGCACGCTTGGTGTCAATGTGATTTTTGTACTGATATGAGGATGCTAAAATGTAATAAGGGAAAAGAAGAATACAGAGTTAAACATGATAATAGCCTTCCATTGTCTATTAATAACAATGATATTTCTTGGGTATGCCCTATAAGAGACCTGGTGTCTCTCAACTGTAAATAACCACTGTTGATACAAAATATGAAACTAAAGCCCTTGCTGTATTGGAAATCAGAATATGTTGTTTTGCTGATACAGAAAATCAGACTTGTGGTTTTGTTTCTGTTTGAACGTTTTCGATGCTTTTGAGGGTTTCAAATGAAATGCAAGCATATGGACTAAGATACTAACATATAGAAATTATAACAGCAGATTGATCTATATTCAAGTAGCCATCAAGAATCACATCAATGGATTATCTCCCATATTTTATTACAATGTAAATGCATACCCGGAAACTAGAATGAAGAGCTTTATTTCATATGCTTTGATGTGCAAATTTATTACATAGATTTACACAAGTTGAAAGTATAAACAAGTCTAAAAATTTGAAACCTGGAAATGAAGATTGCCTGTGAAACCCTTGAGATGATGTTGCAGCTGATCGTATTGATTTTCCACACCTGTTTATTATTGTTGAGTCTTCTCTCAGCCTAGCCGCCTTCAACAAAGAAGAAATAGAACCCAAAGCTAAGGCGTTTTGGCCTCCAAGGCAAGGACGCCTCTCCTTAGGTGCTGTACAGTTGCACCAGCAACAGCAACCTCTCCAAAAGGTAATAAATAATGTCACCTTCCTGATGGTAGAAGTTGATGTGAATCAGGCAAACAATCTTTGATGAAGCCCTCTGAAACCCTTGTAGAATACTCCAGATTTAAGCACAAATAGAGCTCCTGTATGAAGCCCTACTGATGCCACAATTCAGTGGATCTTTCACCACTTCACAGCAGCTGCAAACACCTGAGAACTTCTGCAAATTCTCAAGCAACCTGGTAAAACCCTTGTGCAAACTTGCACACAAAACCAAGAACAATTTTCACAAAGTCAAATGCTCATAATGAATGAGGTTGATTTGTGAAAGGAGGCTTATATACTCTCTCCAAAAAGGTACGACTTCCTCCTCATTAGCATCATTTAAATATATTTGCCTTTTTGTTGTTTTAAGTTGACTTTGGAAAAAGGTGCCCAAATATTTAAATACTCTTTAAGTGGCAACTAATTGAAGGGTCATGGCCTCATGGCCCCACTTTAATAACATAAAGTGAAATTATAACATAAGATATTAAATTATCATTTAATAATGATTTCATTAATAAATATGAAATCCAAATGAAGTCAACTCATAATTCGCTGAATATTTTGCAAATACTTAGTCACCAGGTGCCCTGCCTGAAATAGTAACTCCCTGATACTGACTTACTATATATAGTAAGTCTCTCCAAATATGCCAAGCAACAACTGCGGAGCTCCCGTCTCAAGAGACTGTCCAGGTGCCTCTGCTATAAATAGAAACTTGACTCCCTGAAATAGTCACTTACTATAAATAATAAGCGTGTCAAACGGAGTCCAACGAAGGTCAATCCTGGTCTCCCACTGAAAACTGGAGGCAAAACACCCTCAATCACTACCAACGGTGACCCCCTAACCATCTACTCTAGCCTACGAGGGTCAGGAATAGGCTAAACCATTTGTCTTCATGTTCGTACTAAAAAGGGGACATTACAGTCCGCCCTCCTAGAAATTGCTTGTCCCCAAGCAATCTAGGCAACAAGGAAAACACCGCTCCACCTGGATCCCAAGGGTAGAACAGATTAATGTCCCTGTTATCTCCATCTGTCTCATGTAACACCCACATCTGATCAACTGGAATCTCATGTTGAACCCTGTCAACCTCAATACCATCTGTCACAGGAGAAAGTAACTCATAAGGAAGCAAGTCAAACTGCTGGCAACACTTGCTCCCCAATACTGCCCAAGATATGTTGTCATCCAATATGTCTAACACATGCATCCTAGAACTATGCACCTGAACCAAGTCGTGTACATGTGGGTCAAAGGTGAAGCTATATGCGCTCAACACCGTGTACACACCTGTGAACTCCTCAACGAGTTGTGTCTGAAATCCTGGTGCACTGGGAGGACTCCAAACAACACAATCACTACTCAACTCAATACCAGGATCTAGAGTGTGACCAGCATCCACCTGGAAGAGCGGATTGTCATAAGACCAAGCAGCATACGCCTCAAACAAAGGGTTGCTCACAAACTGAACAACACCGCTAAATTGATCAAAAACAAGAAACTCCAGACCCTGTGAACCACGAGGTGAGTAAGCCCCTCCTGAAATATATCCTATCCTATCTTCTCATCCTCCTCACGAACGAGAGAGAAAGAATGTAGGCTCCCATCTGCAATCCCCCTCAACACATACCGCCTACCCTGTGACTCAAATGACATCTCCATCCGGGGCAAGTTGAGAGTGAACTCTCCGACATCCTGGAGCCATCTCATGCCCAACACTATATCTATCTCACCCATAGTGACTACGTAGAAGTCTCCCTGCATCTCATAGTCCTCTAGCATCAAGGTGAGACTGCAAATCTGTCGAGTGCAAGTGAGGGTATAACCATTTGCCACCCGAACTCTAAAACCAGCGAATGCCTCTGTCTGAAGTCTACACCTACTGACAAAACTCTCGTCGATGAAGTTATGTGTAGCTCCTGTGTCTAACATGGCGATACATCGTTGTCCATCCACTACGCCTCGGACCCTAAAAGAAGATCAACTGGGTGATCTCGATGCCAATGCCAACGGAGACAATATGGCATCAGGTCCCATCCCCATCAAGGCTTGTCCAGCCTCAATGTCATCTGAAACAACCTGCTGATCTGAACTCTCAGTCTCATCATAATAAGCCCACATAACACGGTTAGCTTTTCCCTTTGGCCTCAAAGGACAATCGTGGTCTCGACTGTAGGCCTCCTTGCACCAATAGCACAACTGTTTCTTCCTCAACTCCTCCCATGTTGCATCATCGGGTCTAGCAATTGCCTTCTTTTTCTTATCCGCAGCTAGGGAATTCTCCTCCTCTGTAGGCAAGGTAATGGCCTTAGGCTGAAACTGTTTCCTTGGAGCTGCTAACTCCATACTCCTGGCCTTCTTAATGGCTCCATGCAAGAAGGGTGGATCAAAGGCCTTGAGCCAACCACACAATGGCTCTTGTAACCCCTTTGTAAATAACATCACTAGCCTCTTCTTTGTCACATCAGGCACCATGACTGATAGCCGTTGAAACTCACCGATGTAAGCATCCAAACTACCAGTCTGTCTCAACTGTGCAAGCTCTCTGAAATAGACCTCTGGATCCTTCTTATCCAAGCACTCTACCAATCTATCCGTAAACTCCTGATAAGAGGTAATGTGATCATGCTGCAATGTAATCAACCCATGATGCCACCAATCATGAGCTACTCCATCCAAATGTAGCACTGCAAACTGAATAGCATCCCTCTCAGCCATGGGACACAAGGTCAAGAAAGTGTCAAGTTTGCTGATCCAGGCTCTAGCTGTAACCTTCCCACTGCCATCGAACAAAGGAAGTGTGAGCTTACTAGTGGCTTGTTTCAAGTCTCTATTCTGGTGCCTCGGTCTCCTATCTTGTCTAGACCGGTTGTGCTCTTGCTTCTAAGTCATGAAGCAATCAAATGTGAAATGCTCTCGAACCCATGGAGGCAACAACTCCCACTCGTCGTGCATAGCCATGATATCATTTGTGAACTCTACCTCCTCCTGAACATCCTCTGGCTCATCTCTCAAGAAGGTAGGTCATGTAGGTCTATCATAAGTATGGGTGGATGTTCTTCTTGCTCTAGGTGTACCAACAACACTCGCACGCTCCTCTTGATCATGATTAGGCCCTCTAGGAAGAGCCAACTGCTGAATAGCTGCTGTAAGGTGTTGTAAAACATCCATGACCTGCTGCTATCCTTCCCATAAACCCCTTAATGTATCTCTGAGCTCTCTGGCATCATCATCACCAGGATTCCCTGCATTCCTAGGTGGACTTCCACCTCTCCTGTCACCCATGATACATGTAACACTATCACTATTGCTGGAATTGTGAATGCAAAGTATGCCAGATATAGTTTGCCCTTCAGGAACAACAGGTGGTCTCCAATGACCTGTACCTCTGGTATAAAAATGGTAATCGTTGTTCATGTAATGCAAACTCACCATAGGTTGGCAGGAAACCGCTCTAATACCACTGTAAGAGACCTAGTGTCTCTCAACTGTAAATAACCACTGCTGATACAAAATATGAAACTAAAGCCCTTGCTGTATTGGAAATCAGAATATGTTGTTTTGCTGATACTTGTGGTTTTGTTTCTGTTTGAACGTTTTTGATGCTTTTGAGGGTTTCAAATGAAATACAAGCATATGGACTAAGATACTAACATATAGAAATTATAATAGCAGATTGATCTATATTCAAGCAGCCATAAAGAATCACATCAATGGATTATCTCCCATATTTTATTACAATGTAAATGCATACCCGGAAACTAGAATGAAGAGCTTTATTTCATATGCTTTGATGTGCAAATTTATTACATAGATTTACACAGGTTAAAAGTATAAACAAGTCTGAAAATTTGAAACCTGGAAATGAAGATTGCCTGTGAAACCCTTGAGATGATGTTGCAACTGATAGTATTGATTTTCCACACCTGTTTATTATTGGTGAGTCTTCTCTCAGCCTAGCCACCTTCAACAAAGAAGAAATAGAACCCAAAGCTAAGGTGTTTTGGCCTCCAAGGCAAGGACGCCTCTCCTTAGGTGTTGTACAGTTGCACCAGCACCAGCAACCTCTCCAAAAGGTAATAAATAATGTCACCTTCCTGATGGTAGAAGCTGATGTGAATCAAGCAAACAATCTTTGATGAAGCCCTCTGAAACCCTTGTAGAATACTCCAGATTTAAGCACAAATAGAGCTCCTGTATGAAGCCCTCCTGATGCCACAATTCAGTGGATCTTTCACCACTTCATAGTAGCTGCAAACACCTGAGAACTTCTGCAAATTCTCAAGCAACCTAGTAAAACCCTTGTGCAGACTTGCACACAAAACCAAGAACAATTTTCACAAAGTCAAATGCTCATAATGAATGAGGTTGATTTGTGAAAGGAGGCTTATATACTCTCTCCAAAAAGGTACGACTTCCTCCTCATTAGCATCATTTAAATATATTTGCCTTTTTGTTGTTTTAAGTTGACTTTGGAAAAAGGTGCCCAAATATTTAAATACTTTTTAAGTGGCAACTAATTGAAGGGTCATGGCCTCATGGCCCCACTTTAATAACATAAAGTGAAATTATAACATAAGATATTAAAATATCATTTAATAATGATTTCATTAATAAATATGAAATCCAAATGAAGTCAACTCATAATTCGCTGAATATTTTGCAAATACTTAGTCACCAGGTGCCCTTCCTGAAATAGTAACTCCCTGATACTGACTTACTATATATAGTAAGTCTCTCCAAATATGCCAAGCAACAACTGCGGAGCTCCCGTCTCAAGAGACTGTCCAGGTGCCTCTGCTATAAATAGAAACCTTGACTCCCTGAAATAGTCACTTACTATAAATAGTAAGCGTGTCAAACGGAGTCCAACGGAGGTCAATCCTGGTCTCCCACTGAATACTGGAGGCAAAACACCCTCAATCACTACCAACAGTGACCCCCTAACCATCTGCTCTAGCCTACGAGGGTCAGGAATAGGCTAAACCATCTGTCTTCATGTTCGTACTAAATAGGGGACATTACATATGCCATCATGAAAGGTCCTCACATATTGCAAGCATGGAAATGCCCCCAAATGATCTATAGAAACTTTATCTTACTCCTAGCTATAAAGGAAACTAGTAACCTAGAAGTATAAATAGGACTGATATCAAAGATCATGTCCAAGTACAAAATCTCCCTAATAAGACCAAACTAAAAGTTTAAAGGAATTTCTTATTTTTCCATTTATCTTGCTTCATAAAGGTTGTACCTTTCCTTTAACATTGCTCCACAACTACTAACTCTTACAAGGATTCTTTCATCACTTCAATGATTAAACTAAACAACAATATGTGCGGCTATATATAATATTGGACTCTTAAATTTATTAATAAAGTTAATTTTTTATTCTTTTAAACCAACAAAATATTTAACTTACTAAATTTACATAATATTTAATCCTCAATTTGATTTGATTAAGTATATTTAAGTTGTCTATACATTTCATCAATTTACTTGACATACCTATTTTCACAAAATACTCATTAACCATTTTTGCTCAAGCAATCCAATAATGTATAATCAAAATTGATAGGTTAAACTGAATTAGGAAGAATATGCCTACATACGCTAAGGATTTGTCAATGAGGAAGATGTTTTTATGTAATTAACTATGGCAATCCAATTTTTTATATATATAATCAATACCTCGAGTTTAATTCTAACAACTATATATATTATCAAGTCTAATGCAACCATAGGTTATTGAACTTACTATCAATTAGATTAGTAACCAAGGAAAAGAATGACTCACTTGGTAAATGATCTTGATTAATTTAAATATTAGAATACTAATTTTAAAGTTTGAGATTTATTACTTTCCTAAAATTGGTTTTAAAGTTTGAAATTTATTACTTTCCTAAAATCGGTTTATATAAATCAAGGGTCATCTAATAATAACTAGCATCTAATAATAACTAATTGGTTAATTTATAACCAATTCTCAACTAAATAAACATCATCCATGTTTTTAGAATACATGTTTTGTTGCTTATTTGGCCTTCATAAATCTCTTTATATCCAACATCACACAATGCAATTGTATTAAAGCAAATTGTGATAATAAGCAAACATAAATCATTCAAATGCCTCACTAAGTGATTCAATGCATCTAACAATGTGTACAACACAAAAAATAGGCAGGTCTGATTTGTTTTTATTTCTAAGAATAATTAACTTTTAACATAGATATACATAGATACTTTTGAAAAGAGAACTATAATTAATTTTTAATATTAATATTTATCATGTCACATTATTGAATATCTTTGAGAATCATCATCAATTTTATTGAATAAAAATAACTTCAAAGCTACTTATTTCTTATAAAATTATCAAAATTTTGTTTTAAAATAATGAAAACTAGTAATAGCATCTAAAGGTACTCAAATTGTTGATGGACATATATCTTAACCCTATTAGCCAAGTATTGCTTATAATGACCCCTAAAAGATACAAATGTGCCTATCAATTATTTGATAAAACCTTTAGATAATGCTAGTAATCTCTTTGGTAGGGCACATGCTATAATTGATTGATCTTGAGAACATTAAAATCCACTACAATCATCTCCAACACCCCCAAATTTAAAGACAATACTAACTAATTCTACTTACACATGTTCCCTTTCTAAATTAAAAAGGTGGTGGAAGCATTTTCTTTTATGAGATGATCTACAAATTATCCAACACCCCCTATTATTGTTGGGTTAAACTAGCTCTTGGGTTAGAGTTAGTGAATTAACCATATGTGGCAGGTTCGTGAGTTGCATGTACTTGCATGTGTGTTGCATGTACTTGAATGGACTCGCATGTGGCTTGCATGTGTGTTGCATGTACTTGCATGGACTTGCATGTGTTTGCATGTTGATGCATGTAAGAATTCTTGATGTTTAAGGTTCTAAGTATTTCTTCTGTGAAAATTTCTTAGCTTGACAAGCCTGAGGAAGTTTGATGGAATCGGTTGAAGATTGATCCTTTGCTCACAGTGTGGAGATAAAGCAACATTTATTTTTCGATATGATATCCTTATTGAAACAAAAGGCTTGAGTTTGCGCCTCAATGCTTTGGCTCCCAAAAGAAGGTCGAACAGGTCTGTGTAAGATTGGTTGTGGTTGCTGCTATAAGGATGTTGGCTGTAGCAAGAACAAGATTGTAATGGAGTTGTATGTAATTTTTATACATGTATATGGGCTGATGGTTGTAAGACCTGATATGGCTTGCTCGATCCCTGAAAGGAAAGGCCTTGTATGTGCTTGTGAAAGGGGGATTTGACGCTAACCCCAAGAACTCCAAGACCAAGTTTAAAGGGGGGACTTTTGGGTTAAACTAGCTCTTGGGTTAGAGTTAGTTAATTAACCATAAGTGGTCTTGAGCATATGGTTTTGTGCTCCTCGTATTGGTCCATGGTTTTGGAGCTCATGGTTTTAAGCTCATGGTTTTAAACCCATGGTTTTGCATGTATGGAAGTCTATATAATGGCTTGGTGACTCAATTGTATGTGTAGTTGGTTGAAGCCTCTAGGCTCAACCCGATTGGGGTTGAAGGTTAATATGAAAATCTTCATTGCCGGTTTTTCCCCAATTTGGAGTTTTCCAAGGTAAATCTTTGTGTTGTGATTGTCTTCTTGTTCCAAGCTTGATTTGTGTTTCTATTTTTATTCTTCATCTGGTTCTTAAATATATCACAAAATCATTTTAACATAATTGAAACTTCCAATATTTTGAATCTTATTCTTCAGATAATATATCAAAATAATATTATATTTTTATTTTTTTTATCGTTTTTTGTCTTTTTTTGTCAAATTTAATATATTATATTTAACACTACTCTCCTTGAAATTATCAAAACTATTATTTACTAACATTCTAATTTAATCATTGTATTTGAGATAATAAAATGTATTTGTGATAGTAAAAAAGACATCCCCGCAATAACTGGACCCAAAAAAATCTTAAGACCCGCTAAAATTCAAACCTGATTTGTTAGACAAATTGCAATATCAAAAAAATGCTAACAGAAGCAAGTTCTCAAATTGCAAAACCTGATAAATTATTTTACATTCAATAAACAAAACAATATAAAAAAGTGACATACAACTATTACAAATGCCAAAAACATGAGTTTTCCTATAGCTAGAAGCACGACTCTGAACAAAAATACTGAGGTGTTATTTCAACTTGACTAAAACCAATATTAAAAAAAGAGTAGAACACAATTTTGTCCTACTTCAGATTGGAATCAGCTACAAGACATCTAGAAATCATAAAAACAACCTTAAATGAGGTCTTCATATCCACTAAGGGGTTTTGTCAATTTGGTCCATATAGAAGCTGCTCAAACAGTTCGATATCATTACTTGGCTGTCATCGAACTGGACAAATGTTACCTTACGTGAGTTCAATCATTTATGATATAATATAAAGGCTTGTTCTCTTGCCAAGGAATGGCGAATGTTACAGAAGCCAAGACATTATACTAAATTAGTATGATTTCTTCATAGTAGCATTAACGCCAACTTGGCTAAATATAGATTGAGTAATCTATTTGTTGCATTAAGCTCAAAAGAGAAATGGGTTTGTTTTGTGTTGATCATATGGGTCAAACAATGCAAACAAGAATAGTTTTCCTAGTGTTACTCAAAGCACCATGAGCCCTCTCTGCAAAATCATTCGACCTAAAATCCTTTTGCCAGTTGAATTAGCACAATTCGAAGAGAAATCCAATCCCATTGCCAATAAGAAACCTTCAGAAGTCTTTGACATAGTTCATAGCAGTCCCAACCCAAAGTCTTTCCCAAATCCCCGAGCTAAATTGGCAAGATTTCTAGATTAACAAGATATAGAGTATGGACGGTACGTAAAGGTATGCATGCATTATATCAAAGCAAAAGAAAATAGTTACATTGTATGCTCTGGGCCAATTACCACAAAGTTTAAGCACTGAATTTACATATTTTCCTTCTAAATTTGCCTAGGATGGAAAAGATTTACAAACTGGCCCTCTGTTTTAAGAATATCTTCTAGTTGTTGGAGCTCCTGTAACATGTTCTTTTACTAGTTGCTCAAGTATCTCGGCTATCAGGCTTCTTGATTGATACTCAGATATCAAGCTTAGTATATGTTGCCAGTAAAAGATAAAGAGCATTATTGGGAAACTCGGATACTGAACACTGAAGTTACAGAATCAAAAGTCAAAAGAATTCAACGGTAAAAAACAGTTGGTCTCTCTTTCAACACACCTGTTCTGGTTGATTGTCTTTCTGATTCCTTAAACCGCTTATCGTCTTGGATAGCTTTGGCTGTCTTTCTGTTATAGTTTTTGACAAAAAAAACTGCTTTCTGAAACTATCATGTAACCCAAACCTGCTGAACTTTTCTGATACTTTTTCAGACGCTTGAACCGATGTAATCTTTAGAATAATTTGTCAACTGAAATTTCCTTTTTAGGCTTCCAAATTCCATGTCAAAGCTCATCTTTCACTCTACTCGTAATCTCAAAATTTCAATTGCTATTCTCTTACGATAGTACGGAATGTCCTCCTGGAAGAAACATCTAAAACATACTCAATATTTTTCTCAATTTCAATTTGAAAGAATACTATTTAAATCGAAAATCTCTGCTTTACTATTTGCTTATCATTTAATTCCAAATTATTAATCTAACTAAAGCTAGTACTACTTTTCTATGCTTATTGGAAATTAGCACCAATTAACATACCTGTGTGAAACTCGGTGGCATTCCACGACTATGGAAATCGGCATATTTGACCATGAATACTCCACAGTCATCACTGTCAAAGGTAAAATGTCAGCATAACCCATCCTACCAGATGTTCAATTGACATAAACTGCTAATATAGAGGTCCTAACGTGGATAATGTTCTTGTGGAGATTATTGGTGATGCTAAGCAAAACAAGCTATAAACAGAAACTTGCATAATAACAAATTATATGGTGTCAGAATTGCAGCAGGTAAGGATGGATGGAGTGAAGAACAAAGTAGAAATGGCTTTCACTTTATTAATTCAAAATGAAAAATATATTCATATTTATAGACAGTGATACAACAGTTAAACCGTCCAAAGGAAAATCTGAAACTGTACACAATTAAATTGTGTTAATTTAAAGATTAACACGTTAACATCCTCCTCTAATCTAAAAGAGTTGTAATCAAATCAAGTATTCCTTGGAATTTTTCAAATTTCTCTTGTTCAAGCATTTTGGTAAGAATATTTGTGGGTTGATCTACAGTGGGACAATATTTGATTTGTACATTTCCATCTTTCACCTAGTGTCGAAACAAATGATATTTTGTGTTGATGTGTTTGGTTTGATTGTGGAAGACCAGATTTTTGGTCAATTTGATTGCAGATTGATTGTCGAAAAGAAATTGTGTGGATGAGACCTATGTGTCTACAAATCTGAAATCTTCAAGAATCCTTCGGAACCATAGTATTTCGCTAATTCATCAAAAAAATTTGAAAGTCATTATTAGAGGGAATTTCTTCTTGAAAATCTAGAGATTGGCATCCTGAGCTTGGACATCTTGGGCTAGAGATTCTGTATGTGGATCCAGTTGCAAACTGGGGAGAAGAATGCGGTAGATAACACTAAAAGGGAAGAAAAGAAACCTATCATCATTGGACCACTTCCAATGTTTGTAGATGTTCTGTGAGGTGAACATTATGATAATGAGATTAAAAGTGACAGGTGATGACATTGACTGCTTGTAGGAATCCTGTACAGCTCTGAACCTAAAAGCTGGTGGGGGCAGAATAATGAAAAATGTATAGGGAGAGGAATGCTTCAAGGAAAAAGAAATCTCATAGGCAGCAGCAAAGGTGGCAGAAGGGACTACAATCAAGCCAATGCTTATATACAATGAGGAGAGCATCTTTAGATAGCCCTTTAATCCTAACTTCCTTATTTCAAGCAGTATCTTGTCTTCATTTCTTCTATTATCTTGAGACTATGACAAGTCTGCTAATTCGTCCTACCAATAATATATGTGAAAAACCCAACGAAATAGATCGGTCCCCGGACAGGCTAACTGTTAAGGAATGCTCAACCAGGTGGAAATCTTTTGGAAAATGATTAGTTAAAATATCTCAAATAACAGTTTCTAATGAGGCTTATCATGCTGAATACGTTCTTTCAGTTCATCTGTTTGTGGCACTTACCAAAAAATCAATGTATCACTTTGGGCTGTGTCATAATGCTATGTTATTGTTGAAGGGGGAAAACTAACGAGATAATACATTATATTGGAGAAGGTTATACACTTGCAAAGGAGTCATTGGCTTAAATTTAACGGCACAACGGAGATGAGATTGAACATCTTCAAGGTTCAGAAATACACTGACATTTGATGATAAATATCTCTAGGATTTAGAAAAATGCAAGTTACAATAATTTTGCTGTGTTTGAGCATACCCATTTCTCTGTAAGGGAATATTTTCTACATGTTCATATCTCCAACTATCCAAATTGAGACAATTTCTACATTTATCCTCTGCTTCATCTTTAATATACCTGGTCTGAAAAAAAGAAAATAACTGTTAAATAATCTATAGTAAATTAATTATAAAGAACTATTTGAATATTAAACTTTAAAACAATTCAAAGCATAAGCAGGGGCTGAAAAAGGAAGTTGCACACACCAAAACCTCAAAGATGTGATCATCTCTTATATCTAATGAATCAAAATACTGGATTTTGTTCTCTTTCATATTGATGACGGCCAACGTCCAATGGTATAACTTGTGAACAGGAACAAGAATCTACACAGACAATATAAAGTATCACAATTGCAATTATATTCCACTTAAACAAATTTAAACAGAAGAGAGAAGTGAGAGCATTACGGAATCGCAATCAAGCAGGTTATAGCCAAGCTTTTCGTGTGTTGTCCATCTCTTGACTGCTTGGTAATCATATTTTCCCTTTTGATTAAAAAGCTAACAAGTAAATATGTTGCATTAGATCAGGACAAAAGAAGCAAGTTGCAAAAATTAAATGAAATTGTTCGATATCATGTCAAAATATGCCACCTATTATGTCCATCCACAAATACTTCATCATTCTCATTGAACTAACTTCTACAAATCCAATCACAAAATACCTTTGTATAAAAAAAGGTATTAAAAAAGTGGCACTTTAAGAATCGTATGGGTTCCCTTTTTTCCCTCTCCTTTAATAATTCCAAATATAAGTTTACTACCTGTCAGTAAAAAATACACGTTTAGAATGAAAAAATTGTGATCAAGAATGCCATATTACGAATGGTTTTGAACATATAGTATCTTACATTAGGAAAAGAAGATGCAATGACTTACTTCATCATTTAACCAGGTTCTGGGTAAGAGACATCGAAAGCTTTTTTTACTAATTTCTATATTAGAATTTTCGTGTATCACCAAGACTTTTTGACTGAACAAAAAACATGTCAACATAAAAGTCTTAGCTCATGATGAAAAGATTATATTAAGCCTGCATACTCTATTTGAAAATTGATAGTATAATGCAGCTGTTATAATACCTGTCGGAGGCAGATAGAGCATTCTCGACTTTAGCCTCCTCTTCTATAGTAAGCGGAAGAAACTCATTTCTTACCGTGTCCTGCAACAGCAAACTTATTAAACATTAAATTATTTAAATACGAGGAAAGGAGATAATTAGAGGATTGTAACATCATATCAGTGTCATCATTGTTGTCTTGGGGTTAAACCTTACCGTCACAATTGCCTCTTGTTAGGGAAAAAAACCCTTAACTCTTGCTCTGCCAGTTTCATATCGAGAATTGCGTAGGGACTAAGTTGGATTGAGATCTTGGAGCATATTCCAGCACCATTTTAGGTAGCTGAGGGACGAACCTGGTAGAGCGCAGCTCAATTTCTGAGTTTTGGTGGCAGTTTCAGGACAGTCCGCGGCAAATTGGGCAGAAACCTTTGGCAGAGCCCCTTGTTGACACGAGCAACTACCTCCTGAGCACCATTTGTAGTGGGTTTTGGACCAATCTGGGCGAAATAGGAGGAGAAACCAGGACTGCACAACATCTGATCTGATTGTAACAAGTTGGAGGCTATTCTGGAAGGGTGACTAGGGCATAAAGGAGCGCCAACATCTACAGCGGTGGTCGCTGCACATTTTTAGGGTAAAAGGGGCGTCGGGAAGGGCAATCCACCATACATTACGATCAGGGTTTGTAGACCATTTGCTGCAGTCACCTGTCTACTCCATTCGCAGTTAATCACGTTCAGATCTCACCCCAAAAGGAGTTTTATGAGGCTGTTACGACTGACAGACATCTTCTATACCTGTCACCAGCTTCATTGTCGTTTGAATTGTAAGGCAAAATAGAGACAATTATATTTGCCCTTTGCCAAGCCATTGTATGGGATTGAATGACAATAATGTAATCATGAGGGTTTCTTTTTGTATGGAAAGAGGATCTTCTCTCAGAGCAAATTAATAAATTTTATTTTACTGTTGATTGATACAAGTCAGCAGCATGTGTAAGTCCCTTTACTTCAGTTGAAACGATTGACAGTCTACAGGTGGAATTAGCATAAGAAAAAGAGAAAGAACCCAAAAATGTGAGGGAAAGTCAGACCAGAGACACCACACAATATTTTCCGATCATAAGATGTTTCGCTCTAATTGACATAAATGATTAGAGATATAAAGTGTAGATGTCTAAGAGACATCCATTACAGTGCACACCAACAAAATAGCACTGAACATCTTTAATCAGAGTAGAAAAAATAGTTCCAAGGTCATAAGAATACTTTAAGAGGTATTAATTATTCCCCACAAATCTCTACTACACTTAACAATTAGCATGTAAAAGTAAGTTGTAGCTAATCCTCTATTTAATAGCACTGAACATCTAAGAGACAACCATTACAGTGCACACCAACAAAATAGCACTGAACATCTTTAATCAGAGTAGAAAAAATAGTTCCAAGGTCATAAGAATACTTTAAGAGGTATTAATTATTCCCCACAAATCTCTACTACACTTAACAATTAGCATGTAAAAGTAAGTTGTAGCTAATCCTCTATTTAATAGCACTGAACATCTAAGAGACAACCATTACAGTGCACACCAACAAAATAGCACTGAACATCTTTAATCAGAGTAGAAAAAATAGTTCCAAGGTCATAAGAATACTTTAAGAGGTATTAATTATTCCCCACAAATCTCTACTACACTTAACAATTAGCATGTAAAAGTAAGTTGTAGGAAATAGAGTTTGAAGTGCAAGTTTTCAAGCATTTTTGAGATGTCATCCTTCTTGAGGCAGCTCTATTAGAGAGAGATATGTAATGTTTTACTTGAGGAACCATGTATTTTCCATTCTAGTTTCTAAATAGAGCATTACCTACAAATCTCATGCATTTTCGAGATGTCATCCTTTTGAGGTAGTTCTATTAGAGATATGTGATGTTTTACTCGAGGAACCATGTATTTGCCATTGCCATGAAATTTATGAAGCATATCTTGTGAAATTTGGTCGAGGATACTAAAGAAAAAAGATACCAACAATTGGTAGTAATTTCTTACATTTCCCTTTTATGTGAGCTAAGCAAGAAAGAATCTAGTGACTTCCAACAAGAAGCTTGTAGTCTTTATGGTGAGACTTAAATTTAAGAAGAAGAACGTTGTTGTACACACCTTCAACAAAAAGATAACAATTCAATCAAGTACTAGAGGAATTCAAGGATGTATACTCATTTCTCATTACTGAACAAACCTTGGAAATAAATTTCCATGCATTCTTTTCCAATTTAGCTACCAGCAAGCATGGTCATGATTGAGTGTATCTATCTAATAGATAGATTCTCGAAGATTGAGAGTCGTATGTCTTGAAAGAAGGATATATCAACTTAGGAAACAATTCGACTATTCTTTTTTAATGTATATGTTAACTCTAGATTAACATCCACCATCATATCTGATAGCGATGCCAGATTACTGAGAAATTTCTGAAGAGCATTTTGGTCAATGACAAACATAAAACTGAACAAGTCTAGCACTCTTCATCCTCAAATTGATGGACTGAAAGAAGTTGTTAAAAAGATGTTTGCTCATCTTCTCAAAACGTACAATTCCAAGAAGCGTCACAATCAGGATGAATGCTCATTTGAGGGTGATTTAGGTTCCCAACAATTGATACTCATTGATATAACGTTTATTGCCATCAATGTAGCAATTTCTTCAACTCAAAAGGAATATGCTAAATAAATTGAGCACATCCAACAAGAAGTGGAAAGGCATTCCGTAGAAGTCCAATGCGAAATACAAAAAATGGTATGATCAACATCAAGGGCCACACAACTTCAGAAGTGTGGATATTCTGTGTTTTCATTTGCAGAACGAAAGACTCAAGGATGTAACTACAAAAAACTGCCCTCTGCAGTATAGTCAAACGCCATCACTGAGAATGGTTGGAGATAACACCTTTGAATTGATTCTTCTAACTTATCTTGGTTTTTATCCTAGTCTTCAATGCAAAAATCCTTGGGTCATTAGTTTTCACCTATTTTTGGAAACAAGAGAAATTTAGCTAGTTGAAGAATAACTATAAATGAGGATCAAGCTATTGAAACTAAGATCAAACGCACAAGGAACCCAAAACAAATTCTCTAAGCAGGTCAAGTTCCTTCCTAAGGAAAATGGTAAAGCTGACCTTATGTTGCAAGAACTCTATTCAAATCTTCTCTCTCAACATGTAGCAATGGAACATCACAACTTAAGGGGAGGCAACTGTTCCAGGAACATTTAACACTTTGATCACTATGCAAAACAATGGCTGCTCTTTCTGCCGCATGGTGGCTTCAACACTAGCTTCAAGATCATCCCAAGCAGAAGCAGCATACCACAAAGACGTAAGTCTCAGTATTCTAGAGCACATGACTCCAACAATGTTAATACTACTTGATTATTTCCAGTACATGTAGAAGATGGTAAAATAAAGAATCTAAACTAGAAGATAAACTGTATTGTAATTTCTATGACACATTTTCATCTCTCTGGGCGTGATAGAAGAACAACCTCCAGGTTGATAAATATAACTCAGATTATTTCACAAAACTTTGTATAGTACAGTCTTGCAGTTACAACTTTAGCATGGTATCATGTAGCCTCTTTATTCTCTTTGTATCAGACCAGATAAAACTCATGGTGAGCCACCAGCCACAGATTAATGGATAACTCTGGAGAGTCTCAAGAAACATACTATTCAGAAAGAAAATGAAGTTGAACAAGCCTCAGAATTCCACAAGCTATTATTCAAAAAAAAATGTAATAATTCATCAGCCGTTACAACTAGGCATACAAAAAGACAAAGAAATTGAGCAATTAACATTGTTAGATCATAAAATTGTGAAGTAAATTACTGAGATGAGAAAGTGCAGAAACTCTGCATTGACTAGAGTCCATATAATCCAAATTCCACTAAGAAGATACTACAGATCATAGTTTGTTGGAAAAGCCATTACCTTAGATTGCTTCTTGGGCCTTCCACTTCTTCTCAAAAACAATTTCCATATCCTTTGCGGGAAGTTAAAAAAGTTCACGCTTCTTCTACCCCTGACTCTTCCTCTTCCGTTCCCCCTCCTCTCTCTCCCTCCAACTTTCAAATCCATTAAAATTTGCTGTTTCCAAACGATACTCCCAATGCAAATGTGCAGTCCCAGCCCAGTTGTCTTGGTTAAGTTGTGTACTGAAGTGGCGGGAAACAGGAACAACTTTCAGTACATTAATGGCGTTGTCCGCCGGCGCCGTCACAAAGAATTTATGGCTTTTCTCCCTATCTCTTTCCCCTGTACCTTGTCTGTTGTTTGCACCGGGGAAAAACAATTCACCTTTGAAATTTAATTTTTCACGCCTCCAAACTCCGTCCTTTTTTTTTTTTTTCAAAAAACTGCATTATATATATTATATATTATTTATACATTATAATATATTACTAGCTTATCTATCTTAATATATTAAGATATATATACTATACGCCGAGAGATATAATTTTGGAGGCGTATTTTTTCTCTTTTTTATTTTTTTATATTTAAAAAATACGCCTCAATAATGATATCTCTCGACATATAATATATATATATCTTAATATATTAAGATAGATAAGCTAGTAGTAGTCTGGTGCAACACATAACATGAATTAATATACAATTATACAATAGTATCTTATTATATTATTAGATAAATAATAATATTTTAATATATTTAATATAAATAATGGTTAGGGGTCAAACATGGATAGGTTCAAAATTTTATTAGGTTTGAGGTTCAAGTTTAATTAGGGTTAGGGTAAAGGTTAAAATAGGGTTTAATTAAGGAAAAACTTTTAAGTTAGGGTTAGGGTTGAATTAGGGGAAATATTTGAGTTAGTGTCAAGGTTAAACTATGGTTAACATTCAAATAACATTAGGATTAGTCCTAAAATAAGATTATGAATTTATAAATCATAAGGGTTGGCATTCAAATAAATTTAGGATTTATGGTTCAATTAAATTTATGATTAATGCTAAATTAGGGGAAGGGTTTGGGTTAGGTTGAGGGTTAAGATAATGGTTAGAGTTAGGGTTATGATTATGGTTAGGGTTATGATTATGGTTAGGATTAAGATTTAAGGTTATGGTAAGGGTAAGGATTTACATCATGAATAGGGTTCTAGGGTTGGGGTTAGAATTATGGTTAGCATTATGGTTTACGATTAGGGTAAGGATTATGGTGATGATTAGGGGTATATCATGTAGTTAGAGACAATGTTAAGGTTAGGGTGAGGGTGAGATTTTTGGGTAGGGTAAAGTTTAGGATCAAGATTAGGGTTAGGGGTATATAATAGTTAGGGATGTGGTTAGGTTTTGGGTAGGCTTAGGGTTAGTGTTAGAGTTTGGGTTAAGATTATGGTTAGGATTAGGATAATGGTTAGAGTTAGGATAACGATGAGGATTAGTGTTATCATTATAAATAGAGTTAAGTTTAGGATTATGCTTAAGATGAGTAGTGGGGTTAGGGTTGGGGTTAGCATATATAAAAAGGGTTACTGAATCCTAATTCAATCTCTAAACCTAACACTAACCTTAATCCTAACACTAACTACAACACTAATTATAATTCTATTTCTAACTTGAATTGTAACCCTAATTCTAATTATATAACCTTAACCTTAACCCTAACTAAACCATCTTAAATATATTGGAACCCTAACCTTAATTATGTCATAATCCCAACCTAATCCTAATTTTATCTTTATGCCTAACCCTAAACCTAATATTAGCACTAACTCATACGCTAATCCTAATTCTATTTCTAACCCTAATCCTAATTCTATCTCAAACCCTAACACTAACCGTAATCCTAACCATATCTTTATTCCTAACCCTAAGCCTAATCATAATCATAATCTTAACATAAACCCCAACCCCAATCCTCATCCTAATTATATCTCTAACCCTAACCCTAACGCTAACACTAATTGCAACAATAATCTTGATTCTATTTCTAACCCTTATTGTAACCCTAATTCTAATTTTATCTTTAATCCTAATCCTAATCCTTACACTATCTCTAATCCTAACCCTAATCCTAATTTTATCTTTAACCCTAACCCTAATTCTTACACTATCTCTAACCTCGTCTCTAACCTTAACCACAACCCTAATCCTGATTTTATCTCTAATCTTCCTATCTCTAACCCTAACCCTAATCCTTACTCAAACCCCAACCCTAATTAACCTAATTCTATCCCTAACAAATACACTAACCCTAATCTTGACCCTATCTCTAACCCTAACCCTAATCCTAATGCTAACCCAGTCTTAATCCTAATTTTATCTCTAACCATAACCCTAATCCCAATCCTAACCCTAACCCTAATTAATTTAATGTTGGCTCCATCATAACCCTAATCCTAATTCTATTTCTAACCCTAGTCCTAATTTTATCTCTAACCCTAACTCTAACCCTAATCCTATCCCTATCTCTAACCATAACCCTAAGCCTAATCATAATCATAATCCTAACACAAACCCCAACCCCAATCCTAATTCTAATTCTATCTCTAACCCTAACCCTCAACCTAACCCTATTCTAATTGCAAAAGAGAATGGTTTTTGTTTCTTTATTTGTCTTCCTTGTTTCACTTGAATTAAAATAATTATGATAAGAAAAGAGAAGGGAATTCATTCCACTTAAGTTCCATTTAGTTGACACAACTCCATGCCTGTATGTATGGTTTATGTATAGGGAAAACTTGTTTCTCTTGTTTTCTTATTCACATCTTTATGATAACCTCTTCTAATGGAGATAAATATTTATTTATATAAAATAAGATATTGTTTATAAGTACACTATTAAATTATATGAGAGGATTTATGAAGTGAAAAAAATAAAATTTTGTTTATAGATAATATATCAAGTAATTTATAGAATGATAAAATAAAATTTAAACAATTTTAAAAATAAAATTTATTTAATTTTAAATAAAAAATTGATAAAAAAAATATAATTAAATAATTAGTATATTTAAAAGACAGAATCATTAAATGATCATTATTTTAAATTTATAAAAGATAAAAAAATAATGATTATGCATTACCAAGTTTTATTTAAAAATGATTGGAAGATTACCAAAACATCAATATAAAAATAAAAATGAAGTGATAAATAAGTATACAAAAATAATGATATATAATAATACAAAGTAACATACTTTATATGGGGAAAAGGTAAAACTAAAATGATTAAAGGATCATCACTTTTGTTGGGAAATAAAAAGATATGATGATTAGATAATTATAAGCTTTATTGATAGGGTGATTAAATAAATTTAATGGTGAACAATGTATGGGACAATTTGTAGCATATTTAATGTTAATACTTTACATTGGGAAAAGGTAAAATAATATCCTCGTGGCCTCTTTCTAAACCTCGCATATATTCCATTTGAACCATCACCATTTACTAAAAGGTTGAGACTTATTTCATTATTTAAACATAGAAAATAATTGATATATACTCTTATACATTTTGTATGTTTATTATGTTAATTGCAACCGGAAAACTTGTGTGTATTATGTTCAGGGTTTGAGATCGAAACTGTGTAAAGAGAAATGGAATGCAATCGGAGGGGGAAAATTGTTGATCTTTATTTTATAATTGAAATTATAGAGCCGCTGTTGTTCTAGCTTCCCAAAGCTCCTTGGCTTTGTTGGGATCATTTGTTAAAGTAGATGTGCATTCTTCGTTGCAATTTGAGAAGTATTTATCCGATGTGTTATGTAATTCTGATGAACAGCGACAAGTAGGTTGTTGACGCTACCTATACAAATATAAAAGCATAAAAGTTGTGAGCCACTTTGATATATTGTTATCCAAAATCTTTTCAGAAATTAAATTCTGACAATTTTTTAAAGCTAAAGCGTATCTATTCGGCTGCATATTCGTCCTCCAAATCCCTTCTCTCAAGTAAATGTGTATGGGATAAATGCTTGACAGAATAATTTTACAATGATATTTTTCCTATGAAAACTGTGGAAATGATAAACGAGTCTGAGATAAAAGATCACCTGAGGAATTGCGAGGAAGAAAACCAAATCTGCAGCAAAAATAAATTGCCCTTTTAATTAGCTTTCTAGGGTTGAAAGTATATTGAGTTTACCTGCAAATAAACAAAAAAGAGAAGAATATGGGTTACATAAGGTGAAGAAGTAAAATCTATACATAAACCTGGAAAGATACTCACAAAAATAAAAAGAGATAAAACAAGTAGAATTGCCTAAACCTAGTGTTCCAGATCTACATAAGATGACTTACTGTTGAATCCATGAGAACAGATCAAACTGTGAGAATCCTCCCTCCGTAATGTCGCTGCCATGATCCCCCCTTCTTACTGTGTTTGGTTTGATGTATATAGGGGTTTTCACTCCGTCTTCTCTCCATTGCATCTCCACATAGAGAGAAAACTCTCCTCCTCCTCAAGCACGCGATGGTGAAACTTATGATATCTTTTGATCCCTTTGTATGCATGCAAGATTGTATATAACGGCTGCCTCTTCCAATGCCAGTTGCTACCTCTTCCACTTCCAACTTCTCTGTATCCTCCATTTCCTTCTTGACCGGCAGAGTGCACGTCAAAATACTTCCTACAATTTCAAATGTACACGGATTTTGATTGTGGTTGTGATGCCACTGTAGGGAACGCCTCTCGGCATAATAATATATTATTATATATTAGTTATATATATATATATATATATATATATATATATATTATAAATTATTTATAAATATAATAATATATAATGTATAATATCAATGTAACATTATAATATTAAATATATAACAATATTATATTTTATTATATTATATATTAATATTTAATATAATATGATATATTATATAATATTATTTATGATATAATTTATGAAACAAATAATATATAATAAAATATATAGTATAATATTATATTATATAATAACTAGGATATCTATAATATAAACTTGTACCTTTTCACCTTCCTATGCTAAATAATTTCAAATGATGGAATTTTTGATGGCTTATTACCTCTAATGACATCACTTCTATTTTGTTGTTCACTTCTATTGCATGGTGGATACACAAGTGAAAAATTTGGTGATAAATCATCACTAAAAGTAAAAAGTTATTGAATTGTGTTCACTTAAAAATCAAGTCTAATGTTTATTGTGCATCAAAATTTTGAATATTCTATATTCTCCATCTACACTACATTGGATGAGGCATTTAAGTTTTGTTGCACTATTATGAGCAAATTTTGAACTTACATGCTCATCTTCCTTTAAAATGAGAGCATATCCATTTTCACTATATAATTTCTCAAGTTTTCATATACAATTCATTTGAATATTTTCACAACAAACCTCCAATCTCATTTCCACTTGCATCAAAAAAAATATTCTTCATGCTCAAAGATCGAAGTAGCATCTTCATATACATAGGCATCACTATCCAAAAGATTGAAGATTTGTTTTAGGTTGCTAGAAAATAGCCATTTTCTCATAATTTAGCTTACAAATTGCTAAGATTTAAAAAAACATGTAAATTATTGCAATCATTTATTTCTACAGATAGATATTTATTGCTAATATAGAGGAGATTGTTGCAATCTTGTAAGTTTGAGATTATGAGTTCTATCTTAATGGGGCTTTACGTATTATTTTGTAGTTTGGTTTTCAAGAATTTAGCATTAGCTTAAGCGACTTTAAAATCATTACAAAAATTGATCAACTGTGGTAGAATTTAGAACTCAGTTGAACCATAACCGCAATTGAACCCTAACCCTGATATAATTGTAACCATATCCCTAATGAATTCCTAACCCTAACCCTAATTCTAATTGACCATTTATTGAATCCTAACCCTAATTGGGCTCTAACCTTAACTTTGAACCCTAATTAAATTAATTGAAATTTGACTTGTACCATAATTGAATAGTAACCATAATTGAACTCAAAATTTTAGCCTAATTAAATCCTTACCTAAAAATAATAGACATTGTTGTTCAAGAAACAAAAATTTTGGTATTATAGGTCTTCTCATATAAAGGAAAATACTTGTTTATAAAAAATGGCAAAAAAACAGTTATACATAGGTGATTAGAGGGGTTTCATATTCGACAACATTGCATTCACCTTTCCTCACCAGCATAAAAAAAACCAAAATCACCACTACTCTCAATTTTTTTTACATTTGACAGGACCGGCCTTGTTCTAATATGATGCTTTTTTAAATAAAATTATAAATAATTTTTCATGAATAAAATACCCAAATGCAGGTTTTCCCTTGGGTCTGAGCTCTGAGAAACTTTATCATTGTCTCCCTTTGAAAAGGTATGTGCAAATCTGTTATGGAAAATAGTAGCATTACTCCAAGCCCTTAGATGGGTAGCAGTGAACCTTCGCATACACATAGTCCATGTGTTCCTGCTCATTATTCAGCTCATCTTCACCCACCCCAATGTGTGATTTATGCTTCTTCATTAGCTCATTATATGCATTTTCTTCTAAGATTTCATTCTGCAAACCAATATTGAACACCATACATAGCAAATTGATCCTCCATATTTACATTTCTGTGGATCACATTTGAAGAGAGGAGGGGCGCCAAATAGTAGGGGGGCAATAGAGTTGTGAAGGAAGAATTATTGTTGGAAGGTCAAATCTAAAAAGGTAGGGAATGAATAGGGGAAGGTTGTGTCTTTAAGAAAAAAGAAAATACAATCTTGTGATAAACCTATCAATGAAAGAGCGCGATGAAAAGAGAGGGGCGTGAGTAGAAGTGGCAAGTGATGGGTTGTGTTGAAGGAGATAAATGGAAATTGGTTGTGAAACGATTGTTTTGAGTGAGTGGGAGTAATGTATGAGATGATGTTTAAAAACATAGCAGAGGCAGATTGGGAGTTCGAAGAGAAATGAAGCCATGAAAGGCCAAATCAGAATGTAATTTATGGTCAATTTAATAAAATTGAATTTTGCTTATGATAGTTACTTATGTGAAATGTTGAGTTAATGATGCAATTCTTATTTTCGTGTTTCATTTTCGAGTTGATTCATAGAGGGGAGGAGCCTCTGCATCATCAATCCACTTGCTATACCTGAAAACATATTTAGAGAACATATAAGGCCCTGTTATTCAATATTTGACTTAAGTTTTGCACTTTAGAGTTGTAATTGCTTCATTACTATAAATCAAATTGCGATTCAAATGAAGGGGTCTATGTTTTCATTTCCAGAATTGCAAATCTTAGAAATACACATATTTGCTTATGTAAACTTCCCCCAAGTATGATAAATAGAATGAAATGCAATAACAAAAGTGTATAGTTTATATCGAAGCTTACACTATAATAGGCTCACTCAATGTTGTCATGTCCAAGAAATCCAAAGCAAAGAAACAACATTTAGTATGGAGTCGAATGTGGAAAATATGATGTACAGAGATATTAAGAATTAAAATCTAGCAACGGATAAAACAACACTGACCATTTATGCTGGTACTGAAACTCTCCTAGCATATGCAGCATTCTCCTGGCATATGTGATGTGTAGCCTCTCCAATCAGGTTTTTTTATCGCTGCAAGTCAAACAAATATGTCAAGACTGTCAAAACTAACATGAATTCTCTGAAGAATCAAAAGAATTGTTAGTTTAAAGAATCAAGAAACTTCCACAAAATATAAGAAAAACCATTAGACTGGATAGCATAACAGCTCTTCTACAAGCTTAAAGAAACCAGACAAGTCTCTTGTTCAACTCACACAAACTCTAGACATTTTATTATAAGATAGTATGAATACATCCATTAAATCCTTACAAAAGTTTCATAGAGGAAACACATAAAGATGTCAAAGCCGAGGAATGGATGTTAGGGACTTCCAAGTATTGAGGACATGTTATATGCTAAGGCAATTATGAGTTAGCATGAGTAGAACACACAAACCTCAAGGGATGGTAGGGGCCATAGAGGTCCCTGGCATAAAGGACCATGTCACTAATGCTCAAACACATTATCATATGTAAATTTTACAAAGGTCCAAAATTCCCTTTATCTAATAACTAACCACAAATTTCCTACCATTTGAAGCCCTTGATGTCTAACAGTAAACCAATATCCACCATTTTTAACTACATGGTCACTACAATTTCAAATTCTTCATTAACCATAAGCAAGGCTATACAAATAGTTTTTAGCAAGAAAACATTGGCAAGGTGGGAGCATGCCATCATGATGAATCAGGTTGAAACCCTATAGGGATTGTTCAGCCGTGATTGTATGTCCAGTTACTTGAGAATTCCATGATGAATCTCTAGAGAACAAATACCCAATATATACTTCAATAGCATGAATTATATAAAGTCATTATAAATAATCATAATATCAAGGTTTTGAAGCTTATGGATTGCTGAAAAGAGAAATTAGGGCTCAGGCAAAAAAAATCCAAATGAACAAGGCAAAGAAAGCTTACATTTTGCACTTGACGCTACCATCATGGTTGCAAAAATGACAGCTGAAGACAGTACTCAAATTCTCCTAGTTTTTCTTTGGCAGAGCCTTCTTCGACACTTTCTCTTCCCCATTTTTATAGCAAATCAAAATCTATTTAAGACCTTCGAATCTACAACCGCAGTTAATTCATGCTAAAAAAGCTAACAAAACAAATTGTAACAAATGACCCATGAAGAGAAGACAAGGGGAAGAAAAAATTCATGGAAACTTACACAAGAAGAGAGGCTTTTCTTCAAGTTGTCTACCACAGAAGAAAAATCGTTTGCAGGAAACAATCTATAGAAAAAAAGCCTTTGTGGTTTTCTCACGGGTAGCCAAAAGAGGTCAAAGTTGCAAACAAATATGCAATGTCTGCACAACGGGACCACTGGAGCCACCGTGGAAATCCTAAGCACTTCAACCTTGGGATCTTCCATTGCTGCAACTCATGGGAATCGAATATGACTCGTAAATTTTTCAAATAAAGAAATCCCTAAAACAAAAATTGAATGAAACCAAAGAAAACCCTAAGAAAACAATTACCGGCCACGAAAATGAAAATTCTAAAGGCAAAAGCATTTACCAACGTCCAACGAACTCCCATGAATCAAAAACCCTAAGAAAATAGTTACCAGCTGGCGAAAACGAAAAACCTAACGGCACAAGCATTTTCCGACGTCTTATGGTTTTCGAGAGCAAAAGGAACACATACTTCCACCTACCTGTTGTTGGAACTACAAAATTTTGTAAAAATCTCGTTGGCCATTCATTCTCATTAGCGTCCCAAAGAGTTCTAAAGTTTCCTTCATAAAGCATACTCACCAAGGTACGGATCAATTTTTATCATATAATCACATAAATTTTATCTAACCCTAATTTTTTTTTATATATGGAACATATCGGCATAAGATAATGCAAGTCTCACCAATACTAATGCACATTCCCTTCAATATATCGGTGAGAAACTAGTTTTTTCATGCCAATGAGGACATATGTCGGGAGTACACGGGTTCACAGTTTATATCGACAGGACAATGGCTATTGGCATGACGGTGTGAGGTCATATCAAGCTCATACTTATCCCACTGCTCGGAGCACAAGAACATGTATCAGCTAGACTAGATTCATTGGAGTAAGGTTCCAAGAGACAACCTGAGACCTCATCGGTCTTGCTGATAAAGCAAAGGAGGACTCATTCGATGAGACAGTGATGCCAAGAAGAGTTCGAGGAGTCTTGTCGACCTCCCGTATTATACCAACAGGATTGGGCGTGACAACATGTATGGAGATAAAAATTGTCGGAGGAACAATGTGTGTGGTCTCGCCGAAGAAAGGATGTGTTGATAAGATAAGCCTCAGTGGGGAGATCTAAGGAAGGTCACGGCGAGTATTATTCCCATCGGTAGGACAATTACTTTGCCTCGGCAACTTGAGTTGACAAAAAGATTATCTCGGTGAGACAAAGAACCTTTAGAATAAAGCAGAGAACTATTGGCCCAATTCGTTAGGTCATGGTGATAGGTTTGCTTCGGTGGGAGTCACAGTAATATAAGAAAAATAATAAAAGGAAAATTGTCAAGGAGACTTGAGGTGTCGGGGGAGCTACAAGAGGTCTTAGCGGATATGTGAACGTTGAACAGAAGGATCGATCAAAGATTTAAAATGTCTTATCGATATGTTACGTGATGTGACAGCGAGAATTTGGAAAAGCCTGCTTCATTCGTGTCACAGCCAAGACATTAATGGCACCATGAAACATAAAAGATTTTGCGAATCCAGGAGAACTAAATTAAAAGCATTTGTTCGCGGAATTAGCAGCAAAGGAGAGGAGAAGAAACGAGCAGAGGATTGGGGCATTTGTTCAACTTGGAATTTCAGGCGAAATACAATAAGTTCTTCATACCTCGAATCTTGTAAAATTTTAAAGAATGGAAAGCACTGGTTCAGAGAAATCAAAAGGTAGAAAACATGGGGGAAGTAGCCAATCAAAGGGAAAAAGGCAGAAAACTAAAACTCGGTTGGAGGGTACCGAACGAAAATTGAACCAAGATCTCATAGACCAGCTACCTAGTTCTGGACCTAAAGCTAGATGCTTTGCACAACTTAGGGCAGAAGTAGATAAATTAAACGATAAATGCAAATTCATAGGAGATGTTTGGACCCCAATTAGAGGCTATGAATTATTCAGCTTCCATTACTATTGGAGGAATCGTTTTGAGCCAGTATGTAACCCATGGAAGCTCAATTTAGGAAAACTGGTTTGCCGTAATGTTTTTGTCAATGTTGAACTGGTGAAGTTATTGGCCAGTCATTATAATCCAAAACATAATGCCATATGTAACCTGTATGGGAACCCATTAATACATTTATTAGAAAATGCAATATGTCAGGTTTTTAAGTTAGAGGGGATGTGCAATGAAAAGATTGTAGGCAAAGAGCTCGAGAGTGAATTCAAAAGGATGGACACCATTTATAGGGGTTGGAGATTACCCCTGCACAGAATTAGGCATGGTGGCAAACCGATTCCAATGGAGGACAATGAAGGACCACCATTTCATGTGGATCTTTTTGAGCCTTATATGAAGTACACCTATTTTCGGTGGGACAAGTATTGGGAATGGAATTTCCAAAGTATATGGCAATTGTGCCTGTGGTGATTGCAGCAGATATTCAATATCATAACTCCAAGCCTTTGGATTATGCCTCATATGTGTTTAAGGAACTTGATGTTGGGTTAATGGCAATAAAAAATGGAGCCTTTGTCCTGCACCTCAGGAATTATTCATTATCGATGCATTTGGTGTTATACTTCGGACATGAATTAGGGTTGTGGCCCCAGGAGCTGGGAATTTCAAAATTTGATAAAGAAGGCAAGCCATTGCCTATTCATTCATGGACTGCTGTTTGGGATAGCAGGTTTGCTAATTCTAGTTTTGTGCATTTTGAGGAATACTTTGTAAAACCCTTGTATAAATTCTACAATCATCCATGTGATTATTCCTTGTCTGATGAGATTAAAACGTTTCTCAGACCTAAAGATTCTAATGGACCAATCAACCATAATTGGGAGGATTGGTATTGTCTAGAGAATTCCACCATGATTAGGGTCTATGGATTTGAAGATGCTCCATTTATCTTGCCTAGAACAGTTCCAGATAGGATTGCTTACTTAGAAATTGTTAGGCAAATGGATTTCTTCAGTGTCATGAATTTAAGCTCTTTTGGAAAGCAGGCTTTTATGCCTAGTACATTATGTTTTGGTGACTTTACTGTGTTAGCAAAGGAAGGATATAACCTGATTCTTGATAGGTTATTATAGTATAACATGAAGAGAGGGCCATTGAGAAAAAAATTGTTCCAAAAGGGTATATCCACTCGGCTAAACAAAAGATTAACTTTGGAGGATATCATCATGTGCCCTACCAGTTTGATGATATGATAAGAAACTTGGAAGCAAAAGAGGCAGAGATGGTGATTGAGCGACATAATCAAGAGTTGTTGTATATAGAGTTGTTGTCCTCTAGTGAAAAAGCATCATAGGTTAACATGTCACAGGGTCCATCCGGTAAGGTATCAAAGACAAGAACTCGGGGTTATACCTATTCTGCCAGAGAAATAAATATCGTGGAAAGTGTAGATACAAATGCAAGACATGAAGAATACAGGTCTTTTATAGCAAATGATGAGTTTGTAAAAACTTCAGAATTCAAAACATTTCTATACAAGCAAAAATGAAAGGAAATACGAGAACTGGTTGACAATGTGACACCAGGAAATGAAGAACAATTGTTGAAGAGTTTGAGAGATGATGTAGAAAAAGAGATGACAAGTATGACCCCTGAGAAAGGGAGAGAAATGTTGGAAAAGGCTGGTGTCATGATTTTCCCAGGATTAGACCTCAATTTTGCATTGGTCTTCGACAATTTCCTGAAGGATAACAATACTACACATAAACTCAGCATGGAAAAGGTGACAAAAGTGTATACAAGATCAAAATATAATCCTGATGAAGAGACATTGATGATTTGGGCCTTATATCCACCTCACAAGAAGTCAATTGTTATTGATACTGAGAAAGCATTTGGACATGTCATGACTTTAAAGGCTGGGGAAGCTGATCCAGTTGCAACAGTAGAAATTGGGATCAATGTAGCAAAATTGAATAAATCCCAAATATAGGCATTGATCAGAGAAAAGGAGATCTACAAAAAAATAACGAAAGAATGTTGATAGAAAATGAGCATCTAAAAGACTTAGTGGATGTTACAACAGGGCCAACAAAGTTGCTCACCTAGGGTGAAAGTTCACAGATAAAGGATCATTAGGAGGGATCAAGTGCATATTCTCAAGGGAAGCATGACACACTTACAGTAATGATCAAAAGGAGGCAGGCCATTTTAACCACTTGGTTAAATAAACTTTGGGGAAAACACTCAGTACTTTGATGCAATAAAAGAACATAAAAGGGTGGATGGTAGAATCCAAGAGAAACTTGAGGAAATAAAACATCGGGATACTTCTGACAATACAACGATTGAGGATGCTAATCGTGTTATGGATAAGCACAAAGGAATCTTTGAGGAGTTACAGGAGGATGCACAAGAATTGATAAAAGCCGCCGAAAATGGATTGACTATGTTCTTTGACGATGAAGGAAAATTAAAAGAAATGGCTACATGGAAGAGCGAAAGTGAATTAATACATCAGGAGATTTTAAAGATAGCCACTGCAAAAGATGCAACATTGGATGAAGCATGTGAGCAGAACGAACGGCTGGTGATGATGGAGATCATGATCCACAATGCATTAGGAGATGCAGATACACATGAGCGTCGAGACTATACAGATCACATGTCGAGAGTTCATTTATGGCTTAACAGAGCTTAGTTAATGTTAATCTTGTTAGTGTTTCATGCTTAAGACATTTCTGAAAGGATGCATCTTTTCAGGCGGTTGATATATATAAATATTTGTTTTTGTAACATGAAAGGGGAATTTAGAAGAATTAGAATAGGATAGATTGCGGTAAGCATAATATTTTCAGAATTTTTGCATTCAAGAAGACTATGTTGCATGTATATATTTTGAGGAAGATAATGAAAGACTATTGATTTGGTGGCTTCATTCTGGTATCAGTTGTTTGTTGGATTTCTGCAATTATTTGATTGTCTCCAATCTGATGTTTCTTGATTATTTAAGTTGAAATATCAAGTATATATTCAATTTATTAGTGCACATTTGTTGTATCTGTGTGATTTGATTAATTGGTTTCTTTAAAGAAGAATTAAATTCCTTTCAGTCAATTATAGTAATCTGGGAATGCTATTTGGATCATTAAGAAGAATCAAATAGTTAGGATTGATATTCTGCCTCAAGTAGGGTCTGTCAATCACATTCTTGTATGTTTATACCAGTTATAAAATCATATTTGTATGCCAAACAATTAGATATTTTGCTAGATAAAAGCCACTCATCTAAGACTTTCATTTGACTCCATTTTACCCAACAAGGCACTGGTCTCCCTTATTTTCATTACTTAGTTTTATTCATTTCATTTGACATATGTTAACTAAACATATCAAGCTTCACCTTGATATTGCATATACAATTTATACCAAATTTAGATCATATTTCTTCACTGTCAAATTGCCATTGTGGATAGTTTAGTCAAGTAGGAAGCATAGTTCAAAATTTGCAGCATCCATATAGGTACACCCGCCTAGGCTTAGCAGAGCCTTAAGAGTAGAAGGTTCAACTATACTGGTTGGCCTTGTTAGTTGGCCAATAGCGTTGTGAGAGCTTGGAAACCTCTCGTGGTTCAAACCTGCATTTTTGAGACCCAACAAATTGCTGACTCTACTGGGGAAACTTGAGAAAAGTCTGGTGGCAGGCAGCCTTTCCATATAGAGTCATTAAAAGAGAATTCACAGTTAAAGAAATTTGAAAAATTGACTCCGCTGGGTGAAATAATAACATTTTTCTCACTTTTAAAAAGTGGGTGGCGACTCTGAATGAACAAGTGCATTGAGACTGATAAAATAAAATACAGATCAGAAAGAAATCATCCTAGAGTTCAGACCATCATGATTACTCACAACATGCAGGGAAGAAGATCTTTGTATAGAGATAGTGATGGTCCTAATGATAAAAGTAAGTGGAATTCTAAAAATGATCAGGGCAAGAAAGTGTCTGATGACCAGGGCCCAGCAACAAAAACAAAACATTGAAACCACCGATGGAAACACATAATTCATACGATGCATTAACAAACGAAAACAACCCATCTAAAGAACTTCACACTCCAGAAGAGAAGAGAAACCCCCTCTGGAAAATGAACCATGAGAAGGAGGATGAGTTCATGGTTGATTTTGAGGCTAAAAAAGGAGAGTTTGAATATGAGCAGAGAACAACACTTTTTGAGGAGGGACTTGAATATGAAGAAGCATCTGAAGAAAATCATGAACATATGACCCAAAATGAGGCAGATGCACAGTGGGAATGCATGAGACAAGAAACAAAAAGATCAAGGATAGAGTATGAGCAAAGGCTTTAGGCAATGAAAGAATTTGAGAAATTAAAGTTGCAAAAGGCTTTGATTAAAACACCAATGGCTGACTCACCTAAGTATATCCCCCGTCATAAAAACAACAATATGAGACCATCAAATTCCCCACAAGCCCACCGAAATCAACCAAGGAACCAATGTGGACATCAAAATGCTCCACCACAACATAAGGCTGTACAACCACCTCCTTATTAGCAGCACGTACCCCCACAAGGTCAACAATATGTGGAAAATAGTAATCCATTGTACCAACATCAACATTACCAAAATCCTCCTCCACAATATACAACCATGATTAGGCAGTTTGATTTGACCGGATTTCATATATACCCTTACCCTCTGGATAACAATTGGAGAAACCTAGTCCCCAAATTCACAGGAAGTAGTGCAGTCATAGCTGAGGAGCATCTGAGAAAATTTAAAGCAGTTATTCAAGATATGGATATGCAATATGAGGATGTACAGATGAGATTATTTATGATGTCGCTGATCGAGGATGCTAGGGACTGGTTCAATAGTTTACCGACAACATTCATTGATTCTATTCATATATTTTATGAGCAGTTTCTCCAGCAATATGGGAATCAATGTGCATTAGAGTTTGCTTTGCATGAGTTGGTAATTATCCAAAAGCATCAAAATGAGTCAGCTTATGACTTTAATCAGAGGTTTGCCAAACTACATAATAAGATACCTTGTGGATCCAAGCTAGTTGAGCCTGCTGCATTGAGCATCTACTTGAAAGATTTTGATCCCAAGATAGGATATGAGCTTAGGAACATAGATCCTAGGAATTTGGTTGAAGCTCAAAAGATAGCACTCACAATTGAGAATAACAGGAAGGCTGCAGGAATGATTTATAAAAGGGAAAACCCTAGGGCTCCCCCATATGCTCCCCCAAATAGACAAGAAAATACATATAAGAATGAAAGACCAAGGTTGCATGACATTCCTTATAATACAAACTGGAAGGATGGGAAGCCGGTAAATAATAGACCAAGAAATAAAGAAACACCGGATCCATTAAAAAGGAAAGGAGCATATATGGTAGATAAGAGTCCCTGGTGCTCAGTCTGTTACGCACAACATTCCCCGGAGCATTGTGTTACAACTCAGTCAATACCAGAAGAAGATACATTGGAAAATGATGGTGGTGAAGACCAGAATGCCTATTTAACTTCCCACACCCTTATTTCTTTGGAGCAGGAATATTCATCTTCAGAGGAGGAGGGATATGAGTATGATGTTGACCATCAAAAATACAATATTCATATGGCAGAGCAATAGGTTTTTTCTGACCATGAAGAAAGTGAAAATGAGCAAAATCCCCCTATTGCATCATGTCAAACTAATAGATACAGTATAAGGATACCGAGTGAAGAAGAGACTGAGAGGTTAACTATTGCAGCAGTGGAAGAAGCTAGAAGCAAATATCAGTTGAGGAACAAAATAGTGAACAAAGATGAGGGTGTCCCGAGAGGAATGTTTGTAAAAAATAAAAAGGTACCAAATGAGACATTAAAAAGGACAGATGATAAGCAATCTAACAAAAAAGAACAGGAGTGGGCTCCTAAAGAGGAAAGTAAAGAAATCCCCATCGAGAAACAAAAGCCAAGTCAAACATGCAAAGGGGAAAAGGAGGAAAGCAAAGGAGAATTGATAGAACCAAAGAAGGTGATCAGAACTGAAGGTACATCCTTTGATTTCATACAAACCTTATCTCAACTAAAAATATTTGTCCCATTACTTGAAATGATGAAAATTAAGGAATATAGGGAAGGTGCCATTCAATTGATGTCTAATGGGAATCAAAATATAAACCTTGAAAATAAGGAGATCCCTGAAACCACTAATAAGAAGAAGGAGATAAAAATTCCAGAAGCCTGCTTAATGAATACACCACATATTGACCCATTTTTTACCACCCTGCTCATAAGTGGCAAGTTAGTGAGAAATTGCATGATAGATTCAGGTGCTTCCATGAATATTATGCCAGTAGGGGTAATGAAACAGCTTGGTATGTGGGTAGATGTGGAAGGAGGTAAATGCTACGCCATGGATAGCAGGCCTGTTTCGGTTGTAGGAATAATAAAGAATGTGGAAGTAAGACTAGCAACTTACCCCAAGCTGCCTACAATATTGATATAACCGTAATTGACACACCTACTCAATTTGGAATGCTTTTTTCAAGACAATGGACTATAGCAGTAGGGGGTAATGTGCAGTTCGATTTATCATATGACACTATACCAGTAAATGGTGAAGAGGTCAAGTTATATAGGGAGCCACGAATGAATCAAATTGTTGAGTGTGTTCCTCAAGAGCAACTTAATTGCTTATGTGATGTAGATTTGGGGAGTTTTAGAGTAGAATTATCACAGCCTGAATTAGTGAACAAAGACCCAATTGATAAACATATTTCTGAAAATCAACAAGGGGTATGGAAAATGTAGCCAAGACGGTAATGGAGCTGGGGTAGTTTTCATATCTCCTGAAGGTAATACACTTAAATATTCATTTTTGTTGGCATTTGAATGTACAAACAATGTGGCAGAATATGAAGCCTTGTTAACTGGTTTGAACATGGCTATCAAGCACAAGATTAAACTGTTAACTTTTTTGGAGACTCGGAGTTGGTTGTGTCACAAGTCAGATCAAAATATGTTACAAAGAACAAGAGGTTGAAGCAATACATGAATGCTATATTGGATACAATCGAGCTATTTGATGCTTTCTCCATTGATTGGGTGGATAGGTTGAAAAATATAATGGCAGACTTCCTAGCCAATGTAGCACTAAGAAAAGATGACATCACATTGGCAGGAGTGTCTCAAATTGAGTTCAAAACAAGACCTGTTCTGCCTGAAAATATATATAGTTGGAAGGTTTTTAATGAGGAAACTGACCTCCTGAAGTTTCTTCACGGTATAGACCAATATGAGGCCCAAGAAATTGACTTTAATGCCTTTGTAGAAGAAATAGATGGAGAGCAGATAGTATTCAGGAAGACAGTCTTGCAGCTTAGAACTAATAAACTCCCCAAAGGACTAGTAGCATTGGAGAGGGTATATGATGGAAATGATCAATCCCTCATGAAACAAACACCAGTTAAGAAAGAAGATATTGAAGAGGTAAATTTAGGGACTGAACTGGCACCTAGAAAAGTATATATTGGAAAGAAAATAAGCCTGATAGTTCGAAGAATGTTGATTTCATTGCTAAGAAAATATAAGCATGTGTTTGCATGGTCTTATGAAGATATCAAAGAATATAGGGAGGACCTATTTCAACATGAAATTTTGTTGAAACCAGATACAGAGCCATTTAGGTAGAAACAAAGACCTATTAACCTGACATTGGAACCAAAGATGCAGGAGGAATTAGCGAAGCTTAGAGATGGGGGTATCATTAAACCGGTCAGACATTCAACATGGGTGTCAAACCTAGTTCCTGTGAGAAAGAAGAACAAAGATATCAGACTGTGTGTGGACTTCATAAATTTAAATGTGGCATCCCTCAAAGATAATTACGCTCTACCTAATATGGAGGCTATACTGCACAAAGTGACAAGGTGTGAGTTGTTATCTATGATGGATGGTTTCTTTGGTTATAACCAGGTTAAAGTCATGGAATCTGAGCAATACAAGACAACTTTTACAACTCCATGGGGAACATATGTCTATGTGAGAATTCCCTTTGGTCTCACAAATGTAGGAGCAACCTTTCAAAGAGCTATGGACTTAGCAATTGTAGACTTGATTAATGCTATAATGGTAGTATATCAAGATGACCTTACTACTTACTCAGAAAGGGCTGAAGATCATGTAGAACATTTGGAAAAAATATTCGTTAAAGCTTTAGAATATGGCATTAGTTTGAACCCTAAAAAATGTCATTTTGTTGTCACAGAGGGAAAACTCTTAGGACATATTGTGTCGAAGGAAGGAGTTAGAATAGATCCTGAGAAAGTCAAGGCCATAGATAAAGTTCCTATTCCTAAAACTGTCAAGGCCATCCAATTATTTTTTGGACAGATTAACTTTGTTAGGAGGTTTTTGAATAACTTTGTTGAAATTATTAAGCCCATATAAAAAATGCTAAGGAAGGGACAAAAAATTGAATGGACTCCAGAAGCACTGGAAGCTTTTGTATCCATCAAAAGGGCCATCAAAGAAGCCCCTGTCCTCAAATCTCATGACTTTACAAAACCTTTTCAAATATTTTCATTTGCTTCCTTACACACTATAGCTGTTGTTATGTTACAAAAAAATCAGGATGGTCATGAGCAACCTGTGTCCTTCTTTAGTAGATCATTGCAGGGATCAAAATTGAAATATGATATAATGGAAAATCAAGCCTTTGCACTAGTAAAAGCCACAAAATATTTTAGACCGTATCTTGTTGGAGCCAAAGTAATTGCTTATGTTCCTCACACAGTTGTTAAAGATATTTTAACATAGTCAAAAGTAACAGGGAAGAGATGCAGGTGGATTAATAAAATTCAGGAATTTGATATGGAAATACAAATTACCAAATTAGTAAGAGGCCAAGGTTTGGCCAAGTTGATGGCAGAAGCAAATCAGATTTGCAATGTAGAAGATGAAGGAAATGCAATTGCAAGTATTGAGCATACACCTTGGTATACAGACATCATGCATTACCTTAGAAACATGAAGTGCCATGAAGGATTTAATGATAACCAGAGAAGAACTTTGAAACTACAAGCATCTAAATATGTATTCATAGAGGGTGATTTATTTTGGAAGAACAGGGATGGAATGTTGTTGTTATGTTTAGATGAGTCACAAGCTAATCATGTTTTGAAAGAAATGCATGAAGGGGTTTGTGGAGGCCATTATTCTACAAAAACAACTGCACATAAAATTCTCAGGGTAGGTTATTACTAGCCAAAAGTCTTTAATGATTCTTTTTCATATGTGAGAAAGTGTGAGGCATGTCAGAAGTTTTCGGGCAAAATGAAATATCAGGGGGCTTTACCACTTAGACCTATGCAGATTGAAGCCGCTTTTCATCAATGGGGGATTGATTTTATTGGGGAGATACAAGACAAATCAAGTGGAGGATATAGATGGATACTAGTGGCCATTGATTACTTCACCAAATGGGTAGAAGCGATCCCAACCAAGCAGGCAACAAGTAAAGTTGTGATCAATTTTTTGATGAATAACATCATTACCAGGTTTGGTACACCGTTAAGGTTAATCACTAACAATGGGATGTGTTTCAGATTAGATGAGTTTAAGAATTTTTGTAGTACACATGGTATTACTATTTCTTATTCTGCTCCTTACCACCTGCAAGCTAATGGTTAGGCAAAGTCCAGCAACAAAAGCCTTCTAAAAATCATAAGGAGAATGCTAGGCGGAAGTAAAAAGGTATGGGATTAAAAATTAAAAATGGCTAAATGGGCTGATAGGATTACTGTAAAAAAGGCAATTGGAAAATCCCCTTTTGAACTAGTATATGGAACACAAGCTAGAATGCCTTTACAAAATTTGTTGCCAGTTTATAAATTTATCCTTCAAGAAGACATAGAGGTTCCTGAACCAATGGAGGAGAGAATGGAATAATTGGCAGAGCTTGATGAGATGAGAAGACTAGCTCAAAACCAAAATATGAAGTTGCAAGAACAAATGAAGTATTTATTTGATAAAAAGGCAAAATATAGAAAATTTGAAGAAAATGATCTGGTATTGATGTGGAATGCCAGGTGCCAAGAGAAAGGAAAACATGGAAAATTTGAAGCTTTGTGGTTGGGACCTTTTGTTGTTGTTGGTAAAAGACGAGAGGATTCATATTACTTACAAAACATGAGTGGTGAAGAGCAGGAGTTGCCTGTACACAGGAAATTTTTAAAGAACTTTTTCTCTTGAAAATTACAGAGGATTAAGAGTTGCCAGTGCATGGACAACTCTTAACAAAAACTTTCAGAAAAATTCCATGCACAGTAGTATAGGAAATAAAAGGTACAGGAATTGCTAGTACATGGACAATCCTCGGATTCCTTTATTTGAATTTTATCCATGTACAGTAGTTTAGGATCATGTTCATCTCCACTTGCTTTCATTCTTTCCTTGATCCATAAAGTTTGGTCTACTCACCCAAAGATTTGGATCCTTGCAATGATCTCATCCCCAGACAGAGCCACTGTGGGAACTGTAAAATTTTGAAAAAATATCATTGGCCATTCATGCTCATTAGTGTCCCAAAGAGTTCTAAAGTTTCCTTCATATAGCATACTCACCAAGGTCCAGATCAATTTTTATCATATAATCACATAAATTTTATCTAACCCTGAAATTTTTGATATATGGAACATATCAAAATAAGATAATGCAGGTCTCACTGATACTAATGCACATTCCCTTTAGTATATCGGTGAGAAACTAGTTGTGTCATGCTGATGAAGACATATGTCGGGAGTACACGAGTTCACAGTTTATATCGGCAAGACAATGGCTATCGGTATGACGGTGTGAGGTCATATTGAGCTCATACTTATCCCACCGCTCGGAGCACAAGAACATATATCGGCCAAACTAGAGTTATCAGAGTAAGGTTCCAAGAGACAACCCGAGATCTCACCGTTCTTGTCGATAAAGCAAAGGAGGACTCATTCGATGAGACAGTGATGTCAGGAAGAGTTCGGGGAGTCTTGTCGACCTCCCATATTATACCGACAAGATTGGGCGTGACGACATGTATGGAGATAAAAATTGTCAGAGGAACAATGTGAGTGGTCTCGCCGAAGAAAGGATGTGTCGATAAGATAAGCCTCAATGGGGAGATCTAAGGAAGGTCACGACGAGTATTATTCCCATCGGCAGGACAATTACTTTTCCTCAGCGGCTTGAGTTGAAAAAAAGATTATCTCAGTGAGACAAAGAACCTTCAGAATAAAGTAGAGAATTGTTGGCCCGATTCGTTAGGTCATGGCGATAGGTTTGCTTCAGTGGGAGTCATGACGATATAAGAAAAATAATAAAAGGAAAATTGTCGAGGAGACTTGAGGTGTCGGGGGAGCAACAAGATGTCTTAGCAGATATGTGAACGTTGAACAGAAGGATTGACCAAAGATTTAAAATGTCTTACCGATATGCTACGTGATGTGACATCGAGAATTTCAAAGAGCCTGCTTCATCCGTGTCACAGCCAAGACATTAATGGCACCATGAAACATAAAAGATTTTCCGAATCCAGGCGAACTAAATTAAAGCAATTTTTCATGAAATTAGCAGCAAAGGAGAGGAGAAG
>CM021110.1:214538606-214581639 GCA_007115665.2 Sequoiadendron giganteum | reverse complement strand
TTGAGAGATGATGTAGAAAAAGAGATGACAAGTATGACCCCTGAGAAAGGGAGAGAAATGTTGGAAAAGGCTGGTCTAATGATTTTCCCAGGATTAGACCTCAATTATGCATTGGTCTTCGACAGTTTCCTGAAGGATAACAATACTACACATAAACTTAGCATGGAAAAGGTGACAGAAGTGTATATAGGATCAAAATATAATCCTGATGAAGAGACATTGATGATTTGGGCCTTATATCCACCTCACAAGAAGTCAGTTGTCATTGATACTGAGAAAGCATTTGGAAATGTCATGACTTTAAAGGTTGGGGAGGCTGATCCAATTGCAACAACAAAAATTGGGATCAATGTAGCAAAATTGAATAGCCCAAATACAAGCATTGATTAGAGAAAAGGATATGTACAAAACAAATAACGAAAGAATGTTGATAGAAAATGAGCATCTAAAAGACTTAGTGGATGTTACAACGGGGCCAACAAAGCTGCTCACCCAGGGTGAAAGTTTGCAGATAAAGGACCATTGGGAGGGATCAAGTGCATATTCTCAAGGGAAACATGACACACTTACAACAGTGATCAAAAGGAGGCAGGCCATTTTAACCACTTGGTTAAATAAACTTTGGGGAAAACACTCATAGTGCTTTGATGCAATAAAAGAACATAAAAGGGTGGATGGTAGAATCCAAGAGAAACTTGAGGAAATAAAACAACGGGATACTCCTGACAATACAACGATTGAGGATGCTAATCGTGTTATGGATAAGCACATAGGAATCTTTGAGGAGTTACAGGAGGATGCACAAGAATTGATAGAAGCCACCAAAAATGGATTAACTATGTTCTTTGATGATGAAGGAAAATTAAAAGAAATGGATACATGGAATAGCGAAAGTGAATTAATACTCCAGGAGATTTTAAAGACAACCACTACGAAAGATCAACATTGGATGAAGCATGTGAGTAGAACGAATGGATGGTGATGATGGAGATCATGATCCGCAATGCATTAGGAGATGTAGATACACACAAGCACCGAGACTATACAAATCACATGTCGAGAGTTCATTTATGGCTTAACAAAGCTTAGTTAATGTTAATCTTGTTAGTGTTTCATGCTTAAGACATTTATGAAAGGACACATCTTTTTAGGCGGTTGATATATATAAATATCCGTTTTTGTAATATGAAAGGGGAATTTAGAAGAATTAGAATAGGATAGATTGTGGCAAGCATAATATTTTCAGAATGTTTGCATTCATGAAGACTATGCTGCATGTATAAATTTTGAGGAGGATAATGAAATACTATTGATTTGGTGGCTTCATTCTGGTATTAGTTGTTTGTTGGATTTCTGCAATTATTTGATTGTCTCCAATCTAATGTTTCTTGATTATTTAAGTTGAAATATCAAGTATATGTTCAATTTATCAGTGCACATTTGTTGTAGCTGTGTGATTTGATTAATTGGTTTCTTTAAAGAAGAATTAAAGTTCTTTCAGTCAATTACAGTAATCTGGGAATGTTATTTGGATCACTAAGAGGCATCAAATAGTTAGGATTGATATTCTGCCTCAAGTTGGGTATGTCAATCACATTCTTGCATGTTTATACCAGTTATAAACTCATATTTGTATGCCAAATAATTAGAGATTTTGATAGATAAAAGCCACTCATCTAAGACTTTCATTTGACTCTGTTTTACCCAACAAGGCACTGGTCTCCCTTATTTTCATTACTTAGTTTTATTCATTTCATTTGACATCTGTTAACTGAACATATCAGGCTTCACCTTGATATTGCATATACAATTTATACCAAATTTAGATCATATTTCTCCACTGTCAAATTGTCATTGTGGATAGTTTAGTCAAGTAGGAAGCATAGTTCAAAATCTGCAGCATCCATATAGGTACACCCACCTAGGTTTAGCAGAGCCTTAAGAGTAGAAGGTTCAACTGTACTGGTTGGCCTTGTTAGTTGGCCAATAGCATTGTGAGAACTTGGGAACATCTCGTGGTTCAAACTTGCGTTTTTGAGACCCAACACCTGTCATTTTAAATACAGTTTCAAAAAGTTTACACTTTTTGCTTTCACTGTATAACGCCTATTGGTGTAATAATATATAATAAAATATAATATATAATATTATATCATAGATAATATTATATAAAATATTAATATATAACATAATAAAATATAATTATAACTATAATATTATTATATATTTAATATTATAATTAATATTATAAATATAAATATTAATATATAATATAGTAAAATATAATTATAAGTATAATATTATAAAATATAATATTATTATATATTTAATATTATAAAATATAATATTATTATATATTTAATATTATAAATATAATATTATAATGTTACATTGATATTATTTCAATATATATTGATATTATACATTATATATGATATATTATTTATTATTCATTATTATATTTATTATATATTATTTATATTTTATATATTAATATTTTATATCACATGATATTTTAAATATATTATTATATCATATATCATATAAGTTCATAAGGGAATGAAGGGTTCCACCTGAAATGGGCACGTTCTAAAACGAAATCTACCTCATCAAATACAGAAAACCCTCTTACAGTAAAACCTTGTCAGCTTCAAAAAATTGTAGTTGTGCTTCCACTGAGAGTCTTGCACGGACTAGAAGGTAGGGGAGACTTTCAATGGTGGACCTGCTCCTCTCCTCAAGAGGGCCGCTTGCAATTATTCTTCGAAGCCTCTGAGAAGTGCTGGCTAGCCAATATTCTGGTCCAAACTGGGCAACAATTCTCAGATACAAGCAATTCTTGTCACCTCAAATCTTGTGGAGTGTCGATTTTTACATGATTCATCTCACTTGAACTTAGGTAACCCTTGTCTTGCACCTTGAAATCAGCCTTTACTTCCAATTTGTCTGGGTCCTGAAGAAATTTTCTCAACCACGTTCAGAAATCCGGATCACAAAAGCAAGCCGGCCTTTGGAGCAAGCCACTAAGGCTATCTTCTCCCCTAGTCTAAAGAACAAAGTTAAAAATAACAGATGAGAAAAAGGAAGGCTAATAGCATCTCCTTGAGAAAATTTGTGCCCATATGGCTTCGTTGAGGAAGATTCACACATGCCAAAGGTCATTTCATCCACCAAACCAAATGGGACTCGACCATGGTTAATTTCCCACTCAACCACATCATTGTCCTCGTGGCTTGCCTTTCTATGACAAAATAACAACAACAAAACAACAAGAACAAGCACAAAGTTCTTTGGGATTTGTTGGCCATTGGGACCTACCCCCACTGTCTTGGTAGGACTTACTTAACAAATTTTTTTTTAAAAAATGATATAATATATTTATAAAATTATATATATATTATTAATATTTATAACTAATATATAATAAAATAAAATATAATATATTATAATGTATAAATAATATATAATATACATAATGCAGTTTTTTGAAAGAAAAAAAAAGGATGGAGTTTGGAGGTGTGAAAAATTAAATTTCAAAGGTGAATTATTTTTTCTCGGTGCAAACAAAAGACAAACATGGATGGTCTGACAAGTACGGAAATGGAACAAAAAGTTGTGAGTAGTTTTCTCCACATGCAATGACACGGACAGTCAGTCTAACAAACCCAGACGGGGTGCATTCCCAGGTGCATTCTGAATGTTGGATAGACAGTGCCCAAAGTTTCAATTAGATTTGCATGGATCCTTTTAAGATATGCACATAAATTGGTGTACGAAACACCATAGTTTGCATTAATATCTAAGATAAAAATAAATAAAACTTTTTTATAACAAAATAGGTGAATATATGTGTACAAGAAAATAAATTTGTATAATTCAGATGATTCTAGTATAATAGTTATGTCAATGGTCCAAGACAAGGTACAGGGGAAAGAGATAGGGAGATAAGCCATAAGTATTGCATAATAAGTATATATATTTTCAATATTAGCTTATATGATATAAGTTGAGATATATCATTTTTGAGGTATATATTTTTTTAATATTGATATTCTATTTCGAAAAAAATATATATTAAAAATAATAAATTTTGATGTATATTATATTATCATTATTAATATTATTATATTGTTTTCATATATTAATAAAAATAATATTTTTATTGAACGATGTTGAGCTCCAATGGTCGTTTTCCCTTTGCGGCTGCAGCTAGGGTTACGCCAGAGCCAAGTTGTCTGGTCACAGCCACCCAGGGGAAGTGTGGTGTTTCTATTGCGAACGGAGAATGCAGAAGTTTAAAGGATGGTGGTGACCGTTTTAAGGGAGATCGTCGGAAGAAGTCTGAATGACACAATGGAGACCTGTCAACAAGGATCGGTGACCAGTCATAGGGCCAACTAAACTTTGTCACAGTGGGAGGAAATGGAGCTGGCAAGGAGCCAACTTTGCCTAGAGTAGAGGGACGAAACCAATAGAACGGTAGGGGTGTTTCAAACCAAAACATAAGATTTGTGGAGGGAAGTGGAGGGGAACATGTTTCCCTCCCCTCTTCGAAATCAGTCACTATGGAACTAGCTAGAGAGTTGGAGCAAGAAGTAATCTGCAATCAAAAAGTTTTCTCTAGGTTGGGCCTGATTGGGAGATTCAGGGGTTCTGGCCACAACTGAATGACCTTCACCAGTGGATCTCTAACTACTAGAAACCTCTGTTGGATGGGTATGTTCAGATTTATCCAATGGCCAAGGGTTTTTTTATTGTTGTTTTTGAAAAAGAACATGATAGAAAGAAGATTCTTTGTGATTATCATTGGAATTGGGATGATAAGCACATTTTGATGTTAAAGCCATGGCATTCGAGTTTTAAACTAGCCACTGAAGTTTTTGAGAGTATTCCTATTTGGGTGAGACTTCCCAACCTCCCCCTACAATTCTGCTTTGATTCTTGCTTGGAAGCTATTGGAAACTCTTTGGGAAACTTCTTAATGGTGGATGGCGATTTTTCAAACCTTCTACATTCGACTTATGCTCAAATTTTGGTAGAAATGAATGTGTACTTGCCTCCAGAGGAGATTCGATTGAAGTATTCAAAGGGTTGCTAGGTGCAGCCCTTGGATTATGAGGGGGTTTCATTTAGGTGTAGAATTTGTCATTAGACGGGTCATTTGGTAGCTGAATGTGCCAAACATAGAACAAACAAGTCTGCTTCTTTGTGGAAAGATGCCTCTACCCAACACTACACTATGGAGAAACGGGAGGAAAAGCAAGTGAGCTCTCAGCTTAAACACACCGAGGAAGAAATTCGAGAAAATGTGGAGGAGGAATGTCAGGTAAGAGAGGAACCGAAGCAAGACAGGAGGACCCTAGAGTAGGAGAATAGCAGGAAGAAACGGAGACAAGACAAGATGACACCAATTCAAGAGGGGATCGGGGTAGAGACCAGTGTAAATACTGCTCTATGTGGAAGCGTCGTAATTGGGGCTACAACACTCGAATGTCGGGAAAAGTTTAGTGCTATGAGGCCACAGGAGATAGAGCCTGGTGAACGGAAGGTTGAAGAGCAACATCAACAATTAAGTAGCAGGGTGGTTGGAGCTTGGAGGAGCCCTCAAGATCTTTCATTGGATTGGCAACAAAAGGCAGCAAGGGTGGAGGACGGGTGGCAAACGGTAATGGGGAAGCATTCAAAGAAGGAGAAAAGGAAAGCGTTTGCAATGGTTCTTCGATCTCAATCTAAAGGAAGATCTAAGACAGCTCTAAGATCTTGATCTGTTAATAGGTCATTTGTGGTTCTTCTTTTCATGCTTGTTAGCAATAAATTTTTAAAAACTCTTTGTTTATATGGGGTGGTTTAAGCTGGAATTGGGGGTTTGGTCTTTGGGTGTTATTAATGGAATTTTGGGGGTTTAGAATGGTTTGTCTTTGAAGCTATTCTGGATATTGCTATGTAATATTTTTTCAACTATTAATATAAAAATCCATATTACCGATCAAAATAAAATAAAATATTATTATTATATTATTATTTAATTTTTGTTATAATTAAATTATGTATATTTTTTATTATATTAGTATTATTTATATCATTTATATTAATAATAATAATATATTATTTTTTATTTTTTATTATTATTAAATTATAATATTTTTGATATGTAAGAGGATTTATATTATATCTATGTAGGTGACAAAATGTAGAGAGCCTCTGCCAGTGAAAAACCCCACTAGATACGAGTTTTTTCCACCATACAGAATGTTGCAATGATCTTATCAACTACCATAGACTAACCCACAAACCAGAGCAGAGGTGAATGTATCTATAAACACAAGAAATTATAAAAAAGCATACTATAACTATTAGCTACCAACCATCTTATTGACTTTTTTTTAACCACTCTAACACAAAAGCATAAAACCAGATGTATAACCAGGCATTTTAGTGAGACCCAAAGAAGCCATTAGCTAATGAAAAGGATTTGAAGTCTGGAACCCACTGCTCTCCATATGATAATTGCAACTTGAGCACCCTCTGAAGATAATCAACACCCATCACAAAAATTTATTTGTGCTCCACCAATGCCATACCCTTCAATTCTAGAATGAATGGGTAGTATTTCACTACCACCCCAAACACATAGAAATGAGCCGTGTCATTTGGTCGTGGAAACCCCATGCCAAGGATGGCAACACGGAGAACCTCCTCCATCCCGACTAGATAATCCATTGAGAAAAACCTCTTTGTCGATGCCTTCACATCCTTCTTAGCCATGTGAATGTCAAGCATGACAACTAAGAAACATGATGTAATTATTGTGTCTACTCGAAAGGACTCAGCGTTCTTGAGAAAACCTTTCCCCAAAATCATCTTAATCATAGCCAAGATGAGAGGGTCATATTTCTTAAGCAAACCCTTGAGGCAATGATCTATGATGACCCCGTGAAACGCCATTTGATGCACCATGCAATCCAAGTGAATTGGTGTATCAACTCCAATGGTTGCCAGTGTCTCAAAGGAAATACGCACCATGAACTTTGAACGCTCCTCCATACTACCTAGAAAAACTAGAGCTCTCCAACAAATTTGATAATCAAAGTTCTGATGAAAGGAATGAAATCCCTACCACTGATATTGATATATTAAGATTGATAAGTTCCACGACCATTACTTGCATTAATTTCTCTACACAAGTGCCATGCATGTAGCCAACTCGAAAATGATGTAAAGCCCCCAAATCAAATATGATAATCAACATGCATTATCCCAAAGTGAGATTGAAATGGCAATCTAGGTTGTTAAATTATGTGTTTCATATATTTCTCGACTTCCTAATAATGATGACGAGATTGCTAAGAATTTAGAGGCTACCATCGCATCCAAGTTCGCGATCCAACCCACTTATCAACCCAACTTTCAATAATCTCGAACCAACGTGAAGTGGCATTGCCAGCTAGGCACCATATCAACGACACCTCAAAATTTACATGACACCGATTGCCCAAGGGAAATCACAATTGATCGCCGTCTCTCCACAATTCCCAATGTGGAGAGCCACCCACCCTACCACCCACTACTATTAAATTATAACTATTATATTATTAATATATATATAATATTACTATTATATTATTAATATATACTATATTATTAATATATATTATATTATTATTTGATTATTTTTATTATTAAATTATAATTACTATATTTTCATATGTTTTGATATTTATATTGATATTATTATTTGATTATAAATATATATATATTATATTATATTAATAATAAATTATAATGCTAATTGCCTAGAAATCCACCTATCACACAAGCGCGAATGGAAGCCAACGATCTTTTTTTGGCTGAGGAGATTAGGGCTTGGCCTATGTAGGGCTTGCAGGAGAAGGCGACTAGGGTGAACGAGGCTCCTCCTCATCAAAGTGGCAGAGACAATGCTGATGTTGGACGGGATGGAGGTTGTGCGAAGGTAAAGGAGAAACCATTTCAGCAGTAGGGAGGTATCAAACATGGCGGCGTTGAGGTCTCCCTAGGCTCTAAAAAGCCACGCTTTGAGGGAAGAATCTCTGGTGTTGGCGGAGCTGAGAGAACTGATTCCATAAATATTTTTGGGGGTAATAGTGGGGATCCAACTTCCCAAGTTTCTTCTGATGAAATCACACTAGATATTGTAGGAGAACTGGAGGAAGAAGTGACCTTCAATGAGACTGTTTTCTCTGGGTTGGGACTGATAGGGAGGTTCAGGGGTTTCTGGCCAAGTCTGCCTAATCTTCATAAATGGATCTCAAACTTGTGGGAGCCCATACTGGAAGGGTATGTACAAATTTATCTAATGGCTAAGGGTTTTTTATTGTAGTTTTTGAAAAAGAAAAAGATAGAAATAAGATCCTTTGTGATTTTCATTGGGAATGGGATGATAAACATATGTTGTTGCTAAAGCCATGGCACCCAGATTTCAACCCAGCTACTGAAGTGTTTGAGAAAGCCCCTTTATGGGTGAGACTCCCTAACCTCTATAGGGAACTCTTTAGGTGATTTCGTAATGGTGGATGAGGGCTCTTCAAATCTTATGCACTCAACTTATGCTCGTATTTTGGTAGAAATGAATGTTTCCAGGGTTCCCCCGAAGGTCATACGGTTAAAATCAAGCAAGGGTTGTTGGGTCCAACCCCTTGATTACGAAGGGGTTCCTTTTAGGTGTAAAACTTGCCATTAAACTAGGCATTTGGCTGCTGAATGTGCCAAACACAGATTTGCAAAACTTGCTTCTTGGTGGAAAAATGAATCCACACAACACTACACGGTGGAGAAACATGTTGAGCAGTAGGAGAGCTCCCAGATGAATGGCTTCACGGAGAAGAGCCAGGCTATTGTGAAGCCAAACCAGGTTGGGACAATGTAGCTGCAAGAGGCAGTTAGCGAGGAGCGGCAACAGTCTCAGTTGGCTTCAATTCAAAATGGGATTTTGATTGAATTCATGGATACATCTCTTAAAGTTGGGGCAGCAACACCAGAATGCTGTGAAAAGAAGAGTGGTGTGAGTCCTCAGTTAAGAGATGCTGGAAAAAGGAAAGCCAATAACCAACATCAACAAGAGAGGAAAGGGGAGGGAGCTTGGAGGAATCCCCGATTTACTTCTTTAGATTGGCAGAAGGAGGCCACAAGGGTTGAGGATGGGTGGCAAACGGTAATGGGAAGGAAGGAAAAGTTGGAGAAGAAGAAAGCTTTTGCCATGGTCTTGCGATCACAGACCAAAGGAAGATTTAAGAAAGCTTAAAGCTTTTGACTGTTCGTTGGTCTTCTGGATGCTTGTTTTTCAAAGTTAAATTGTAGTTGCAGTATAGCTCTTCTCTTTAATTGGGAAGGTGTAATGTTGGGTTTTGGGGGTATCTCGATGGCTATTGTTTCAGTTTGAGTGGGTCTAGTTGAGGTTTTATTTGGTTTTGCATTGAAATCAACATTGTAATCTTTTCTTTCAAATAGTCAAATATCAATAAAAATAACTTGTTACCTATCAAAAAAAAAAAAAAATTATAATATTCTTAGTATTGTATTAGAATTGTTGCATTAATTTTAAATTTAAGTGAGAAAGAAGTAGAGATGATTGTTGTATTTCTTTCCATTCTAACATTTTATTTATTTGATAAAATAACCAACCATGAGGTATTTAAAAGAAATGATAAATCTCTCAAAGTTTTTCTAAATAATATAAATTGACTAATGTGAAATAAGAGATGATTGTGTCCAACAAAATGATATTTCTTGCATCGTTGAAAGCTCAAATTTGAGCAACATTTAGGCAATGTGGATCTCAATGTCGATCCACATAAAATTTAATAACAACACAACTGTAGTAATAGTCACCAAAAGTGTAGTGCTTATACTTCTTCAACTTCAATAACGCTTTGAATTTTTTCATCGCAATAATCTTCAAAACTTTCATTGTGTCCATTTCTTTGTAGCTCATTAGAGTTATATAGATTTCATTCATAATCTAAATAGAAACTTGCCAAAAAAATCTTCAATGCATATTATTTTAATTCCAAAAATAACTCTCCAATGCATTTTTGGAAATTTGAAAAAAAAAAATTGTAGACAAAATTTTATTTTATTTAGTGAAATTAGAAAGTTTATATTTATTATGATTGTTTTGGATAAGATTAGGTAAGTGGGATATGTTTTTTTATAGTAAATTAGATTAGGTAGATTAACTTTAGATTTTTAGTTTTTCACAATTAGAAATTTAGGATTTGTTATGATTCTTTTTATAAGAATAGGTGGGTGGGATTTGTTTATTGAGAGTATATAAGGTTAGGTAGATGGTGTTAGATTTTTTTAGTTTTTTACAATAGATAATGATACATCATAATAAATACAGTTAACATTATTAATTAAATAATTGATGATATTTAAATAGTAATGTTTAAGACATATATTCTAAATTTATATATTAAAAATTTGGGAAAAAAATCTTATTGTGACTCAAACTTATAACTTACAATTAGGGTGATCCCACCATACTGGTTTATAATTTTTGGCCAAACTGGACACTACAATAATTTTTTCTAACTAAATCTTCACTTTCGGGTACCTATAGCGGCTAAACCGTGAGGAATTTGAAGATGACGCAAACTAGTAATTTGTGACATTTCATCTGTAGATTCTAAATATATATTTTTCAATTTTTTTGGAATCAAATTGCACTTCCTTTTCCATCTCCTTCAAAAACTAGTTTTTTCAGTAAACAACATTTTTAAGGAGTGACGCTCATCGTATACAACATAATATTTTTTTCCATGAAGGATACAATTCTTTTTTTTTTTCGAATTTAGATTTGTAATTACTATATCTAGTGCTTCCAATTGGTCTCATAATGTTTTATTAAATATTTTTTTCTTAATCAAGTTTCAAAGTCAAACCAATTACAATTCAAACATAGGCAAACTGTATACAACGTAACTTTTTTTGTATGTATCAAAATCCAATTTTTTTTTGTTGGATCGAGGACTTCAATATCTGGTGCACTCATTATTTTCAAAAAAAAAAAATTGATAATCTGCTATTTTTCCACATGTGCAGAACATAGAGCTTGATTTTCGATGAAAAACCTATGTTTAATAAAACTAAAAAAAAAAAACATAATAAAATCAAAAAATATTAAAATTATATTCATTGGATAGTTTGTTCTGAGGACTACCATCATCCAGTTGGGTTTGTGAAGTCTCCTCCATTTACATTCTCAACCCGAGCTTCGAAGTGCAAAATTATGGATTTTTTGGTGCCTGAGTCGGAGAAGGGGGAAAAGGGGGGTTCAAGCGAACCCCCTTTCCTTTACCATTTTCTTTGCTTTTTTTGAACGGGAAATGGAGGGCCAACATTTAATGGGTTTGCTTGAACCAAATAGTTCATTTGAACCCCAAAAAGCAATTTTTTTTGCATGGGGTTATTTTTTGCAACTTTTCCTTCCTCACTCGAATTGTAAACCACTTTTGTGGGTTTACCCTATATCACATGTCAAATACATCTATCAATAGATGAAATGAGTTTCCTTGGAAAAAGGTTGCTTGAAAACAATGATTCTAGACTTCAACGAGCATTTCTCAAAAATGCTAATCAAAGCTTTGGAGGTAAGTTTTCAATTCAAATCACTAACGTTCTTTACTTTACATTAGAATATATTTTATTCAATTTATTATAATTCCTTATATAGAGTACATAATTTTCAAGATATTTATATATTTTCTATTCAGGTATATTTATAATTTTAGTTGGAGACTTGGCATAATTACCTCTAGTAAATGACAAAAGCTTTATATGAAAGCAAAAGACAAGCAAAGCTACTATGAGAGGAATTCAAAATAATGGTTACTTTAAACCATATTTTTAGACAAAATGTACAAAACAACAAACACCAAATATCTCATCAATTCTTGACAAATATAAAGGATGCAAACCCTACAATTGACAATTGGATGTTACTTATGAAAAGATCAAATGCAAAGATCAATACATCAAAGAATGAAGAATTCAAAAGTAGTGTTCATTTATTTTCAATAAATGATAATGTTCACAACCATAACAAGAAAAAATATATTCATTATCAAATCCAATTGCACAAATCATTGTTGCAAAAATTGGAAGTCTTAGTGCCACAAAAGGAGGTAAAAATGATGAACTCGATATAGAATTATTACTCAGTAATGATGCAAGAGTAATGCTAACATCAAACTTACGGATAGAAGTGAGACTTTAAATGGAACACTTGGATATATATGAAATAATGTATATAGACCTAGCACTGGACCACCCCAACCACCAACATATGTACCTATTAAGTTTGATAGTTACTTTGGAATACTGTTTGATGATCACCATCCACATACAATTTAACTTGTAGCAATTCAAAGGGGTATCACAAAACAAATACCATTATGATTAGTTTGGGCTCTAACAATACACAAGTCACAAGGATTAACTCTTCAAAAATCCATAGTTGATATAAGACTCATTGAAAGAACTGGATTGTTGTTTATAGCAATTTCTCGTGTAAAGTCTTTGGAAGGACTACAAATTATTCCACCATTCATGTATGATAGATATGAAAAATGAAGAAAAAAAAAAAACTTGTGAGAAGAAAAGCAAAATAACATAGGCTTAAATCCTTACAAATTAATTGATTCAACATATACTAGTTCAGTATTGCTTCTGGATTAGATTGTGTAGAAGTTTTTGCATCAATGTTTCGGATCACACTTCGTGATCCATCATTGGGATGGTAGAGAGCATGAGGAGAAAAATGGTTGATTGCAGACTAACACCAGATAAAAAGAGAGAGGGGAAAGGGGAGAGGTAGGGGGCACAAAGTTCGATGGACAAAATAGAAAAATAGAAACACAAACCCATTAAACAAGAGAGAAAACAACAAAAATATAAAATATAAAAATATAAAAAATGAAAATATAAAAACACACCAATAAGTCAAAGGTAAATTAAGCAAAAAATAAGAACATTAGGACAACACGGAAAAAGAGCAAAATTAAACAAAAAGAAAGAGAAGAAGTTACAAGGTAAAGAACAAGAAATTGAAATTAAAGAAAGAAAATCGAAAGAGCAAGAAATGACCTAAAACAAAGGGAAAATAAACACACGGGAAAAAGTACAAGTCACGAGAATAAAAATGAATAAATCCAAATATCAAAAAGAGAGAAGGACATAAAGAGGTGATATATATATATATGAACAATATGTATATATATATAAAATAAAAAGGAGAAAAATATAAATAAGTAAAAAAATATATCCATTTTATTAAGATTTACAAATAAAATGGATATATACAAATAAAAATGAGTAAATACAAATATAAATGCAAGAGTAAATCTATAAAACAAAAAGCCTCAACATGAGTAAATAAATGCAACTAAGAAAAAGGAAAACAAAATTTATACAAATGAAATAAGCCAAATATAAAAAGGTAAAACAAAAATAGGAGTACATAAATAAATAAATAAATAAATATATATATATATATATATATATATATATATATAAGAAAAAATAAGTAAAAATAAATATATACAAATGCATAAAAAAGAATTAAATTTAAGAGTAAATCTATAAAACAAAATGACTCATAAATGAGTAAAACTACGAAACAAAGAAAAAAGAAAAAAATTATATAAATGAAAAAATTTGAATTAAAAAGTAAACCAAAGAAGGAAGAAAAGACCACAATACAAAAATAAAGTACGAAAACAAAAAGAAGGAAAGACAAACCAATATATAATGAGAAAACCTATAAATCAAAATGACTCAACGGATAGAGAAAGAGGACCCAAACATACACACAAAAGCACACACCCAAATATATATACACATAGGTGTATACGTACTTAAACAAAATGGAAACAAGAAGAAAAAAAGAGACCAAGACAAAGGGAACAAGGAAATAGGAGGGAAGACACCACCAATTAATAAAAAGGAAAAGGAAAACACACAAGAACAAAAAGAATTCGGGGATAAAAGAACAAAAAGAGAACCAAGCTAGGACAAGAAAGAACTGACCCCCAAAACAAAAACCTAAAAAACATCAAAAAATAAAGAGACAAGACCAACAAGCACAAAGAGCGAGGACTGAAAAGGCCACGACACCAGAGAGGAAAAAGGACGAGAAGGAGGGAAACCGAACCGACATGACGAAGGGAAGAGGGACCAGAAGAGAGGAGGAATGAGAGAAACAAAATTGACGGCCCCAATGAAAAGGAGGTAAAGACTAGGAGCTAGGAGAGAGGACCAAGAGAGGTGTGAACCTGGTTACGAAGGTTAGCAAGAAAGGGTTTCCAAGCCATGCTAAGATTGTAGCCCTCATCACGATTAAGGTTGGTAGGGTGGTTGCTGATATGAATGGCCTCCTTAAGCTTTCGCTTGAAAAAATTGTCCTCTTTACATAGGACTTGTGTGTTTTCCAAGTAGATGTGGTGTTTAGTGGACGAGGAGTGGTCAACAAGGGAAAATTTGAAAACTCGATCATGAATTATGTCGACACCATGCTCTTTGATTCTTGTGCAAAAAGACTGACCTGTTTCACTAGTATAAGGGATGCCACAAGAACACACCACCTTATAAACCCCAAAATCGAGTAAAATGTCTCTCAAATCCTTAAGGGAGGGGAGACGGTGTTTGATGGTAGAGAAAGGTTTGAAAGAGCAATGAAGCCCTTTCTTAAGAAGAATTTTGGAGATTTTTTGGGAGATACCTTCAATATAGGGAAGAGAAGAGTCGGGGAGGAACTCAGGCTTGGAAGCAACCGAGTGAGAAAATAAAATAGACTTGGCATGGTTGAAGGCCCTAGAGATTTGTTTGCTTTTGTACCTGTTTAGGATGAATACTTTACGAAGATAAGACAACTCTTGGTTTAAGTATTCTTCATCACAAATAGGTACGCTCTCAAGGCCAGGGTCTTAAGGACCCCAATTTTTTGGCTAGGGTGGTGATGAGAAGAAGAATGGAGGTAGAGGTCAGTATGGGTAGCCCTGTGAAAAACTCAACGACCTAGGGAGCCATCGAATTTTTTAACAAGCAATATGTCTAGGAAAGGAAGTTGATCATCAAACTCAATCTCCTTGGTAAAAGAGATGCAAGGAACAAGGCTATTAAGGTGTGTGTGGAACTCTTCTAAATTTTCAAGGCCATGTGGCCAACACATGTTAGTGTCATCAACATATCGTTTACACCATTTGGGTTTGAGGGGGAAGGAGAAAAGAGTGGTTTCTTCAAAATGCTCCATATAAAGGTTGGAAATGACTGGAGAGAGAGGAGAACCCTATGGACATGCCATCAACCTGCTCATAGATGATATCCTGGAAGGAAAAGAAAGTAGATCTCAAGCATAAATCTACAAGGGAGGTAACCTCAACATTGGATTTGTGCTTAACAATCTCAATAGCGTCAGGGATGGGAACCTTGGTAAAGAGAGACACCACATCAAAACTCACCAACAAGTCGATACTATCAAGTTTGACATCCTTGATAAATTGAATGAAATGGGTGGAATCTTTGATGTGTGAATCTGAATTACCAACAAGAGGAGAGATAATTTTGACCAAGTAGGAGGCTAAACGGTAGGTGGGAGAGCCTATGATATCCATAATGGGTCTAAGAGGAATACCTATTTTGTGAATTTTTGGGACACCATAGATGCAGGGCGTCACTTCTTTGGAAGGAACCAAACATTTTTTGGTTGCATCATCGAAGGAAAAGAGGGAGACAACCCACTTGACTTTGTTTAAAATTTTGGAACAAGGGTTACGGGGTAAATTTTTGTAGCTACTAGAATCAGAGAGAAGCTATAGCATTTTGGAGATGTAGTCCTGCTTGTTCATGATGATGGTCGTATTGCCTTTGTCCGCTTTACAGATTAACAAATTTTTATTGCCCACCAAATTTTTGAAGGCCACAAGCTCAGGTTTAGGAATATTGCACTTAGGAAGCTTAGCATGGCGAAGGGCAACTGCACAATCTTGTCGGATTTCTTTGGCAATATTCACAGGGAGCGAGCGAACTAGGCTTTCAATTTCAATAAGAAAGTCAAGATGGGAAAAAAAAAACGGGGGGTAATGGCAAAACCAGGACCATGTTTTAAAAAAATAAAAGCATGGGGGTCAAGGTTGGTATCAGTAAGGTTGACAACTAGCTTGGACTCCCAATCATGAACAAGGGAGATTGGCTGGAAAGAAGAGCACACATTTTGTTGATGAGACGTGTGAGTAGAATGGCATGGCTCATGATCCAATGAGACAACACTATCACCGAAGGAGGCGTGCGAGACAGGGGTCCCAAGGATTGGGATGGGAGAAACTAAAGCAGAGGGTAGCACGTGGCGAGAGGGTAAAGGGACTTGGGAAGAGCAAACCAAGGGAGGCGACTCAATTGGAGGGAAGGCGAACTCAGAGGGAGTCTGAGAAAGCAGAAGATCCAAGGAAGATTCAGATAAATTAATGCAACGAGAAGAAATTAATTGGATAGAACAAGAAGCAGTGGCATCTGTATCTGGATTATTAGTCGGTTTATTCCATATTTTTTCTCCTCATGCTCTCAACCATCCTGATGATGGATCACAGAGTGTGATCCGAAATGTTGATGCAAAAACTTCTACACAATCTAATCCAGAAGCAATATTGAACTTTCATATGGATTGTGGAAACTTGATATCATTAATGACCCTATCATTAACCACCTCTTACAAAGCCTTTCATCCATTCAAAATGTTGATGCAAAAACTTCTACACAATCTACTCCAGAAGCAATACTGAACTTTCATATGGATTGTGGAAACTTGATATCATTAATGGCCCTATCATTAACTATTCGTTGAGACATTTTGATTTATAGGTTTTCTCATATATATATATATATGTTTGTCTTTCCTTCTTTTTCTCTTACTTTTTTTTTGTATTGTGGCTTTTCTTCTTTTTTTGGTTTACTTTTTAATTCAGATTTTTTATTTGTATATATCTATTTTATTTTTCTTTGTTTAAGTATTTTTTACTCATTTATGAGTCATTTTGTTCTCAGATTTACTCTAGAATTTAATTCTTTTTATGCATTTATGTATTTATTTTTACTTATTTTTTATAACATATATATATATATATATATATTTATTTATGTACTCTATTTTTTATTTTTGTTTTTATATTTGGTTTTATTTAGTTTGTATAAAATTTAACTTTCCTTTTTCTTAGTTGCGTTTATTTGCTACCATTATAGAGGCTATTTGTTTTATAGATTTACTCTTGCATTTATATTTGTATTTACTCATTTTTATTTGTATATATCTATTTTATTTGTAAATCTTAATAAAATGGATATATTTATTTTACTTATTTATATTTTTCTCCTTTTTATTATATATATATATATATCACCTCTTTATGTCCTTCTCTCTTTTTGATATTCGGATTTATTTATTTTTATTCTTGTTCCTTGTACTTTTTCCCGTGTGTTTATTTGCCCTTTGTTTTTAGTTCATTTCTTGCTCTTTCGATTGTCTTTCTTTAATTTCAATTTCTTGTTCTTTACCTTGTAACTTCTTCTCTTTATTTTTGTTTAATTTTTCTCTTTTTCTGTGTTGTCCTAATGTTCTTATTTTTTGCTTAATTTACCTTTGATTTATTGGTGTGTTTTTATATTTTTATATTTTATATTTTTGTTGTTTTCTCTCTTGTTTAATGGGTTTGTGTTTCTCTTTTTCTATTTTGTCCCTCAAACTTTGTGCCCCCCACCTCTCCCCTTTCCCCTCTCTCTTTTTATCTAGTGTTAGTCTACAATCAACCATTTTTCTCCTCATGCTCTCTACCATCCTGATGATGGATCATAGAGTGTGATCCGAAACGTTGATGCAAAAAATTCTACACAATCTAATCCAAAAGCAATACTGAACTTTCATATGGATTGTGGAAACTTGATATCATTAATCAACATATACTGTTAAATTAATCATGTATTTACCATTTATATAAAAAATTATTTAAGAAGATATGTGATAATCTACCTTCTTGGATAGAGAAATAATGGAACTATTAATATCCTCTTGGAAATTTGTAAGTCTCATTCCTTCTAGCTCATTGAAATCTCTTATTGGTATTCTTATTTTGGAATGAATTTTTGAAGCTCCAATGTTCAATGTTGCAACTTCAATCAGTGTAAGGAGATTGATTGGGAAAAGATAAATTCTCAAGTGTTTGAGTAATGAAACCAATCACATATGATTTACCTATTTCATTAGTAGTGCAACGTGATAATGTTGACTGCTTTATGTTGTTTCTTGCTACACTTTTTGTAGTCAACACATTGTGGAATATCGTCATGAATGAGGCAACCATTAAATTTTATGTTACTAATAAAATTTATTGCTTCATATGTGTAATCCTCACCTTGAAATCCATGACACTGATCTATTTGTTTACTTATATATTTTTTTCCCAACATATCTATCTATGAAAGTTGCAAAATTTGACCATCATGAAGTCGAGATATAATTTCCCATTCATTTTTTGTAGTGGTTCCTTAAGTATTGTCATTGCCTTTATATTCAAATTCACTAATGTTTTCATTATTTTTAGCAATTATTGTTTGTTCCAAATGCCATTGATTATGATTGAAGCTCTCCCACCTTACCACTATGGTTTCATTGTCATGGCCAATATCTCTTTGAATGCCTTGAAATGGTTTGTAAAGTATCAATTTAAAAAAGAAAAAATCTATCCATTTGTTAGAGTCACGTGTAGAATCAAATAAAATTTAAGAAACACTCTTACAATAGTTGCAATTTTCCTTGCATTCTATTTGTTTTCTCCTTTTCTTTTATGATCTTATATATCCATGATTTTGTTGTGTTGATAAGTGATATAGCTTCCATACTGTAAGGCTTGCTTTTATTTGTGTCAATGAAATATATTATTTTTTCTTCATTGTTATTTTCATCATTCAAAACTACATGTTTAAAAACCTCATTTGATACATTTAAGTTGGAAAACCTTCTATTGCTATCTGCTAATGAAAGTTCTAAGAGCATGTGGCTTGTTTCTTGAGCTCCAATATCTCTTTTTATTATTGTTTTAGTGAGAAGCCTCTTATAAGCTCTTGGAGCTAAATCATCAAGGTTCTCTATGTTTTCTAGATGCATTAACATCTAGTGGTATGTTTTTGAGCTCTTTTTTTCTTTGGTTGCATGCTTTGCAATATATTTAATTACATGTTTGACAAAATAGGTTGTAAATCAAATATATTTTCTCTCCATAGTTGGAGTATGTACTGATTGTGTGAGTTCAATTTATCATCATTTCTTAATGGTGTGAATATTTTTTCACCATTTTGTATATATCTTTGTATACTTTTGATCCATCTAAATTTAAAGGTCGTGGAGCATTATACCTAGGTATTATTTAACAAATAATTTTTTATAAATTTAGTACTTTACTATGATAATAAACTATGTATAGTAATTTAAATAATAATACATAACGATAAATTTACCTAATATCAATTTTCCTCCTTTTTTCCTTAGACATGCACCCTCTCTACACATCATGTGTCTCTCAACAGTGGTTAGTATCTCTTCACAGTCAATGTCAAAATTTGTTTTTGCAAGTTGTCTCATGTTTTTAAGACATGGATGTTGCAAAAAATTATGGAATGCTTGCAAGCATATCATAATGTGTAAATTGATATTATTATTTAAATTAAATAGATTTAGATGATAAGATATATTACTTAAACTTATTGTAAAAATACTTGTGTGTTTCCTTAATGAATATCTTATCTAGGATTCCATGCATGAACAATAGTGGAAATAAATTTCAAAATTTCTTTATTTTTCTTCATTAGTACAATCAATTTTATCCATATTGGGTAGTCCATGCACCCGTATAAATCCATGAACATGTGTTGAACCCCTATGTTGCCACTCATATATGCACCAATAATATTTAACATTCATTACTTTTTCAAGCATTTCTTTTCTAAATTATGAGTGACATAAATGTATATATTATGCAAAAATGTGAGGGTAGTCAATGATATTTTGTTTTCACCAAATTTGTGTTTATTATGGAGTATTAGGTGGCATTCTAAGCATTAATATGTGCAAATCTAGTCAATACAAATCAGATGCACTCAAGGTAAAAAATATTGTAGGTGTGCCAATCTGACGAAACATGTCTACCAACTTTGTAGACACCTAAAATATGACCTTACCCAACTATACCTCATTTCATCCTATCCTTAGCCACTATTATTTATTTAATTATTCCCATCCTTTCCCACCTTTATCCTAATCAATTAATTAAATAAATATTTACATTGTCATAGTCCTTTAAATAAATATTTACCATTTATTTAATTATTATCTCTTCATTATAATCTCATTAATTAAATAAATACCCTTATTTATTTAATTAATTTACCTTTATCCCTAAATCCTCCAACTAATTAATTTAGGCTAATTAAATCCCATTACCCTTTTCCTCAATTATGCAATTCATATGTATCCCTTATATTATCCATTTAATCCTAGCCATCCATCTTGTTCACATGGATCATAATCTAAATTTGTCTTCATGTGGCAAGTGTCCCCTTCACATGTCTAACTCCTTGTCTAGATTCGTTGAACCTAGACACCTAGCCAAAAGTTGAACTAACTTTCCATCCCATCCCTTCATTCAATATCCCACCTCTTAATCATAGCCATCCACATAAGGATGTATCCCTTATCCTAATCCTAAAATTAAACCTTATCCCCCATGTGACACTTGTCACATGACTACAACTTTGATCCAAACCCTACACCTCATTCAATCCTAGCCATTCATCACCAATCAATCTTTTCCCTTGATCTCTCTCTTAGAAACTCTATAAATGAGAGGTTTTCCATCCCATTTGTATATATCTAATCTTATGATGTTGAAATTTCTACTGAATCATCTTGATCGTATCATCATGCTATTGGAATCATGAGCAACCACATCCAAGCTATCAATACATCAACATACTACACTTTATTTGTTGAGGTTTGCATGTATTTGGTTTGATTTAGGCTATATTATATGCATATTTCATTTATATCATTTGCATGTCATACATTTTGGTGAACTTGATGTGAATCCTTCCTTCTAACCCCTGTCCTTGTGAGTTTTTGTGAGTTCGATCTTGTAGGTGAATGGTTTTCTAAGTGGGTTTTGAAAATAAACTTTCTATAGGAGCCCTGAATCATGAAAATAACCTCACGATTGCGCTCAAGAGGATGAGAGACAAATTTTGATATATAACTTGACCTATTTTTCTTACTATATTTTTTTTGAAATTTCTTTAGGGTCCACCTTATGAAATTTGTATGGTCGTACAAAAATCCATACAACCCTACCTACATATTCAGGTCTGTTAAAAAAAACTCAGGTCTGTAAATTTATTTTTTTACATGTTGGGGGCATTTGTTTAAAAAAATCTAAAACTTTATAGGAGTGCATTTTATTTTTTTTTAAATTTAATTTTTAAAAAGGTAAATAAATACATTTTTTTGGGCCATGTGAGCTAATAGCCTTGCAGGCTCTCAGAGTCACACATGCTCTTACAAGCCTTGTGAACCTAAACAAATAAAATTAAAACTTTTTAATTTAAAAAAGAAAACAAAAACTTATTTAAATCTTTCTTTTTTTAATATTCTTTAAAATCCACCCCTGTATATATATATATATTTTTTTAAAAAATTCAGCCCTTGGTCATATGACAGACCAAGGGCTTTGCTAGATTTTAGATTTTGGCTGCAGGTCATGGTCACATGGGATCCTAATTTCAACCCCTAGGAGCTTATCGCTAGCCTTAGCCCACCTCCTTCTTTGCAATTCTATAAGGAGTTGTTTTATGAAAACGGGTATAACTTTTGCCTCATATATCGGATTTTTGAACTTCATAAGGCATTGGAAAGATGGTTCAAAGATCTTCATTTTAGTGTAGGTTAATTTTGAAGATTCTAATCCAAAAATCAAGTGCACTTAGTCAAATTCAACCCTTCTTTTCAATATTCAAATGCTCATATCTTGTTCATACAAAATTATTTTTCAACATTTTTTTAAATTATCAAAAAATCATAAAGAATCTAATTCTTTAATTAATTTTTGCTTTAGATAACTTTATTTGGCATGTTTTCTCCATATTCAAAATTGGGCTTAAAATTAACCATTCACATTTGAATTTGGGTTTTAAAATAAACAAGTGTATTTTAATCCCCAAGACTCACTTATGTATGCTCTTCTCTTGCACCCTAGCGTGATCTTGATGATCATAAATAAGTGGTCTTGCTTTCTTTTGTAGGAGGCCTGCCTAGGGATTTCATCACCCTAGGGGATTGTTGGAACACAACAGTCTACTGAGAGGGGGGTGAATCAGTAGGTACTTAAAATTTATCCTTTTCTTGCAAAGAGTGGTTACTTCAATCAACAACTAGATGTGTAGATTAAAACTAAAGATATGACAAGCATATGCACATAAAACATAATCCACACATAACAATAGATATACATGGAAAACCCAAGATGGGAAAAACCACAGTGAGAAAATGTTGGTAGGAGCTACTATACTAATCTAGCCTCACAATGAAATCCTCTATTACAATTTAAGGGAACCAAACCTAAGGAGACACCTATCCCCTGAATTGAGCACCAACTCAATTATCTAAAGGCACCAACCACCAACCAATTAGATTTACAAAATATGAAATGATTACAATTTATTCCCGAGGAACTCAAATTATCAATGTTACAATTAACTTTTGTAATTGCTCAACTCTCTGTGACTAATCTTGCAACTCTATTCTTTGTTCTACACTCCACTCCTTCAACTCTATTCCTTTTTATTTAGTGCATTCTCTCTTTGCTTGAATGCACCCTACATTTTTCTCTATAGCTCTATTTTTATATATTTGCATATATTCTCCAATTGACTCAAATGTATCGAGCCACTCTTCATAATTCTCACCTATCTTCGTCTCACACTTAGGCACACTAATCAATTATATTATGTAGGGTTATATCATCCTAACTGCCTCAGGATCTTCTTAACAGATCATATCATATGCTAGGGTGAATATCTTCTTCACTGATCCCATATCTGCACTGAGCCGCACAATATTAATTTCTAGTGCAAAGAACTTTCCCTTTTTATCATCATCCCAAATCCTAAAATAGGATATGCAGTTAATTCTTTCTCTTGATACTTTGATTTGATCTTGATCTTGATCTTTTGATTTGTGATAATTTGTATCATTGTTCATTGCAAAAAATCAAATTACATCTATCGCTAAGGTAGTTAAACCAATTAATTTCTAGCTCCAAGTTGGTCTACAACCAAAACCCTGTTTACACACAGTTAGTCATTTATGATTTTCTTATTTAAATATAGATTTTTGATCTCAAAACTTCATGCCACATTTTTGTGATCTTCATTTATCATCACATCTATAAAACATAATCGTTTGATAAAAGGTCCTTTAAATCTCCACCATTGATAATATCCTCTAAATTACCTTTACTTCCTTGATGCAGTGATCTCCATTGGATTGGCTATCAATTGATCTGAGTCATTCCTTGTTGTCCTGTGAGAATTGCCAACGGGCCCAAAAAATATTTGCAGGCTAGCGGGCTTGTGCCAAGTGTCACTTTTCCTATCGCTAATCATCCATCTGCTCCTACTATTTCGCTTCACAACAACGATGTGAAGTGATGATGCCATGTGCCATAGGATCGACCAAGGTTTAGTCTATCATAAATGTGCATCATTTGATCAACTTGATTTGATTTGCATCATTCCCTATTTCCCTGAAATATAGAGATGGGTCCCACCACACGTGCCATGGGTTAGCAGGCACCATCGGATTTTCCACCTCAGCGTGATCTCAATCATTGATTAACTTCATTCTATCAACTTTCCAAGATGATATTGTCTACCCAAAGCTTCGTCTGCTGCCACTGTAGGTCCCACTCACCATCGTGGATAACTTTTCCACCAATCCTTGAGTCTCCATGGGATTTAGTAGGGACCCACCACAAACTTCATGGGCTGGTGGGGAGATCATTGTATCTTGTAGTATTAACCAACACCGTTGATCTCACGAGGAGGAAATATTTAAATACCACATATATTTTCTCAGTTGTTGATAATTGCTTAGGTGAAGAGGTTGATTTCCCACATGACTTAATAGGCTTAAGTTATTACTTAAGCAACTTGCAACCATCAAACATAGGTCACCATCAAATTAGAAAAATTGATTAGATGCCATGATGTATATGCCTAGGGTTTAACCAACAAACCCTAACTCTAGCCGAGAGCACAAACAATCCTTTTATTAGCATAGCCTTCAACCTTTGGTCCTACCAAACATATTTCTGAGTTGCTCTCAGAAAACCCATGTCAAATCTGAGATTAAATTTTGCTTTTAGAGTGTTGAGGGAATTTAGCAACATTTACAACCTTCACTCCATCTTCTTAGATTATAACTTAGACACAAATGAAACTCCATCATGTAGGATCAGTTCAACCTCACACTTGATCCCCTTTTGACATCAATGACAACAATATGCCAATAATCTCCCCGTTTGTCATTGATGGAAAAACTAAATACTCATATCAAATGAATTGAGAATTATATTATTTTGAGATCTATACCAATTTGACACACAGGTGCGCATCCTGCACAATTTGAGAATTTGATCACATTTCTCCCCCTTTGACATCAATGACAAAGGGAAGACTTCCCCTGACACATTACTCCCCTCTCGAAGATTATGTAATCATCAAGATGTTAAGAATTTGTAAATTCATGATGCTTGGCTTGATGCATTCAGTCTGTTTCCAGAGATGAAAGAAAGATTGATGAAACTCCCCATGGACTTGTACCCCATCACTATTAACTAGTGATATGAAGTGGGAGCAATAACTCCCAATTTTTGCCTCAAATATTCAAATTGTTCCTTGGGAAGAGGCTTGGTGAAAATTTCAGCTACATATTCCTTTATTGGGACATACTCCATGTTGACTTCCTTATCATCAACCTTCTCTCTTATGAAGAGATACTTAATAGATATGTGATTTGTTTTAGAGTGAATCAATGGATCCTTTGATATGTTTATGGCACTTGAATTATCACAAACAATTGAGATAGGTTCTTTGTACTCAACCTTGATGTATTTGAGTGTTTGCTTCATCCATAGAACATGAGTGCAACATGATGGTGTAGCCACATACTCCAGTACTTCAGCAATGGATAGAGTGATTGATTCTTGTTTCTTGCTCATCCAGGAAACCAACTTGTTTCCCAAAAAGAATGCTCTGCCATTGGTGTTTTTCCTATCATCCACACTTCCTACCCAATCAACATATGTATATGCAGTTAGAGAAAAGTCCTTGCTCTTGGAATACCATGGTCCATAGTCAATAATACTCTTGATGTATACGATTTTTTTTTACAGCATTGACACGTGACTCTCTAGGTGCAACTTGAAATCTTGCCACTAAGCACACTGCTTGCATAATGTCTGGCCTTGATGCAATTAAATACAACAAGCTTCCAATCACTAACCTATACATTGTCTGACTTGTTTTAGGTGACTCATCTATTTTTCTTAACTTGCAACCAGTTATCATGGGGGTACTGACTGGTCTACTATCCTCCATGCCAAATTTCTTGAGCATCTCATTAACATACTTAGTCTGAGATATTAATATCCCATTATCAATTTATGCAATTTTCAAGCCAAGGAAAAATGACATTTCTCCTATCAATGACATCTCAAATTCATTTTGCATGTGTGTAGTAAATACTTGACACATTTTGTCATTGCTACCACCAAAAATTATGTCATCCACATAAAAAATAACTATAATCATGTGATCACTTTTTGATTTGAAATATAGGTTGTTGTTTGCACATCCCTTGTTGAATCCTTGTTGTTGCGAGTACTGGTCTAATCTTGAATACCATGCTCTAGGTTCTTGTTTTAGACCATATAAGGCCTTTCTCAATCTGCAAACATAATCATCATCCTCTATCAATTGAAAACCTTCTAGTTTTTCATTGTAAACTTCCTCTTCTAAGTTTCCATTCAAGAATGAAGACTTGACATCCATCTAAAACACTTTGAATCCTTTATGGACTGAAAATACAAGAAACATTTTGATTGCCTCTAGTCTTGCCACAAGCGCAAATGTCTCTTCAAAATCAATTCCTTCAACCTGTGCATATCCCTTTCACACTAATCTTGCCTTGTTTCTTACTACAGTTTCATCTTCATTTAGCTTGTTTCTAAACACCCATTTGGTGCCAATCACATTTTTGCATTAAGGCCTAGGTACCAATTCCCATGTTTTATTCTTTTCAATATGATTTAACTCTTCTTCCACAAATTCTATCCAACTCTCATTCTTGTTGGCTTTAAAAAAACTTTTTGGTTCAACTTGTGATAGGAGAGAAAAATTTACTTGTTCTCTATTCTTTACAAATCTCCTTTTGTTTAGAACTCCTTCATTTTTATCCCCAATTATCTGATCTACTGGATGATCTTTTTGAACATATTTTGTAGGGTCCTTCTCAACTTTTACTTCCTCAGATTCTTCTTCATCATTTGTTACATTCTCTTCACAGTCTGACGCATCATCAAGATTGTCTTGATTAGACTTGATGTGTTTTATACTTTCATCAATCTTCACATTGATGCTTTCCACAATCTTGTCTAGCCTTTTGTTATAGCCTTTTTAGGCTTTACTTTGAGTGGAATATCCTTAAAATATTCCTTCATCACTTCTTGATTCAAACTTTCCCAAGTTTTCATCTTCTCTTTTGATGTAGCACTTACTTCCAAATACTTTAAAGAATTTCACAAATGCGGGTTACCATACCACAATTCATAAGGAGTACTATCACTATGTACTCGGATTTGAACTCTATTCAGAATGTATATTGTAGTATGTATTGATTCTCTCCATAACATATCAGTTAGTCTGGCTTCTTTTAGCATCATTCTAGCCATTTATTGCACAACTCTATTCTTCCTCTCTACCACTCTATTTTTGTTGTGGAATGGTGCTGAATATTGTCTCTTAGTTCCATGTGCGTCATAGTAATCAACGAATTCACCAGATGTGAATTCTCCTCCTCTATCTATCCTTAAACATTTTATCTTCCTTCCTATCTCCTCAACCATCTTTCTGAATATTTTGAATCTCTCAAATGCTTATGAATTGTTCCTTAAAAATGTTACCCATGTCATCCTTGTATAGTCATCTATTAGTAGCATAAAGTATCTTTCTCCTTTCAGTCCTCTTGTTTTTGTGGGTACACATAAATCTGTATGAACCAGCTATAAAGGTTTAGTAGTTGAGTATTCTTTGGTTGGAAAACTATTTTTTATTTTCTTTCCCTGTTGGCATTATTTGAATATGATGTTTGTAGGATCAGATACTTTAGGCACGTTTTTGACCAAACCTCTTGAAATCACCTTCACTAAGTTATCAAAGTTAATGTGGCCTAGTCTTCTGTGCCAAAGCCAACTCTCATCAACTTGTCCTATCAGACAACTTTGACCTTTTACTTCAGCAAGGTTGTAAATATTGTAGTCAATTCTCAACCCTTGTGCAAATATCTTTCCAGTCTTCTTGATTTTGCGGCCTTCTGAATCAAATTTGACCTTATAATCATTGTCACACATTTGGCTCACACTTAATAGAGTATGCTTTAGTCCTTCAACATACAAGACATCCTTTGTGGTATTTTTTCCATCTAAGCTCAAGATTCCTTTACAATATATTTTGATTGTAGCGTCATCACCTAAACTCACAAATCCTCCATTGGATTTCTTGAGTTTGATGAACTTGCTCTTATCTCTAGTTATGTGTTTGGAATAACCATTATCTATCACCCATAGATTTTGTGCAATCAATGATTGTGTGGATCTTTCTCCCTTTTCTTTCCACACTTTCCTTGATTTCCTTTCTATTTTATCTATCATCTTCTTATTTTAAAATTCCTTGTTTGACCTAGGAGGTGGATCTTTCCTTTCCTTACTCTTAACATTCAGTCTTTCAAAATAATTTCTACAATTTTTAGCTATATGACCAAAGTTATTACATTTATAGCACATTTTCTTCATATCAATCAAGGGAGCAAAGGAGTTTCTGCTTTCAAAATTTGCACTCCTTTTAGGAATAATTCTATATTATCTAGCCCTATGACCATACTGATTACATGAATATCAATAACCATAGAAATACGTTGAATACTTGATCATGGCATTTAGTATTGGAGGAGGGGGTCTATTGTACATCTATCTTCTTGAGTTTCTCACCTTATTAAATCCATCAACATCAGTCCTTTTGAAGCTTTGCTTCTTCTCTTGGAAAACATGATCTGATTGGTTATCCTTCTTGTCTGTGAAAGGCTTCTTTTCATCCTTGGTTTTTTCCTTCTCTACAAATTTCTCATTGTAGTAACTTCCTTTGCAGTTATTTTCCATGACAAACTTAGACCTTTCTTCTACTCTAAATCTTTCATATAGTTTTGTAGAGGCATCAACAAAGGAATTTTTCCCTTTCTCCAAACCTAAGCCTGGTTTTTCTTTAGTTGCAAGCCTTTGGGTGCTCAATAACTCATCTAGAATATTTGAGCAACTTTTTAGTTTGAGTCCTTTCTCTATCTGTACTTTTTCCTTTTCTATATCTCTTCTCAAAGCAACAATCTCTTCCTCAAGTGTCATGCACATGCCTGCTTTAGATTAGAGCTTGGACTTAATCACATCCTCTGCTCTCTTGGCTTCTTCTAGCTTCAACTTCAAATCTACCACATTCTAGGTAGATTCTTCTAGTTCCTTTCTTAGTTTATCTGACTCTTTATGTGCAAGTTTATTTTGCTACTTTTTCTCCCTTTTTAACTTCTCAATCTCATCTTTGAGATCATCAATCTCATCTAGTGCACAAATGAGTTCTCCTTCTAGGTCAACTGTCCCTTCTTCTTCACCTTCTTCTAGGGGTCCTTCAACCTTTTTGTCTTTTTTCTCCTTAGGCTCCTTTTCCATGAAGAGAAACTCATGGTTTCTAGCAATAAAGGCACAATTTTGTTCATCATCTAAGTTATTATAGTCCGATACATCACTATCTTCTTGGATGTATAGAATTTTCTTTTTCTTCTAAAAGTTTATTTTCTTAGGGTAGTAGGGTGTCTTCATCTTATCATCTACCTCTAGTTCTGAGTTTCCTTTCTTATTGTAAGGACATTTAGTAGCAAAATGACCTACTTTATCACATTCAAAAAATTTGAAGGGAAAATTACCTTTATATTTGTTGGATCCTCTTCTTAGTCTTCTAATGAATTTTGCCTCTTCTTCTTTAGTTTCATCATCCTCATTTGGATTCATTTATGTCTTGTTCCTTTGGGAGACACATCCTTCTCCTTGTTGATAGTCTTGAAATAAACTTCCTTACTAGATGGTTCTTCATCTCTCATCCTCATCTCATAGGTTGTGAATATATTGTGTAGTTCATTTAGAGTTAGTTTGTCAATTTCTCTCCCTTCTTCTATGGTTGAGATCTTAGAATCATACTTGTATGTCATTGACCTAAGAAATTTTAGTACAATCACATCTTCTTTCATCTCTTCTCCAGATCCCTTGATAGAGTTCACAATATCATTAACTCTCATGAGATTGTCTACATTTTTTTCTTCCTTTGTCATTCTTAGACCTGCAAACCTAGCTTTTAGTATTTGCAACTTTCCAACTTTACCTTGTCATGTCCTTCATAAATCTTCTTTAATGTATCCCAGACATCCTGTTCATTTTTACAGTACATAACTTTGCTATGCACAAACTTGGACAAACTATTCATGATGGCAAACCATGCTTTTTCATTGTTCTCAAAATCCTTTTTGGCCACAACATCAATAGGTGGTGTGTATCCATTTACTACTGACATCCATGTTATGCCTTGCATAACCACCCCATCTTTTGCCTTGGTCAAAATGGGTTCCCCTTTGTTTTTTTTGTCTTTTGTTGTTTTCAAAACAAATTTTGGAGTCGTTTGCTTCCAACACTTTGTTTTCTTTTATTTGAGTCTATCGGAATCAGAACCAGAACTGAATCAGGTTTTGAAAGTTCTTTTGAAACTTATTTTGGTTCCCGTCCCGACAGTCTTTCTTTTGACCTTTTTTGTTTTGTCTTTAGCGGAACCGGAGCCGGAGTGGGTGTTAAGTTGGTCTTTTATCGAAAAATTGCAAAATCAGAATCGATTTCGCCCCCGCCTCCGCTATTTTGACTTTTGGTTTTAGTCTTGTCTTTGTGTTTGGTTTTATTATGTCGATCTTTTGCTTTACTTTTTGTGTTTGGTTTTGTTTTGTGTGTAGTTGGCGGACCCGGGACCGGAATGGGAATGAAGTTTGTAAATTTCTTGAAGTTGTGAATCAGTTTCCATTTTTGGTTCCGCCCCCACCACTTTTGGGATCGTTGACTTTTTGAATGAAGTTACACTGCAGAGAAGTGTTGGTTCTCTTTCAGTTCCGACTCCGCCTTAACTACGTTCTAATGCATTAATGACAATTGCTCATGTAGGTAGAAATTCTCATTTTTTACCTTCATTAGGGATTAAACGCATCATTATTATCATTGTTAAGACATTAAGGGGCATGAAAGAGCAGTGGCAGAGTTCATTTGAGCAAAAAGATCGAAGAAGAGGAAGATTATTGTGTACCAATCAGTTCAGAAGGTTAGCAGGGTTCTGTTGTGTTCGAGGTAGGGTTTTCTTATTATTGTTGTTCTTCTTTTGTTAATTGTTGCGTTTTTTATATTTGCTCGTGCTTAGAATCATTTCGCTTTTAAACGAATTCGTGATTCTTGGTATGATTAGTTTGAGTGGGTTCTTGCTTTATTTTGTTTGTCTGGTTATGTTCTTTGTTTCTTTTGCTTTTGTTTTTAGTTCTTTGTATTGTAGGGCACGGTCGCTTTCATGTTTTAGTCGTGATCGCATCGTGCTATTTTAATTTGCAGTAAGTTAGACTAAATTTAGGTTTTAAAAGGTATTAGTTGGATTAAAGATTTACAGTGAGGTAGATTAATGATTTACAGTGAGTTAGGGTTAATTGATTCATCATTTTTTTTACTTAGGGTTTTTGTCGCGCTTTCAAACTGGTAAAATGGTAAGGTTTAAAATCCGTGCCCTAGTTTTATCATGTTGTTTCTAGATTAGGGTTTCGTAGGTTTCTGTGATCACATTTAAATGATTAAAATATGATACCCTAAAATTCAGTCATTCCCCATGGTCATATGAGTATAGTGTTTTTAAAGCCTCTTTTCATTTAATACGACCTTGGTTTTAATCATGTAGTTATAGGTTAAATTGATAAAACCTTTGATGACGTCATGGTCAACCTAGGCGGAGACGGGATCGGAATCGATCTTGAACTGGAGAATTCTATTTTGCAAAAGGTATCAATTCCATTTTCATCCCATTTCTGGCTCTACACATAATAAAGAAGTCTTCTGTCGAAATAACGATGACCAAGTTGGAAGTGGAGGCAGAATGGAAATAGAATATGGAAAATAAAAATTTGAAGAAAATCAAATCCGTTTTTCATTCCAATCCCAGTTTCGATCACCTTCCCGTTTTCGGCTCCGCGTATAATAAAGAAGTCTTCTGTCGAAATAACGATGACCAAGTCGGAAGCGAAGGTGGAATGGAAATAGAATATGGAAAATAAAAATCTGAAGAAAACCAAATCCGTTTTTCATTCCGATCACCTTCCTGATTCCGACTCCGAGCCCGTTTATTGTTAGTGAAATATCTATATCGGTTTTGGTTCCGAGTCTGATAGTGTTGTAAAAGGAAACTGTTTTAGATTGTGTTTTTGCCTGGTTCTGCCTCCGGTGCATATATGAAAGGTATGGTTTTTAGAGCATGTTTTGGTGATGATATTTAAAGATCTAATTAGAGGTTTGGCTTGCAGGAAAGTTGAAAGATGTTAGGAACATCAGGGGAAGCTGCTCGAAGGAACCAGCCTGCAGGAACATCAAAGGCAGCACCAAAACTGAAGAAGTTGAAGCCAAAAAAATCACCCTATACCTTAAGGTATAATCACAGGAGTTCGGTTGTGAAGGTGAGCAAGGTGGAATCAGACTGGCCAGACATCACTGATACGAACTTAGGCCAGTACAACTTTGAGGAGTTGCATGCAGAAACATTTGCAGAACGAGAAAATATAACAGGAAGGACACAAAGGATTGTTGATTCCGGCTTGGCACATATTATAGTGTTCCCTTTATCAGTACAGCGTCTGGAGTTGATCTTAACAGTAGCCAGTGCCTACAATCCTGCTACAAGACTATGCATGGATTCACAAAATAGGGTGATCATTGATCTTACTCCTCAAATGTTTCAAAGTATATTTAATGTCTCGGATCGTAAGAGCTTGGTGCAGTTGGATGAGGCACAGGCCTTGGAGAAATATAGTAAGTATAAGGACTCCAATAGGTCTCATTTGAATAAAAAGTGGTTGAAGACAGAAAAGAAATCTCTATCCAAGCTTGCACACCGACCTAAGAGGGTAGATTTCAAGAAGGAAGTATCGGATTTAATACTGATGCTTTCCATGGTATTTGGGAAGAGGGATGCATTCCACTTCAAGGAATGGATGTTTCATTTCATCCAAATAATCTTACAGGGCGACCATCAGTTTGATTGGCCAATGATTGTGTCAAATGCTATCCATGATTAGCTGACTAACATCAGAAACACTAAGTGTTTCTTTATGACTTCTTATGTGGTGTATGCAATAGCAAGATTGGGGATTTTCCCAGGCTTAAATAGAGTGGGCATAATGGGAGCCTTGGATGGACAGAAGAAGGTATGGGAGCACTATGACCAATTGTCTCTTCAAGCTGCTGAGACTCATTTCAGAAGAGTCAATGATGCATTTATATATGTGATCATCAATCAATTGAATGGAGATGCAGGGTACCGGTTGAGTCAAGAAGCCATGGCATTCATTGCTGAATGGGGATGTTGGTACATCCAGTACCCCAAATTTACATACTTCAAGTTGGCCGGTTTTGAAGGCCATCCACATTTGCTTCCAAGATGCTGCAATATCAGGATAGTGCTAATGGAGTTTGTATATCAGGCTCTTGGAGTTAATGCTCGGTTTGGGATCAAACATAAAACCGAATGTCATAAGTTTCCCATGAAGTTGGGTGAGTATGGTTGTCAACACTTGGTAGGAGCAAAGGTGGTCTGTAATGAATTAATATAGTTGAAATTGGGATTATACACAGCTCGTAAGTGTTTTGATCCGAAGGGTAAGATGTATGCTTTGTTGCCTTCGGTATTTACCAGACATTTCAATTTGCTAGAAGATTTATGGAGTGATCGACAAGATGAGTATGATTTGAGAAAGAAGAACTATGAAAGATTGCCTGTCGCACTCATGTCAGAGCTAGGTCTTAAAGAAAACATTCCTGACACATTGGTGGATGATGGAATTGTATTGGACCCCTCCTATGAAGCTTTGAACATTGGCACCAAGAGCCTGGATCCAATTGACTGGGATGCTGAAGAAAGCATTGATGTTAAGCGGATCAGAAGGACAGTGCTGGATAAGAGTGTGCAATGGTTAGTGCTAAGAACCCAGACTCCTCAAGAACCAGCCCCTAAAAAGGGTAAGGGATACAAAAGGATCAAAAGAAAGACATCTCCCAAGGAGCCATTAGTATTCCTTCCTCCAGACATTGAAGAAATGGAACTTGAGGCAGCAGAGGATGAAGAGGAAATGCAAGAAGGGGATGTTCCAGTAGGATCTGCTATTTCAACACCCACATTAGGCGAGTCATCCACATAATTCCCACTTACAAGGAAGAAGAGTAAAGAAATTCAAGAAGGAGCTCTTCATAGCATGGCTGAAATTGCCAAGGGAAAAGAAGTGGAGGAGGAAATTCTAGAGGTTGAGACAGATTCAGATGAGACTTTGTCAGAAAAAGATATGCAAGAGAACATGCCTCTAGAGGAGGATATTGAGTAGGTTTTGACACAAGAAGAGCAATGGAAGCTGTTTGAAGAGGCGAAAAGAAATTTTGATGCAAGAGCTGCAACGGAGAAACAAAAGGAAATTGATGCTAAGGTACAAGCTGATGCTATACTTCACCAGCAACAATTAAGAACTAAACAATGTAAAGCTAAGGCAATAGCTGATGAAGTAGAGAGACAAAGAAAGCAACAAGAATATGAACTCAAGGTCAAAGAAGAGAATGACAAGTTGGAACTGATACAGAAGATCCATGACCTTGAGGAGGAGAAGGCAAGGAACCAGAGGGAAAAGGAAATCTTGGTTGCTACGTTGAAACTTGTAGAGGAAGTTCGCCAAAAGGAAGAAGGAGCCGAACAATTACAAAAGGAAAAAGAAGCCGAAGAGTTGGTTAAGAAAGAAGAAGAAGAAGCAAAGGCCGAAAAACTTAAGGCTTTGGAGGCAGAAAGGTTAGAAAGGGAAAGACTAGAGGCCTTAGAAAAAGAGAAATTGGAAAGGGAAGCTCTAGAAAGAGAAAGAATAGAAAAGGAAAGGTTGGAAAAGGAAAAAGTGGAGAGAAATCAGTTGGAGGAAAAGAGGTTAAGAAAGAAGAGGAAGATAAGAAAAGGAAAGAACAAAAGGATAGGGAAGAGGCTGAAAAGCTTGTGCAGATGCATATACTACAAGAACAACAAGAAAAATCAAGGGTTGACTCTCAACCTCAGGTAAATGTGCAGCCACCTCATACTACTATTACCTCTTCTTCTTCTATGATGACTACTGCTCCATGTGCTTCCACTTGGTTGAAACAGACCTACAGAAAAGGGCAGTAACACCTTCACAACCTCTCAATTGGGAGGATATGATGAAGGAGATCGAACAAGAAAGGCCCAAAAAGAAGGCCAAAATTCTACATTCTACCCGACTCACAGATAAAGGAGAGATTGTTGCTGAATGTGCCATGCCAATGACAGAAAAGGAGGTAGGGGACATGCAGCTAACAGATTATCAATTGAGTACTGTCAACTTGGGAAGGCCCACTAGGAATCAGCAAATGAACTTGATTGATGTGGTGGCTTCAATGACCAAATCAAGAATGATAAAGGATAAGCAAAAGAAGGATGAGCTTAAGGTTCAATTGGATCAATTACATTCATTCTTGAAAAGTGTTTCCTCTCCGAGATCACAACAGGTAACTGCCATTGAGACTCCTATTCTATTAAGTAAAAAGGAGGTAGATGATTTGGTGTAGGTAAGAGGCAAAGTGAAGATGGTAGACAGGTGGATGGACAAGTTGAATCACGAGGTAGGTGAAGTTTTGGTTGAGGGTTTTGAGACCTACAAAGGCACTGAAAAGTTGATAAAACAGATGCATCAATACATTGAAGCATTGGAAAAACAAGAAGAAGAATATAAAGAATACAATCAGAAATTGGAGAGGGTTAATGCATTACCTTTAGCTACTCTTCTTGAACAGTCCATACTTGAGGAGGAGAATAAATATTTTATTGGAAAAACCTCTCGTATACTCTGTTTTAGAACTGGCTTCTTGTGTAAACATAAGGATGAGATCTAGGAGGCTGTTAATAATTTGACTGAGCAATTGGAAGAGTTGGAAGCGGTCATTGCTATTATTGTAGATGTAAATGCATTTACAAAAGAAGGCATGCCTTTGAGTCAAATAAAAGAGAAGTAGGATGAAAGATTCAGAGGACTAATGCAGAAAGGAGATGATGACGAAGATTTGATGTTGGATCGGTTAATGGATATCAAAGAAGAAATAAAAGCTGCTAGGAGAGAGATGATAAAGATGAAAGGTATGAGGGAGTTTGCTGCAACAGAATTGGATCGAATCAAATTTTAAGATAGCTGGATTGATGGGCCAGAAATAGATACATTACAGCAAGTCTTCACCAGCTACGATGAGTTCATTACAGATCCAGCTTCACATGCATAAATCTCTTGCATGCATGATTTCCTTCTTCTTTGCATGTTGCATGTAGCACTGACAGTTGAGGCGCATGACATATTTTTCTTCTATTTTTCTATTCTCCAGTTAAACTGAACGTCTAATGTAAGAACTCAAGATCAAATCGGTCTGAGTTTCCAAGAAAGTTTTGGTTCCTAAAAGGGTGGGTGACTTAAAATAGAAGTGGAGTTCAAAATTTGTATAATCTATAAATACCCTATGGGTATCATATTGTAAAGGTGGGCTAATTGAGAATAGGATTGGCTTACCTGATTTTAGGAGATAGAATTTTGTAGTGATTATAGAGATACTTTGTACTTGATCTTTTTTACAGTTAATAGAATTACAGGTTTTACGCAATATAGAATTACAATTGAGTTGTTTTATTTGATAAGGCTGATGAGTTATAATCTATCCGAATGCCAGTGATTGTGCTGAAGCATACTAGTTTCTTATGTGATGAAAGTCATTAGAAGAAACCAGATTTAAGGATTATCTTATTGGATTATCATTGAATTGAAGTTATTAAATTCTGTTGATCTATAATCTTGATGATGAATGAATGTGTGTTGTTTTGAAATCCTTGAAATATTTGTGATGTGTAATTGTGAAGTTAATTAAGCACCTAAAATGTATGCAGTGGTATAGATTATGCTATAGATTATGTCATCTTATGGTTTTCTTGATCTAATTGGAAGAACATTCATTATTTGGAGATATATGTCTAGATTCTAGATAAATTCGATTCATACTTATTGATTTACCCCTTTGGTCTATCTTTTTCTTTTGTTTGAAACCCCATTGATTTACTAAAACAGTTCGGTAAAATGAGTCATTGCTTGAATCTTTTGTTACCAGCACAGGCCCCTTGAATATTACAGTTGCATGAACCGATTGAGTGACACCAGACAGTTGAGAACCAACTACCAGGACCTTGGGAGTTAGGCTACTATATGTTGTCTTTCTTTTTCAGGAGAAATAGAGTAGAAATATTATGTTTTTAACGTTGTTTGTGTCATCTTCACCATCAACAGAAATTGGCGCTAGAAGGAGGGCCTAAAAGGACAAGCTGGATCGCATAGTGTCTTTCTCATCAGAGAAATATGGAAGGATTTTGAGATCCTCTACTGACCTTGAACCTTTACAAGAATTAAAAACCCCAGTAAGACCTAGACCCCATGCTCGTAGGGTTTTGATACCTACATTACCACCATCACTCACTCCACCTGGATTCCCACCAAATCCACCTACGCCACCACCAATTCGACCTACATCACCACTTCCAATTAGGCCTGTATCGACACCAATTCAGCCTATACCTTCTCAACCAATCCCACTGATGGCTTACTTTGTCAATAATCCCTCTCCGTTAGGGACTATTCCTGGGGGATTCCATGATTTACCAAAGAACCCAGAGAAGTTATGTCCGAAATACATGCATGGAGAATCGAGAAGTGTTGAGGAACATATACAGGCATTCAAAGATGCTTGCACACGAGCCCAGGTTGCTCACCAAGATGTGGTATGTAGATTATTTCCTTACTGTTTAGGAGATATGGCATATAATCGGTACCTAAATCTGCCCCAAGGATCCATTCTGGGTTGGACAGATTTAGAGAATGCTTTTATTAATCAATTTAGGGTTTATGTAGACCCTACCATATTATATCACCAATTTTCCACCATAAGGAAGGAACACCATGAACCATTGCCCTTGTTCAACACTAGGTTCCAAAGGATGTATATTAGGCTACAAGAGCCTTACTTACTGCCAGAGGGTATGGTCATACAGGCGTATCTGAGAGCTATTGATCCTTTGATTGGCTTGTTCTTGCAAAGAACTTATGAACCTGATCAGATAGACTCTCTGTCTAAAATTTACCATCTGGCTATCAAATTGTAACAGTAGATAAGTTTGCAACAGGTTTAGGAGCAGCACTTCCTCCTATGAATTATCAGATGCCTAATCCACCGTTATACAATACTGTCCCTAGGATGTCTTATTCCCAATATGGACCTGCATCTGAGCTACAAGCTCCACCTATTGTGCCTTTCTTTGGTAATGGCATGCAAGATCACTCCCATCAACCTCAACATCAACCTCAAAATCAACCACCACAAGGGGGAGGATCAACCCATGTCCATTCCCCAGCCATAATCCAAAATGTGCAGAATGAACAAATTATTCAACTCACAAATGAGGTAGAGACTCTCAAAAAGACTCTCTCTCAGATGTCAAATGACATGGCACAACTCAGAAAAAATCCTCCCAATAATCAAAACCAGAATTACAACAATTAGGGAGGGTATAACACTCAGGGAAATTACTCCAATCAAAACCAAAATCAGAATACCAATCAGAATTTTCAGGGTCAGAACTCCTCAAATCAAAATTATCAAAATCAAAATAGAGGATTAAATCAAAGGTTCAACAACAACAACAACAATAGGTAGTGGAATACTGGGCCTAACAATGGGGGAGTTTCCCATAATTATCAAACAAGTGAGGAAAGGCCACATACTGCTAATGTTGCTTATTTGAATTTTATGACTAATTGGTGTAGGTTGCATGATACAGCAACACATTCTGAGGTTAATTGCCCAGAAATGGAGAAAATTGTGAAAATTGCACAGGCTGATGCCCATCCTCAATCAAGAAATTCCAATCATGACAATGGGTCAGTCAGCACTGCCATGACTTATGAAACCATTGAAGAAAAATATCAATTCCCTATGCAAGGGGATAATGAGCTAGAGGAAGATGTCTATGATGCTCAAGCTTTCCAATCTAAGGGTGGTCACTTTCTGAGGAACCAGAATAAAGGGTCATTCACTACATCTACACCCCCTAACAACATGGTTCCACCAAATCAGAATGTAGATAACAATCCACCTCCACCAAAGGGACTTTCTGATTCTCAGAATAGAGGTAATCCGCCTCCCTTTCCTAAGTATCAAGTTAGGAATGATTCGGAGTTTGATTTTGTTGCAGAATTACAAAGGCAGAAGACATCACTGTCTTTCTTTCATATCATGAAGTGGTGCCCAGCTCAATGGGAGGTGGTATTAAAAGCTTTGGAAGAGACAGATCGCTTAAAAGGGAAAGGTAAAGTGACTCCCGCAAAGGAGACGAATGCAGCTATGTATAAAGGTAAGACCAGTACCCCATCTTTCTTGTTAAATTTGAGAATCTTTGGAAAGAATCTACACAATTGCTTATTAGATTCTGGAGCATCAAGGAATGTCATGCCTTTTTTGATTTGTAAAAAGTTAGGATTGAGTCCTATTCCAACCAATAAAAAGGTGATTCAATTGGATAAAACCAAAGTTAATGTTGTAGGTGAGTTGAAGAACATGCATGTACATGTTGGATCAGACCCAAGGATCCAGACCTATATAGATATTCAAGTTGCTGATATCCCAGAAACATATGGGATGCTTTTAAGTCGAGAGCTAATGAAGAGTATAGGTGGATATCTGTCCTTGGACTTCTCGCACATGTGGTTACCATGGAAAGGGGTTGCAACCCAGATAAGAATTGAAAGTGAACCTAGACTCAAGCACATGATCACAGAATATGATGCTTCCAATGAAGTAGCATATTTTGAAACTGAGATAGGTGTTTACAGGCAAGAGGAAGTTTTTACTTTGTTTGTAATCAGTCCCGAGGATACTTTGCCTTTAGAACATAGTGATCCCATGATCTGCATCAACCAGCAGGTTTTAGTAAGAAATTTGAAACAAGATAGGCTCGTTTTAGGGGAAGAAACTAACTTGAGTAGTTTATTACTTCCTAACTAGTGCAGGATTCACTATCACAACCATTCGGAATTGACATGTCAGTCATGCATAGATATTCTAAGTCATATGGATTAGCCTCAACATGTGTGTCAAGAGAAACAAGCCCAGAATCCCACCAATGAGTTTTCCTTCCACGTTAAGGATGCAACTATTCTTACACGGACTAGTCTTTCTCAACATGAAGGTCTTTCATCAGAAGAATAGACTCAGGTTGTTTGTTCTAAAACTCAAGGGGAGATTAAGGTATCCCAGTTCCCATTTGAGACATCTGCCCCAAATACTTTGCCCATACCTAAGGAATTAATGAGAAATGAGTTGGATTGCAACTTAACCCAAGAGAGTGTTCAAGAAGTAGTTGTTGAACAAATTGAGAACATAGAAAAATCCTCAGTTGAACTTTGTCCCAAATTAAATATTGACAAACAACAAAAGTCTGAGCCGCCACACCCTTTAGATGAGTCATCCCCTGTTGCTCCTAGAAAGAAAGAGCTCCTAGCCAAGGACCAGTTATGGACTCTTAAATTTGATGATTCTAAATCTAAAGCAAGAAGTGGAGCAGGGATTGAACTAACTAACCCAAAAGGGAAGAATTATTTTGCTTCTTATAGATTGCAGTTTGGTTGCACTAACAATGTGGCTGAATACGAGGCACTTGCAAGAGGGCTTATGTTTTCTCATAAGAAGAAGGTAACTTCTCTTACAATGATGGGAGATTCTGAGGTGATTGTGAAATAGGTATGTAGCCAATACACATGCCATAACAAAAGATTGGCTGCATATAGGAACAGAGTTTAGAATTTAATAGAAGATTTTGATGCCTTTGGGATTACTCTCATCCTAAGGGAAGCTAACCAAATTGCAGATGCTCTTGCTGTTGCTGCTAGTACATTAGAGCCTATGCAAGACTCTAACCTTAAGAGGTTTTCAGTGGAGTTGATTTTGGTCCCAACAATTCCTGATAATGTTAAACACCTCCAGGTATTTAATGATGATCAACATATATTGGCCTTTTTGGAAAATTTTGATGTTTTTGAAGGGCAGATAATTGATGATTCTGACAAAGATCAGGGAGATTAGAATCCAGAAAGTGACAATCCAAAAGGGATCTTGGATTTAAAGAGCAATAACATCCCCAAAGGGATGATAGCATTAGAAAGGATATTTGATTTAGATCTACAAGCTTATCAAAGAATGCCTACAAAGAGTGAGGGAGGTAAGTATGAATCTATTAATTTGACTCACTCAGGCCCAAAAAGGAACGTTCTTATAGGGAAGACCTGTCCTCAGGAAATAAAGGATGAGATAATCGAGGTCTTGAAGCAGAATATTGAAGCAATAGCTTGGAGCTATGATGACTTGAAAACTTTTGATACATCTGTGATCACACATAGAATCCCTCTTAAGCCAGAAGCTAATTCGTTTTGCCAAAAGAAATGCCTAGTCAATGCATTAATCGAGCCTCAGATCCAGAGAGAAGTACATAAGCTTTTGGCTGCAAGAATAATTTTTCCAGTTAGACACTCTACCTGGGTGGCTAATCTAGTTCCTGTGAGGAAGAAGAATGGTGAAATCAGGTTATGTGTGGATTTCAGAAATTTAAACAAGGCCTCTGAGAAGGATAACTATCCATTACCTTCCCTTGATGAAGTATTGCAAAAAGTTAATGGATCTCAGATGATGTCTTTCTTGGATGGGTATTCAGGATACAATCAGGTACTGGTAAGTCATGAGGATAGGATGAAGATTGCTTTCACTACAAAGTGGGGGACGTTTGCCTACAGAAGGATGCCTTTAGGTCTAATCAATGCTGGTGCTACTTTTCAAAGAGCGATGGATGTAGCTTTTAAATATTTGATAGGGAAATGTATAATCATCTATGTTGATGATTTGACCATCTACTCTAAGAATAGAGAAGATCATGCTACTGACTTGGAAAAGGTGTTAAAGAAATGTATAAGTTATGGTGTTTCTCTTAACCCAAAGAAATGTGTATTTGGAGTATCTGAAGGGAAGCTCTTGGGTCATATTATTTCTAAGGAAGGGATTTCCATAGATCCTGAATGAGTGGAGGCCATTTTGAAATTGACAAAGCCGAGTAGCAAGAAGGAAATGAGGTCTTTCTTTGGAAGGATCAACTTTGTTAGGAAATTTATAACAGGGTTTGCAGAAATTGTCAAACCACTTAACGAAATGATGAAGAAGGATGTGAAGATTGAATGGAGTGAAGAGGCTAAACCTGCTTTCATGCAGATTAAACAATCTATATCTGAGGCACCTGTTTTAACAAGCCCGAATTATCTAAAACCCTTTTACATTTATTCTTTTGCTTCTGAACATTCATGTGCAGCAGTTTTGACACAGAAAAAAGAAGAGAATGAGTAGAGGCCTATAGCTTTTATGAGCTCTCCATTTAAGAATGCAGAATTAAGGTATTCATCAATAGAAAAGCAAGCCTTTGCATTGGTGCGAGCAGTGAAGAAGTTCAGGCACTACATAATCCGAAGTCAAGTGATGGCCATAGTTCCAAATCCAGCTATGAAATCTCTTCTAATGCAAAGTGAACTAGGGGAATGAAGAGGAAAATGGATGGCCATTTTACAAGAATTTGACTTGGAAATTCACCCAATGAAACTTGTTCGAGGCCAAGGATTGTCAAAAGCGATGGCAGAAGTGGATAAAAGTATTACTTGTTAACAATACACAGTTCAATCATTCACGAAGGATCCTTGGTATACAGATTTAGTTTTCTTCCTCCTTAATAACAAGTGTCCAGAAGGAATGAATGCTACTCAAAGGAGAGCATTGAGGATGAAGAGCGCCCATTACATGCTCAAAGGGGGATCAATCTATAGGAAGAATTTTCAAGGAATCTATCTACGCTATTTGGATCAGCAAGAAGCAAAGCATGCAATAAGTGAGTTTCATGGAAGGCATGGAATAGGACATGGATCTGCTGATGCTTTGGCTCATCATATTTTAAGGTCAGGCTACTATTGGCCTTATGTGTTTAGAGATGCACATCAACATTGCAGGACTTGTCATGTATGCCAAACTTTTGCATCTAGAGAAAGAAATCCTGCAATGCCCCTACAACCGATATATGAGGTAAGGCCATTTGCCCAATGGCACTTGATTTTTTAGGTGTAATTAATCCAAATTCTTCTACAGGTCATAAA
>CM021110.1:214472224-214538506 GCA_007115665.2 Sequoiadendron giganteum | reverse complement strand
AGATTGTCTACATTTTTTTCTTCCTTTGTCATTCTTAGACCTGCAAACCTAGCTTTTAGTATTTGCAACTTTCCAACTTTACCTTGTCATGTCCTTCATAAATCTTCTTTAATGTATCCCAGACATCCTGTTCATTTTTACAGTACATAACTTTGCTATGCACAAACTTGGACAAACTATTCATGATGGCAAACCATGCTTTTTCATTGTTCTCAAAATCCTTTTTGGCCACAACATCAATAGGTGGTGTGTATCCATTTACTACTGACATCCATGTTATGCCTTGCATAACCACCCCATCTTTTGCCTTGGTCAAAATGGGTTCCCCTTTGTTTTTTTTGTCTTTTGTTGTTTTCAAAACAAATTTTGGAGTCGTTTGCTTCCAACACTTTGTTTTCTTTTATTTGAGTCTATCGGAATCAGAACCAGAACTGAATCAGGTTTTGAAAGTTCTTTTGAAACTTATTTTGGTTCCCGTCCCGACAGTCTTTCTTTTGACCTTTTTTGTTTTGTCTTTAGCGGAACCGGAGCCGGAGTGGGTGTTAAGTTGGTCTTTTATCGAAAAATTGCAAAATCAGAATCGATTTCGCCCCCGCCTCCGCTATTTTGACTTTTGGTTTTAGTCTTGTCTTTGTGTTTGGTTTTATTATGTCGATCTTTTGCTTTACTTTTTGTGTTTGGTTTTGTTTTGTGTGTAGTTGGCGGACCCGGGACCGGAATGGGAATGAAGTTTGTAAATTTCTTGAAGTTGTGAATCAGTTTCCATTTTTGGTTCCGCCCCCACCACTTTTGGGATCGTTGACTTTTTGAATGAAGTTACACTGCAGAGAAGTGTTGGTTCTCTTTCAGTTCCGACTCCGCCTTAACTACGTTCTAATGCATTAATGACAATTGCTCATGTAGGTAGAAATTCTCATTTTTTACCTTCATTAGGGATTAAACGCATCATTATTATCATTGTTAAGACATTAAGGGGCATGAAAGAGCAGTGGCAGAGTTCATTTGAGCAAAAAGATCGAAGAAGAGGAAGATTATTGTGTACCAATCAGTTCAGAAGGTTAGCAGGGTTCTGTTGTGTTCGAGGTAGGGTTTTCTTATTATTGTTGTTCTTCTTTTGTTAATTGTTGCGTTTTTTATATTTGCTCGTGCTTAGAATCATTTCGCTTTTAAACGAATTCGTGATTCTTGGTATGATTAGTTTGAGTGGGTTCTTGCTTTATTTTGTTTGTCTGGTTATGTTCTTTGTTTCTTTTGCTTTTGTTTTTAGTTCTTTGTATTGTAGGGCACGGTCGCTTTCATGTTTTAGTCGTGATCGCATCGTGCTATTTTAATTTGCAGTAAGTTAGACTAAATTTAGGTTTTAAAAGGTATTAGTTGGATTAAAGATTTACAGTGAGGTAGATTAATGATTTACAGTGAGTTAGGGTTAATTGATTCATCATTTTTTTTACTTAGGGTTTTTGTCGCGCTTTCAAACTGGTAAAATGGTAAGGTTTAAAATCCGTGCCCTAGTTTTATCATGTTGTTTCTAGATTAGGGTTTCGTAGGTTTCTGTGATCACATTTAAATGATTAAAATATGATACCCTAAAATTCAGTCATTCCCCATGGTCATATGAGTATAGTGTTTTTAAAGCCTCTTTTCATTTAATACGACCTTGGTTTTAATCATGTAGTTATAGGTTAAATTGATAAAACCTTTGATGACGTCATGGTCAACCTAGGCGGAGACGGGATCGGAATCGATCTTGAACTGGAGAATTCTATTTTGCAAAAGGTATCAATTCCATTTTCATCCCATTTCTGGCTCTACACATAATAAAGAAGTCTTCTGTCGAAATAACGATGACCAAGTTGGAAGTGGAGGCAGAATGGAAATAGAATATGGAAAATAAAAATTTGAAGAAAATCAAATCCGTTTTTCATTCCAATCCCAGTTTCGATCACCTTCCCGTTTTCGGCTCCGCGTATAATAAAGAAGTCTTCTGTCGAAATAACGATGACCAAGTCGGAAGCGAAGGTGGAATGGAAATAGAATATGGAAAATAAAAATCTGAAGAAAACCAAATCCGTTTTTCATTCCGATCACCTTCCTGATTCCGACTCCGAGCCCGTTTATTGTTAGTGAAATATCTATATCGGTTTTGGTTCCGAGTCTGATAGTGTTGTAAAAGGAAACTGTTTTAGATTGTGTTTTTGCCTGGTTCTGCCTCCGGTGCATATATGAAAGGTATGGTTTTTAGAGCATGTTTTGGTGATGATATTTAAAGATCTAATTAGAGGTTTGGCTTGCAGGAAAGTTGAAAGATGTTAGGAACATCAGGGGAAGCTGCTCGAAGGAACCAGCCTGCAGGAACATCAAAGGCAGCACCAAAACTGAAGAAGTTGAAGCCAAAAAAATCACCCTATACCTTAAGGTATAATCACAGGAGTTCGGTTGTGAAGGTGAGCAAGGTGGAATCAGACTGGCCAGACATCACTGATACGAACTTAGGCCAGTACAACTTTGAGGAGTTGCATGCAGAAACATTTGCAGAACGAGAAAATATAACAGGAAGGACACAAAGGATTGTTGATTCCGGCTTGGCACATATTATAGTGTTCCCTTTATCAGTACAGCGTCTGGAGTTGATCTTAACAGTAGCCAGTGCCTACAATCCTGCTACAAGACTATGCATGGATTCACAAAATAGGGTGATCATTGATCTTACTCCTCAAATGTTTCAAAGTATATTTAATGTCTCGGATCGTAAGAGCTTGGTGCAGTTGGATGAGGCACAGGCCTTGGAGAAATATAGTAAGTATAAGGACTCCAATAGGTCTCATTTGAATAAAAAGTGGTTGAAGACAGAAAAGAAATCTCTATCCAAGCTTGCACACCGACCTAAGAGGGTAGATTTCAAGAAGGAAGTATCGGATTTAATACTGATGCTTTCCATGGTATTTGGGAAGAGGGATGCATTCCACTTCAAGGAATGGATGTTTCATTTCATCCAAATAATCTTACAGGGCGACCATCAGTTTGATTGGCCAATGATTGTGTCAAATGCTATCCATGATTAGCTGACTAACATCAGAAACACTAAGTGTTTCTTTATGACTTCTTATGTGGTGTATGCAATAGCAAGATTGGGGATTTTCCCAGGCTTAAATAGAGTGGGCATAATGGGAGCCTTGGATGGACAGAAGAAGGTATGGGAGCACTATGACCAATTGTCTCTTCAAGCTGCTGAGACTCATTTCAGAAGAGTCAATGATGCATTTATATATGTGATCATCAATCAATTGAATGGAGATGCAGGGTACCGGTTGAGTCAAGAAGCCATGGCATTCATTGCTGAATGGGGATGTTGGTACATCCAGTACCCCAAATTTACATACTTCAAGTTGGCCGGTTTTGAAGGCCATCCACATTTGCTTCCAAGATGCTGCAATATCAGGATAGTGCTAATGGAGTTTGTATATCAGGCTCTTGGAGTTAATGCTCGGTTTGGGATCAAACATAAAACCGAATGTCATAAGTTTCCCATGAAGTTGGGTGAGTATGGTTGTCAACACTTGGTAGGAGCAAAGGTGGTCTGTAATGAATTAATATAGTTGAAATTGGGATTATACACAGCTCGTAAGTGTTTTGATCCGAAGGGTAAGATGTATGCTTTGTTGCCTTCGGTATTTACCAGACATTTCAATTTGCTAGAAGATTTATGGAGTGATCGACAAGATGAGTATGATTTGAGAAAGAAGAACTATGAAAGATTGCCTGTCGCACTCATGTCAGAGCTAGGTCTTAAAGAAAACATTCCTGACACATTGGTGGATGATGGAATTGTATTGGACCCCTCCTATGAAGCTTTGAACATTGGCACCAAGAGCCTGGATCCAATTGACTGGGATGCTGAAGAAAGCATTGATGTTAAGCGGATCAGAAGGACAGTGCTGGATAAGAGTGTGCAATGGTTAGTGCTAAGAACCCAGACTCCTCAAGAACCAGCCCCTAAAAAGGGTAAGGGATACAAAAGGATCAAAAGAAAGACATCTCCCAAGGAGCCATTAGTATTCCTTCCTCCAGACATTGAAGAAATGGAACTTGAGGCAGCAGAGGATGAAGAGGAAATGCAAGAAGGGGATGTTCCAGTAGGATCTGCTATTTCAACACCCACATTAGGCGAGTCATCCACATAATTCCCACTTACAAGGAAGAAGAGTAAAGAAATTCAAGAAGGAGCTCTTCATAGCATGGCTGAAATTGCCAAGGGAAAAGAAGTGGAGGAGGAAATTCTAGAGGTTGAGACAGATTCAGATGAGACTTTGTCAGAAAAAGATATGCAAGAGAACATGCCTCTAGAGGAGGATATTGAGTAGGTTTTGACACAAGAAGAGCAATGGAAGCTGTTTGAAGAGGCGAAAAGAAATTTTGATGCAAGAGCTGCAACGGAGAAACAAAAGGAAATTGATGCTAAGGTACAAGCTGATGCTATACTTCACCAGCAACAATTAAGAACTAAACAATGTAAAGCTAAGGCAATAGCTGATGAAGTAGAGAGACAAAGAAAGCAACAAGAATATGAACTCAAGGTCAAAGAAGAGAATGACAAGTTGGAACTGATACAGAAGATCCATGACCTTGAGGAGGAGAAGGCAAGGAACCAGAGGGAAAAGGAAATCTTGGTTGCTACGTTGAAACTTGTAGAGGAAGTTCGCCAAAAGGAAGAAGGAGCCGAACAATTACAAAAGGAAAAAGAAGCCGAAGAGTTGGTTAAGAAAGAAGAAGAAGAAGCAAAGGCCGAAAAACTTAAGGCTTTGGAGGCAGAAAGGTTAGAAAGGGAAAGACTAGAGGCCTTAGAAAAAGAGAAATTGGAAAGGGAAGCTCTAGAAAGAGAAAGAATAGAAAAGGAAAGGTTGGAAAAGGAAAAAGTGGAGAGAAATCAGTTGGAGGAAAAGAGGTTAAGAAAGAAGAGGAAGATAAGAAAAGGAAAGAACAAAAGGATAGGGAAGAGGCTGAAAAGCTTGTGCAGATGCATATACTACAAGAACAACAAGAAAAATCAAGGGTTGACTCTCAACCTCAGGTAAATGTGCAGCCACCTCATACTACTATTACCTCTTCTTCTTCTATGATGACTACTGCTCCATGTGCTTCCACTTGGTTGAAACAGACCTACAGAAAAGGGCAGTAACACCTTCACAACCTCTCAATTGGGAGGATATGATGAAGGAGATCGAACAAGAAAGGCCCAAAAAGAAGGCCAAAATTCTACATTCTACCCGACTCACAGATAAAGGAGAGATTGTTGCTGAATGTGCCATGCCAATGACAGAAAAGGAGGTAGGGGACATGCAGCTAACAGATTATCAATTGAGTACTGTCAACTTGGGAAGGCCCACTAGGAATCAGCAAATGAACTTGATTGATGTGGTGGCTTCAATGACCAAATCAAGAATGATAAAGGATAAGCAAAAGAAGGATGAGCTTAAGGTTCAATTGGATCAATTACATTCATTCTTGAAAAGTGTTTCCTCTCCGAGATCACAACAGGTAACTGCCATTGAGACTCCTATTCTATTAAGTAAAAAGGAGGTAGATGATTTGGTGTAGGTAAGAGGCAAAGTGAAGATGGTAGACAGGTGGATGGACAAGTTGAATCACGAGGTAGGTGAAGTTTTGGTTGAGGGTTTTGAGACCTACAAAGGCACTGAAAAGTTGATAAAACAGATGCATCAATACATTGAAGCATTGGAAAAACAAGAAGAAGAATATAAAGAATACAATCAGAAATTGGAGAGGGTTAATGCATTACCTTTAGCTACTCTTCTTGAACAGTCCATACTTGAGGAGGAGAATAAATATTTTATTGGAAAAACCTCTCGTATACTCTGTTTTAGAACTGGCTTCTTGTGTAAACATAAGGATGAGATCTAGGAGGCTGTTAATAATTTGACTGAGCAATTGGAAGAGTTGGAAGCGGTCATTGCTATTATTGTAGATGTAAATGCATTTACAAAAGAAGGCATGCCTTTGAGTCAAATAAAAGAGAAGTAGGATGAAAGATTCAGAGGACTAATGCAGAAAGGAGATGATGACGAAGATTTGATGTTGGATCGGTTAATGGATATCAAAGAAGAAATAAAAGCTGCTAGGAGAGAGATGATAAAGATGAAAGGTATGAGGGAGTTTGCTGCAACAGAATTGGATCGAATCAAATTTTAAGATAGCTGGATTGATGGGCCAGAAATAGATACATTACAGCAAGTCTTCACCAGCTACGATGAGTTCATTACAGATCCAGCTTCACATGCATAAATCTCTTGCATGCATGATTTCCTTCTTCTTTGCATGTTGCATGTAGCACTGACAGTTGAGGCGCATGACATATTTTTCTTCTATTTTTCTATTCTCCAGTTAAACTGAACGTCTAATGTAAGAACTCAAGATCAAATCGGTCTGAGTTTCCAAGAAAGTTTTGGTTCCTAAAAGGGTGGGTGACTTAAAATAGAAGTGGAGTTCAAAATTTGTATAATCTATAAATACCCTATGGGTATCATATTGTAAAGGTGGGCTAATTGAGAATAGGATTGGCTTACCTGATTTTAGGAGATAGAATTTTGTAGTGATTATAGAGATACTTTGTACTTGATCTTTTTTACAGTTAATAGAATTACAGGTTTTACGCAATATAGAATTACAATTGAGTTGTTTTATTTGATAAGGCTGATGAGTTATAATCTATCCGAATGCCAGTGATTGTGCTGAAGCATACTAGTTTCTTATGTGATGAAAGTCATTAGAAGAAACCAGATTTAAGGATTATCTTATTGGATTATCATTGAATTGAAGTTATTAAATTCTGTTGATCTATAATCTTGATGATGAATGAATGTGTGTTGTTTTGAAATCCTTGAAATATTTGTGATGTGTAATTGTGAAGTTAATTAAGCACCTAAAATGTATGCAGTGGTATAGATTATGCTATAGATTATGTCATCTTATGGTTTTCTTGATCTAATTGGAAGAACATTCATTATTTGGAGATATATGTCTAGATTCTAGATAAATTCGATTCATACTTATTGATTTACCCCTTTGGTCTATCTTTTTCTTTTGTTTGAAACCCCATTGATTTACTAAAACAGTTCGGTAAAATGAGTCATTGCTTGAATCTTTTGTTACCAGCACAGGCCCCTTGAATATTACAGTTGCATGAACCGATTGAGTGACACCAGACAGTTGAGAACCAACTACCAGGACCTTGGGAGTTAGGCTACTACATGTGGTTTTTCTTTTTCAGGAGAAATAGAGTAGAAATATTATGTTTTAACGTTGTTTGTGTCATTTTCACCATCAACAATCCACACATCAAAACCTATGGATACCAAATATCCTTTCATTAATGAGATCCAATAGGCATAATTTGTTCCATCGAACTTAGGTGGCTTGGTTGAGGAGGAGCTTTCCTTATTGGTCATTTTTGTTCACAAAGTCAAGGACCTACTCGAGTTGATTAAGCTTCTCCTAGTGAACCTAGGGCTCTGATACCAATTGTTGGAACACAACAATCTACTGAGAGGGGGGGTAAATCAGTAGATACTAACAAGTTAGCCTTTTCTTGCAAAGAATAGTTACTAAAATTAACAACTAGATGTGTAAATTAAAACTAAAGATATGACAAACATATGCACATAAATAGAATACAAACATAAGAATAGATATACATGGAAAACCCAAGATGGGAAAAATCACGGTGAGAAAATGTTGCTAGGAGCTACTATCCTAATCTAACCTCACAATGAAATCCTTTGTTATAATTTTTAAGGGAACCAACCCTAAGGAGACACCTATCCCCTGAACTAAGCACCAAATCAGTTATCTAATGACACCAACCAATCAGATTTACAAAATATGAAATGATTACAATTTGTTCCTAAGGAACTCTTATCAATGTTACAACTAACTTTTGTAATTTCTCAACTCTATGTGACTAATCCTGCAACTTTGTTATCTATTCTACACTCCACTCCTTCAACTATGTTCCTCTTTCTTTAGGGAATTCTTTATCTACTTGAATGCACCCTACATTTTTATTTGTAGCTCTCTTTTTCTATATTGACATATTCTCCAATTGACTCAAATGCATCGAGCCACTCTTCACAATTATCACCTATCTCTGTCTCACACTTAGGGACACTACTCAACTGTCTTGTGTAGGGTTTTATCATCATGATTTTCTCAGGATATTCTTAACATATCAGATCATCTACTAGGGTGAATATCTTCTTCACTGATCCCATATCTGCACTAAGCCACCCAATATTAATTTCTAGTTTAGAGAACTTTCCCTTTTTATCATCATCCCAAGTCCTAAAATAGGATATGTACATCGATCTGATCTTTATATTTTGATTTGTGATAATCTATACCATCATTCGTTGCAATAAATCACATTACATTTATCACTGAGGTAGTTAAACCAATAAATTTCCAACTCCAAGTTGGTTTGCAACCAAAACCCTATTTACACACAGTTAGTCGTTTATGATTTTCTTGTTTAAATCTAGATCGTTGATCTCCAACCTTCGTGCCATAGTTCTGCGATCTTCATTTATCATCACAGCTATAAAAAACAATTTTCTGATAAATGGTCCTTTAAATCTCCACCATTGATAATATCCTCTAAATATATTCACCTTTACTTCCTTGATGTAGTGATCTGAGTTGTTCTCCATTGTCTTGTTAGAACTACCAATGGGCCTACACAATCTTCATAGGTTGGTGGGCTTGTGCCAAGTGTCACTTTTCCTATCACTAATCACCTAGTTGCTTCTACTTCTTCGCTTCACAACTATGTGAAGCAATGATGCCATGTGTCATAGGATCAACCAAGGTTTAGTCTATCATAGACGTGCATCGTTTGATCAACTTGATTTGATCTACACCATTAATCGTTTCCTCGAAAGATAGAGATGGGTCCCACCACACGTGCCATGGGCTAGCAGGAACCATCAAATTTTCCACCTCAACATGATCTCAATTGTCGATTAACTTCATTCTACCAACTGTCCAGGATGACATTGTGTACCCAAAGCTTTGTCTACTGCCACCATAGGTCCCACTAACCATTGTGGATAAGTTTTCCACCAATTCTTGAGTCCCCGTGGGATTTTGTTGGGACCCATCATAGACTTCATAGGCTGGCAGGGAGATCATTGGATCTTGAAGTCTCAACCAACATCGTCAATCTCGCAAGGAGGAAATATTTAAATGCCACAAATATTTTCTCAACTATCGATAATTGCTTAGGTGAAGAGGTAGATTTCCCACACGACTTAATAGGATTAACTTATTACTTAAGCAACTTGCAACCATCAAAAACAAGTCACCATCAAATTAGAAACTCTGATAAGATGCCATGGCATATATGTCGAGAGTTGATCCAACAAATCCTAACTCTGGTCGAGAGCACAAATAATCCTTTTATTAGCATAGCCTTCAATCTCTGGTCCTACCAAACATATTTTTGAGGTACTCTCAAAAAACCCATGTCAAATCTAAGATCAAATTTTGCTTTTAGATTTCTAAGGGAATTTAGCAACATTTATAGCCTTCACTCCATCTTCTCGGATCATAACTTAAACATCAATGACACTCCATCATGTAGGATGAGTTCAATCTCACACTCGATCCCCTTTTTAAATCAATGACAAAATTATTCCAACATGGATGACCTCAACTCCCGTATTCCAGCAGGGTATAAAGAGTAGGGGGTAAATCGAAAGACATGCCTCTTGGAAGTAAAATATTGGAAATCTAGGCTAAACCTCTAAGAACTTTATACCTTAGAGAATTGAAGGTGGAGAGTTGGTTACTCTTTCCTCCCGGTTGTTTGACAATATTCTCTTTCATCTATGAATTAGGCCTCATGTACCCTTATGGTATACAGAGAATACCCCTAGTTGAGCTTGTAAAGCCTAGTTGAGACTATTTGTCCATCTTTTCTTGTGGTATCTTGTGTCTACAAGGATTAATAATCCCACTTGAGTTATGATTTTTCATGTGTCTTATTTGCTTGAATGTTTAGATCACCTTCCCCACTTGGAACCAAAAGGGGGCCCTTATCCAAATTGAGCCATAGGATTTTATCTTTTTGTATTATTTATTTATGCATTTAAATTTTTAATTATAAAATACAAAAAATAGAAAACTCAAAAAACCAAAAAAAATTAAAAACCCAAAAATATCAAAATACTTAAAAACCAAATAGGTCTAGGTGTCCTCCAAGTCAATTTTTCTACATCATCTCTAAATCATCCCATTTCATCCTGATCATTTCATCATAATCATCCCTCATATCATCCTAATCATCTTAATCACCTCGTACTAACCACTCCTTTTTATCCTAATCATACTTCATCATCTTATTCATTTCTAATCATCTTAATCAATCCATCCTAATCAACCCACTCTATCATCATCATTCATAATCATACTAATTATCCCTTCTAATCCTAATCATCCTTCATCTTATTCTAATAATCTCTTTCAAACTTAACCATCACATCCCTAATCATCGTAGATATCTCATCCTAATCATCCCATCCTAATCCTCCAAAATAATCCTAATCATCCCCCTTAATCATTCTAATTATCCCCCTCACCTCATCCTCATCCTCATACTCATCACCCCTAACCAAATCCTAATCATCCTTCTTCATCCTAATCCTCCTCATTAAAGGAAAATATGGGTCATCTCAGAAAGAAACATCTGATATCAATAGTGCCTTCCGTAGTTTTTAATTTCTTCAAATCACCTCAAAGACACGTACTACTATGCCATAAAGTGGAAACAAACATAGTTCATTTCCCACATTAATCCTTAGAGAGAATTTAATGCTTAACCAGTTTCAATAACACCATTAACAGATTCAACGAACAAAACCAACAACCATGAAAGATGAAACAAAAGACATAAACACGCAAATATACATGGGGAAAACCCTTTCGAGTAAAAAATCCCACACTGTAAAGCTCAATTTTTTTTTAACTCATTTCAAAGTAATCATTCCCATGCTCATTGAACATTACAAGCAAGATTTAGATATAACAAAATAAAATAACATCTACAAATGTTCCAAAATGATATTATTTCAATTAAGTTGCAATTTTGAGTTTATATACACCTCATAGGGGTGTTACAAATCATCTATTTCAATGATACAATGTCAAATATACATCAATAAATACATTCATGATGTAGAGTTTTTAATTTACAATGGGCTATGAAGCCATATCAATACAATGTAAGAAACATGTCCAATCAGTAAAATCTTTGAACCTCATCCACCTTGAAACCATCAGTCTTCTCTCATTGAGGCCAAGAGTGTGGTTAAGCCTTTTCCACCCAACCATGAAGCACATGCCTTCCTTGAGTTTCTTCCTAACTCGAAGAAATCCTCGAACCTACATGAGGAGCCTAGTAACTTGGAACAATAAAGCAGAAGGGAAACTCTTGATGCATGCCTATTTGTCTATATGCATTCCTAAACTAGAAAAACATATTTCTTGCAAGCAGGATGTGGCAAAGATATAATACATAATAATCTAGGATTTTAATCCATCTATTTCAATGGTACATTGCTTGGCCAAGCATAAAGAATATGAAAGGTAGTTTACGAAAAGGATAAACTACTGTCTATGTGTGCCCACATTCGGCATCCTATCCTGGAAGTTTCCAAAGAGAAGAAAATATCACATGATCTCATATGAAAGTTCCACAAATTCCATTTATTAAATCAACATTACATTCCAATGCACATAGTATTACCAAATTTCCACAATAATTCTCGAAGAAAGAATTCCAAAATTAGATTTGTGGTTTAAAAAAATTGACTCATTCTCAAACCAATTTCTAACTCAATGAATAAAGCAATTTAAATCACATTTTTTAAAGTATGACATTTTCATTTGGAGTTATTTTATTCTAGAAGTAAATGATCATCTAAATTGGAGGATAATTCAATGAGAATACACATTCCTACAAAGTGTAACTTTGTACCTTATGAAAAATAATTATAAGTTTCCATATACATCCAGGAAGATAATTAGCCTAGTTCAAAATAAAACCAATCGCATTGGAAGCTTGTCCTTTCACTAGCTAATCATTGCAAAAAAACTATCTCTTTCATTTACACCATGTTTGGTATTGGTTTCAAATGTAAAAAGAGTTGAATATTCTACTTGCATTAAAATAAAGACTCAAGAAAACATTTTCAGCTGTGTTGAGCATATTCCTCTATTTTGGTTTAGAATAGAGATGATACGTTTAATTATATGTCTATGTAAATATAATCAAAGCACACATTCACAAGTTTTTGTTCTATATTTCACTGAAAGAATGCATTCTTAGGATAATATTATATAGTTCAACAAATGAATAGACCTCAAATGCATCAAGATATGTATATATTCCCCTATTGGCGGAGCTATATATACATTTATATGTATTAAATATGAATCTATCGTACAATTATATATAACTAACATATTATACTTAGAGATCCATTTTAATCTATACATTTATTTCCACATAACTGAGTATATACAACTAATAGAATATATATACATATATTTATATATGTATATATTTACATGTTATATTTATGTGTATATATATAGATACACATATATATTTTTATTTAAATATTCATTTATACTGTACATATACACACATCAGAATAAATTACAAGCTTGAAATAATTAAATCATTCATATCGCTTAAGTTTAGGGTATCCACGGGAAGAGCAGGTCGGACTGTGCAGTTGCGGCCCCTTCCATGGAGGTCGCTGCCTTTGGGGGCAACACCTCCCACAGGTCGTGACCTATGGGGGATGCTTTCGCCACAGGAAACCACCCCCATGGGGGGAAGCACGGGCTATGACCACTCTCCCTCCACTTCTTAATAACAAACAATGGTTCATACTTCTCAAATTTTTGACTCAGTTAGGATTTGCAATGGAAAAAGAAATAATTAACATACAACCTTTAATATATAATCCTCTGCATATGTATTTAAATATATGCACACACACACACACACACACACACACACACACACACACATATATAGACATACATATATTTATATATATATTTTAATTGAAGAGTGGTTCTTTCTCGCAGATCAAAAAATTTGGAAAAGATGGGTGCACAAAAGCTCTATATTTGATATATTTATATATTTGTAAAATATATAAATATATAGAGTTTATTTCAGCTGAGATAGGGCATTTTCATACGACATCACTAAATTCTTACAAGATCAATCAATTTTCATCGAATTCATTTTAATCTTTCACAGTGAGATATTTCATGCCTGCAAGCAAAATTAAGAACAATGGAGTAGAATAAAACCTGGAAATGCTTTCCCCTCGAGAATGGTTGTAGAAATCCCAGTTGTAAGATCCCTTCTACTCCTTTCTTCTTCCTGTGTTTTCTTCTTCTTTTATTTTCAATTCCAAAATTCTATCTTGCAAAGCTATGGACAAAGAAAACCCCCATTTTTCCTAATTTTGCATAGCCCACAAAAAGATTGTAATAGAAAAATGGCTATCTTCCCGTGACCATAATTATCTTTTTTAAAAGATTTTCCCCCATTTCTGGAGACCTAATCTTGAAATTGGGGAATTAAAATAAATTTATTTTCCTTTCAACTTTTTATTTCCGAATTAATAATTATTCCTACTTAATTATTTTCCATCATTTTTCTAAATACAAAATTCTTAATTGAGCTATTTATTTACATTCAAATATTAAAACGAGCACAAGAAATTCACATTATTTGCATTCAAATAATTATTTAAACTACTCCACTCAACATTCATATGCATAAGTAATTATTTAAGTAATCTAGAATTAATTTTCCCTTCTTTTAATTACTTGCATATATGGATATAAAAGAAAATAACCATTTAAAATTACTGATAATAAAACAATCATCCAAAACACATGCTAAATGCATTTATATGATTCTAAGTGTTTGTGTGTGATCAAGAGCATCCTTCCTGCTTTACCCTGCCAAGAGGCTAATTTCCCCTCCTTAGCCACACCCTTGGTCTTCGACCACCTGCCACTCAAGTACACTCAAGCACACTCAAGCAACAAACATGAGATTAGTGTACAAATAGAATCAAATCGATTTAACTCATGAAATCATACTACAATAATTATGAATATCATTTTTCCATTTTGTATCATTTCCAAATAAGACAATATTTCATTCTTTGCAAATTTCCACAAAATTTAACACCACATTTATTATCATTTAATCTACCACACACATACATGTAATCATGAATTAAAAACCACATATAAAGTAAAAGTAAGCATCACCAAAATTAGAGACCTGACACACACTCCAAAAGCCTAGATCGTCATTGTATTATTTAGCAACAAAGTATAGTTACAAATACAATATCAAGCTCATGGCCTTTACAAAGTTTACATCTTGTTCCATTATGGAGAATATCTGACAACATAACCCTACTTTGATCTCGCCTCTCTCAATGAGAGACATCTCATTCGGCTACATAGCTTCATGACTTGACCACTGGCCTCTCCACCTCTCTATCACACAACTGCTCAACCTTCACCTTCTGCAAGATTCATCTCTCTTTCTCGGCTCACAGCTCCCTAGCCTCTCGACTTGCACAAAGTCGCTTGATTTGCACCCAGTTGCTTGACCTGCACCCAGCCTCTCGACCAATCTGCCACCCAACCTGGTAATCACCATGCTATACTTTCATGACATCGCTCTCTACCTGCACGACACCCAATACCTCCACTCCAAGAGAGAAATTTTTACTCTTTGAATATTCAACTACTGCACCCCTTCAGGGTTATACCTCGAACCACACACCATCATCCAACATTTTTGGTTGTTAGATAAGCAGTTGAACAAATCTCCAACGTCAAACTTAGGATTATCCACCTAACACCATGTCGCTTAGTCAAAGATACATTCATTATTGTATCACCAATGTTCATCGAGCACATGGGTTCACATGCCATCTATCCTTCACGTCATCACCTCTTGTTAGCCTTTGACACAATCCACCATCCTATCGGGTCCCACAATTGTCAGCAGTCGAAAACCAACCATCACTTTCCAATTGTCAACTCTCCTTCATATACCGGTTGCCATGGTGAGGGGTCCACCAAGACACGCGTACACTGCTTGTTTAATTCTGGAGAATCAAGATGGGAATCTACAATATTGGCAACAAGTCTCCTAGAAAAGACTTAAATATTTAAATCCCAACACTCCAAGTGGTCCCCACATCCATCGACATCCAAGTCACTATATCGCTGGAAAACCAAACTTCAAAACCTAATGGCAAAGGTTGTGAAATTCCAAGAACTTGTGACTTGCCAACAAAGGGATCGCTCTGTCGCTCACGAATCGAACTTTCGAACCTCAAGATAGAGGTTGCAAAGTTCTTAACAGATGCGACTCGACAACAAAGGGATCACTCTATCACTCAAAACCCAAAATTCCAAACCTCAAGATGGAGGTTGCAAAGTTCTTAAAATCCATGACACGCCGACAACAAAGGGAAAATCCCTCAGTTCACAGTCACTAAGTCGGGAGGTTATGAAACTTTAGAACCCCGTGATTTCAGTTAGAAAAACTTGAAAACCAGTGACTTAACTCAGGTCGATGATGGAGAAAAACACAACTACTCCAGGAATTTGATCAAGCCAATAAATTTGAGTTACATTTCTCAACATTCTCCCACTTGATGAAGAACTTTCTAGCTCCTTCCATAAGAAAAATCAAGAATCTTAAACAATGCTTCTACGCTCCAACCAAGACACCAGTCTCAAAAACACAAGCATCATATCCTATAGATGAAAAGGGATTCAACACTACCACCACTCCACTATGCTCACAAGCTATACAAAAGAAACACAACATTAGCTTCAAAGCCTTCAATCACGAACACAATCGTGAAGTCATTCTCCAAAAACAAGATAGAACATCAGCTAGAACAACAACCAGAAAATAAACTACTCCCATCCAACTGATCAACCCACGTGACTGAAAATAGAACACATAGCAAGTGATAATACATCCAATCACACATACCTCCAAGGTATCCACATCAGCAAACTCATGCCAGCAACACAACAACCCATCAACTGTAGATACAATCCCCATGTACAAACTAGTCGAAGAAGACCAAACACATCCAAGAACTCCCATTGAATGGGTAATGCCAAATCTAAAAGATCAAGGCATAACAAGTCTACCAATATCATAACACAAAGAGTTTAATCATTTAGCTTCAAGGAACCATCCAAATTATTATGCAAAACCTATAATTAAATAACCTATAAGAACAACTCTCACAACAAATCTTCACAACTCTCCCAAGTTCTCCACACCCAACAAAAGAAAGAGAGTAAGAACCTCCATGTCATTACCGAAGAACATGAGTGAAAACACATGACCATAGGCTAGTGATCACTACAACTATGATCAAATCTCAAACCAATGTAGTGTGAAAACAAACATCTAGGAAGAGAATTGAGACCAGAGAGAGAAAAACTGCACAACATATACTTGTAGAAAATCCTTCTACACACACCTATAAAATGCCAACTGTGTCACCTTATTCTCCATGTATCCATGAGCACCTACAACCGATCATCTCATGCTAAACTCCAAATGCATCACTGCACCATCATGGAATTCTCAAGCATATGACCAATGCACCCAATACACAAAGAATTACCAAACCACTATCAAAGCTCCAATCACTTGAATCATGAACTTATCATGACATCATGATCTTACCATCCCCCTTAGGATCACATGCTTCAGGTGAACATAATATGGTCTCAAGAGTAATGCATCATGCCAAAAGTCTAATGTGTAATCAAGAGTATGCCATGACATGAAACAAAACAAACTCTAAACCAACATCACCTTTCAAACACTTCCAACACCTCGACCAAAGACTCACAAGAGTCCTCCATGGATCTAGGATGTTTCACATCTTCAAATAATGTCCATGCAAATGTGAAAGAACCCTTCTACAACAACAGGATCTAAGAGTCCCTCCTAGTAACATCTTCAACACTAAAGAAGATCATTCACCACCAAGTGATGAATCCATAGTCACTGCTAAAGCTCCCACTAAACCGTGACTCCTGAGCTCTCTAAGCATCATGACCAAACATTTAATAATCTGAAAAAACCTCCAGGTCCACTCAACAACATGTCCATCTGACAACAATACCAAGTAGCACCAAGATCTCTAGAACCAAGCAGAGATTATCATCAATGTCAAAATCTTACACAAAGTAGTGTATCCAAGCTATCCATGACATTGTGATACACATGCTATAGGTCCCCATAACTGACTATTCAGGTAATCAACACCATTCATCCTCTCATCTCAAAGCAATCACCCCAATGCACAATTGACCACATATAAGGCCAGCTAATAGGTTTTCACCAAATTTGAATCAACCTCATGGATGTAGACAATCCACTTCCAACTTATCTCACTGCAAATAATGGGTAGCTAATCCACCAACGAAATAGCTCAAAGATCAATAACAATGAATGCAAAAACCCATCATCACACTATAAATAGAAACATTGAGATCTCAAAGAGAATAACCACGCAGACAACATGACTCAAACACCAAATCAAGTTCAAATCCGATTTTCCAATCATGTCCACACCAAGCACCATAGTCTAGGAACCCAAAAAGCAACACCACAAGAATGCTGAGTAAAAAATCACATACCAACACTCCCATGCAGAGAAGACATCACCTCCTCAAACCATGTTGAACTACAACTATCTCATCCAGTCACACCCCAAAAGCCAAGGTCTAGAAAATAGCTTAATAGTAGCTCCACATTACCACAAGTTTTGCTTGACCATGTAAAACCTGCAAAACCACAAATCCATGCAAGTACAAACTATCCTTAAAAGGAAACAAAAGTTCGAGAACTCTAAACCCATTTCAAGCCAGCTCCAAAACCACCAACATGCACATGCATTCGAGAGAGACAACTATTTCAGAAACTTCCAGCTCATTCAATGATCAAATCCATAGACTTCATGCAGTCGAGGTAGCATAAGATTGTGCCTTCCAATACCATGAGAAACACCCAGCATAAGAACACTTCTCCATGGCTTAACAACAAACCAAACTTCTCCATATCACTAGAGAGCCTCTCACATAGACACCTAATATGAAATCTTACTACAACACAACCATAGAGACAATAATATTCCACCCCATGCATAAGAGTTATATCGTTGCTAACTCATGAGCTTCAGGTCACATCATTTCAATATGACCAACTCAAGTTTCTCCATCTTCTCCATCTTCCATGTTATGTGTTGTTTCAAAAACTTAAACAAAAAAGAAAGAGCTTTTACTCATCAGAGGATCAATACATCAGCTGATTCCTCGAGATTTCCTCAAGCCTGATAGACTAAGAAATCTTCACAGAAGGAATACCCAGAACCAACATCTCCAGGGAGGAACAAAAACCAGAAGAAGGCTCCGATACCACTTAAAGGGAAATATGGGTCATCTTAGAAAGAAACATTCGAGATCAATAGTGCCTTTCATAGTTTTTAATTTCTTTAAATCACCTCAAAGATAGATACTACTATGACATAAAGTGGAAATAGACATAGTTCATTTCCTAGATTAATCCTTACAAAGAAGTTAATACTTAACCAGTTCAACAACACCATTAACAGATTCCACAAATAGAACCAAAACCCATGAAATATGAAATAGAAGACATGAAAACGTAGATATACGTGGGGAAAACCATTTTGAATAAAAAACCCCACACTCCAAAAGCCTAGATCGCCATTGTATTATTTAGCAACAAAGTACAGTTACAAATACAATATCAGGCTCATGGCCTTTATAGAGTTTACATCTTCTTCCATTCTGGAGAATATCCGACAGCATCACCCTACTTTGATCTCACCTCTCTCAGTGAGAGACATCTTGTTCGGCTACATAGCCTCACAACTTGACCGCCCCCCTCTCTACCTCTCTTTCACACAACTACTCGACCTTCACCTTCTGCAAGATTCATCTCTCTTTATCGGCTCACGGCTCCCCATCCTATCGACTTGCACCAAGCCGCTCGACCTACACCCAGCCGCTCGACCTGTACCCATCCTCTTAGCCAGTCCGCCACCCAACCTAGTAACCACCACACTCTGCCTGCATGGCACTACTCTCTACCAGCATGACACTTAGTAACTCCACTCCAAGAGAGACATTTTCTCTCTCTGACTATTCAAATACTGCACCCCTTTAGGGTTACACCTTGAGCCACACGCCATCATCCAACATTTTTGGTCGTCAAATAAGTAGTTGAAAAAATCTCCAACATCGAACTTAGGGTTATCCACCTAACACCATACCACTCAGTTGAAGAGACATTCATTATCATCTCACCAATGTTCACCAAGCACATGGGCTCACATGCCATATGTCCTTCATGTCATCGCCACTTATCGGCCTTCGATATGATCCACCATCCTATTGGGTCCCACAACCATCGATAGTCAAAAATCAACCATCTCTTTCCAACTGTCAAATCTCCTTAATATACCGCTTGTTGTGGTGAGGGATCCACCAAGACACACATACACCGCTTGTGCAATTCTAGAGAATCAAGATGGGAATCTACAATATTCGCAACAAGTCTTGCGGAAAAGAATTAAATATTTAACTCCCAATACTCCAAGTGGTCCCCACATCCATCGGCGTCCAAGTTTCTATATCATTGGAAAACCAAACTTCAAAACCTCATGTTAGAGGTTGTGAAATTCCCAAAACTAGCGACTTGCCAACAAAGGGATCACTTTGTCACTCAAAACTCGAAATTCTAAACCTCAAGACAGAGATTGTGAAGTTCTCAAAATCTGTGACATGTCGACAACAAAGGGAAAAGCCTTCACTTCACAGTCACTAATTTAGGAGGTTATAAACCTTCAGAACCCCACAAATTTAGGTAGAAAAACTTGAAAACCAGTGACTTAACTCAGGCTGATGATGGGGAAAAAACACAACTGCTCCGGGAAGTCGATCAAGCCAATAAATTAGAGTCACATTTCTCAACACTTATCATCTTAATCACTTCATCCTAATTACTCATAATTATACCTATCCCCCTCATTTCATCCCAATCATCCCATCCTAGTCATCATAATCATTGATATTCATCCTAATCATCCCATCCTAGTCATCATAACCTAGTCCTAATCATCCCTCACCTCATCATAATCATCCTAATCATTCTCTTCTCATCCCAATCATCCCTTTCTATCTTAATCATCCCATCCTAGTCATCCATAATCACTATGATTATCATCCCATCCTAGTCATCCATAATCACTATCATTATCATCCCATCCTAGTCATCCATAATCACTATCATTATCATCCCTAATCATCATAATCATCTCATCCTAGTTATCCCATATTAATCCTCCATAATCCTTCTAATTATCCCTTCTAAGCCTAATCATTATTTTTCATCCTAATCATTCTTCCTTATAATAATAATCATTTTTCATCTTAATCACCTTATCATAATCATCCATAACCATTCTAATCATAATAATTGCTTCCTAATTACCCCCTAATCATTCTAATCATCCACCTTATTGTAATCATCTATAATCATCTAATCCACCCCATCTCAACTATCCTAATCATCCCAATCTATCTCCTAATCCATTATCAATCCATCATTTAGTACCCTAAGCTTAATTAATTTCCTAATCCAATCAAATTCCTAATATTTATAATAATTATCCTCCATAATCCACATCAAAAGCCCTCTTTTCTTAATCCACTTTCACCATTCACCTTGTCCCAATTATCTTCTATCCATTGTCATCCTTGATCTATATCCTTCATCATCTTCTTAATCCAATCCTCTTATCCAAATAATACCATTCCAACCAAATCCTAAACTAATCCATCTACCCCTCATCTGAATTCAATCACCCATTATTCATCTATCTATCTCAACCATACATCCAATCCCCAATTCTTAATCAAAAATCATAATTTGAACATCAAACTTTGGTTAAGGACTTAATCTCCTTTATACCCCGTATCCTTTCATCATCATCTAGATCCTTCACCTAAGGATCATATCACTAATCCACTATCATCCATTTAAAATCCAATCTCCCAATAAAAAAAAAGACCTTAAGTTAATTTCATCTTTAATCTAAAATTTCTTAAGAATGATAGCTTTTCTTAAGTATAGTTATCAAATCCAATCAATTCCCACTTAATAAATTTTCCTATCTTAAGTATAAATCAAATACAATCAACTCTTTCTTAAGAATGCTAGTCTATATTAAGTATATAGGATCATCTTTAATCAAATTAAATCATTTTAAGGTCTTGACGTTCAATCCCAAGTCTAATCTCATCCTCCATCATCATCCTTAGGTCCTATTCTTCTAAACCCCCAATCTTCTCTTAATCCATCATTTAATTTCCACCATCATCCAAAACCAATCCCAAAATTTCCTCTTCCAATAAAACCTCTACCATGTCTATCCATATAATCTACCCTGCATCCAACCTAATCTATTCTAATCCACACTCATCCATTCCAATTCAATCCAACATCATGAACCCATATCCTAATCTAGCAAGACCAAAGATCACAATCAAGGTCAACCCCAACCATATTGATGATGATGAGGATAGCCTTGTTGACCAACTTGAGTATGATCCCTATGATGATAACGTGACTCTTGTGGACCAAGACGAGCTCTCCCCATCCACTACCTCCTTGTATATCTAAGACTTTACCCATTCATTTTACAATTTCCAAGCCTTCACCGATTTTACACTCTCCTACCACTTCAATAATGATAAAGAGGCCATGCTTAGATACCTCCTTAGCATTGGTACAAAATTTTCATCATCCCTACCTCAACCAAATTCTAGTCCATCTCCTATTACCCATGATACACCTTACTTTGACAAGGGAAACCAAACCACCATCCAAATTTCCCCTCAATTACCACCCATATTCTCACCATCCACATCATCCTCATCCACCATTACTAATTTATCCTCAATCACCACTTCAATAATGACAAAGATTCCATGCTTGGGTACTTCATTAGTATTGGTTTAAAACTTCCATCATCCACACCCCCACCAAATCCTAATACATCTCATATTGCTCATCCTACCCATTCCTTTGACAAGGGAACCCAAATCACCATCCAAATTTCATCTCAAATCCCACAAACATCCTTACAATCCACATCACCACAATATTGTAAAATCACTCCATCCCATGGATTTCATCATTCCCTCTGAGGACTATCAGTAAAGGAGCCTAATCACCCAATAACTAATAAATTTGTGCAATATTCCCATGTCATGCATTCACTTCTATCTCTCATCCCTCTATCCACACAAGTCAAATAATCTATCCAACCTCCCTCCCCTATCACACCACCCATAAAACTAAAAACATACTAAGACCTTGGATCAAAGCAATCCCATATGTACTCTAACCTAAATCAAGATCATGCCCATGACCACAAACCTTATATGAAACACCACAATCTACTCCATCCAAAAAAAATTATGTCCATGATAATCCTTTGTTTGATCATAATATGTTTGATAATCCAATCTTTGATCATGATTTTTTTTTTTAAGGATATCCAAGATCAAGCCATCCCTCCATCTCATGATCCTCTCTCTCCAAATTCATCTAATGGGATCCTTCTATTCCAATATCAAAGTACCTATTCCAATCCAGTACATGACCCCCCTCCAAATGAGGCTCAAAGCATCCATTTACCACTACCTCATGATCTTCTCTTATCTCAATAGGACATTCCTTCCACCCCATCACATGATCCCCTTCTACCTCATGATCCATTTCATAATCAAGATCAAACTATACCTTCCATACCATCCAATGATACCCTTCCTCCATGTCAAGATCAAATTATCCCTTCATCCCCTCCCCTCCCTTACACTCCATCTCATAATCCTCCTTCATCCTATGATTTTATCCTAAATCAAGATCAAAGCACACCTTACATCCCATACAATTATCTTCTCTCCTCTCATGAGAAATGCACCCCTCCCACTACATGTCATGATTACCTTCCATCTCATAATAAAGCACAAAATATACCCACTCCATCACATGATCCCTCCCCAGGTCAAGATCAACGCATCCATTCATCTCCATGTCATGATCCTAATCATCCTCAAGATACCATAACCCCTATCCAAGCTACCCATGAACTCCACACCTATCAAATGGGTTCTTCCACCTTCATCCAATTTGGTTCCCTCCAAGAACCTATCATTCCTTTCATGTCATATCCTCCTCAAAATGGACTCACATCTTGTTTCTAAAATAATAAGTATCACATTGGCAAAGGGATTTGTCAAGCTATACACTATCAAGGCAAAGGGTTAAGCCTCCATGAGAAAGGCATATTAGAACCCCTCCATATTAAATCAAACTCAAATTATCATGGACTTGTATATAAGGCTCTAGACATTGGTGCATCTTCCATCCATACTAAATCTAAAATTCTACCATCTAACTCCAACCATTCACATTCCTCATCCTCCAAATCTATTTTTGACCCTTATGTTCCAAAGCTCAATCCCTCATCCCTTCCATCTATTTTGGGTCCCTATGTCCCCAAAAAAGTCCTTCATACCTTCCATCCATCTTGGGTCCTTATATCCCTCCATCTATCATCCTCATCACTCCTATTCTAAAATCCATTTATCCTATTTATCCATCACCTCAAATCCCAAATAAATCAACTAAGGCACGCATCCTTGAAACCATTTCAACGTCATACATACATTAAACCATCCATAAGACCTCCATATCATTCATCTCCATCCACTAATCCCATTTCTCTTTGAAGCAATTTGGATGCCAAACATAAAATACATAAATCCAAAAATCCACATACATCTAAGTATCAACATGTCCCATAAAAAAGACATGCCAAAACAAAGAAAAATATGACCCAAAATAAAAAAGATAAATCCAAAAGGCCACAAATTCCTATCAAGAAAAAATGAAAATCCATGTGGATCCCAAATCTACTCATAGAAGCCATGCATCCCAAAGAATAATCAAAATTGGCATCAAAACTTGCTACTCCAAAAGATTCATCCAATCCTAAGTCTTCCAATTCTTCATCTAAAAATACCTCATCTTTCAAATCCATTTTGGGTCCTTATAACCCAAAATACACATCCACTCATCCATCTTCATCTACAAGTATAAAATACACTTCTCCACAATTCCACCACCCTTCAAGGTGTGTGCCAATGTTGATCTTGCCAATGTTTATGTCTACTCAACCACAAGTCTTTCATCAACTAATCCCTTATCCAACACCTATTTTCCATCATTCCTTCTCTTTCATCCAAGCCTTTGCATAAATCCATATCCTTCTTCATCTTTCCATCCATTTCAACCCCCTTACCATCATTCTACCAACTTCTACAAGCATAAATCCAATTTACATGGTCTATTGTAGTACATCTTCAAGGGATACCATCCATGGAACTAGATGCCTGATTCCTCCATCCATCTCCCTATCATCCATACACTATCTTAAAAATCCACCTATCCACATTCTTATCCTCATCCTTCTCCATCCTTCCTATTCGAAAAAATTCAAAAAAGAAAGGAAAAAAAAAGAAAAAATAAAAAAAGTAAAGAGAATTTGTTGCAAGTGTGAGCAGTTGATTTTGTCATTGATGTCAACAAGAATATGTTGTCATTGATGTCTATTGTTGCTAGAGTATAAGAATTTGTTATTTGTGTTATGTAAGTGTTGAAGATAATGAGGATGTTTCTCTGGTGCTTGGTTTCCAAGTGCTTTTGAGAAAATTTGACAAAAATAGGAAATAGTGTGTTGTAGTGGTGTTTTGGGTGATAGAGTTGCATTCTAGTTTTGTTCCAAATTTCTTCTAGGTTGAATATTTGTCTGTGCGATTCAAAAAATTTAGTGAGAGTATTTTAGAGGTGTTATATTCAAGAGTTGGTGTGCTAGATGGTCATACAAAAGAAGTGTTCACCACTATGTGACTGTGCATAACAAAGGTGTTTGGGAGAAATTTTTCTGCTCTGTGTTTCTCCACAGTTGTGTTTTGAGTCTTACGATTCTGAAGGTGTGTTGATGATGTTGGTATTTTACCTTATTCAAGAGTGTTTGAGGTTCGGTCCTTCAAAAGATGGTTTTTTAAGTAACAATGCATAGAAATGTTGTTAAGCAGTGTACTGGGTGTGTACATTCTTCAAGTGGAAGTTGTTGCAAAGGAGTCTTTTAGATTTCAAGATGTTCGTGGAGTATTATAGATCATGTTTAAGCATGATGTGTGGTTCACAAGTCATCCTTGGGATTGAGGAAGCGTGTACTTACAATTTTAATGGTGTTTGCATGGGTATCAACCGACCTGGTGTTTAAACTAAATGTGATGGATATTATTGTTTATAGTAGCATCTGGTTGAGTGGATTTTTTGATTTGGGTCCCAATTAAGGTTTGATGTGGTCCGCTTTCACTTATATCTACCATGGAAGTGTTTTGGCATTGGCCTAATTTGAATTTGCACGTTTGAGGTGCATAGCTGACCTTGGAGAAGGTTTCAAGGTTGAATATGGTATAAGTATGAGTTGAGTTATTGAAGGATGGGAAGATAGATGTGTGAGATGTGAATGATGTGAAGTACAGTGTGTTAGAGTGTGAAATTGAGTAATATATGGTGAACTTTCATATGTTAGTTTACTATATGCAGTGAGAAAAAGGTGGCTACAATTCTTCAATTAGACTACGAAGGTGTTTATTTCATTGTGGTGGATTCTATGTTGCATTGAGATTCTTTTTTGGTGTAACATTCCTTCTCTATCCTCTTTTCTATTTTGGCAGTGAGCCTTTCTTCTTTGGGCAGTGAGCCCTATTGTATTTAGTATTGATATTACTTATATTGTGAGCTAATCCTCATTGTGGTTTTTCCATGTAAATCTAGTGTTCTCTTGTCTATGGTGTTGAGTTGTTTCAATTCCTTTTATTTTATTTTCATGCTAATTCATCATAACAAATTTAAGGGTTTAATAAATGAAAGTGGATATGAACGTTAATGATGGTTTTGAAGTTTTAAGGTACAATTGATTCACCCCCCTCTCAGTTATCTTGTGCATTCAACAATTGGTATTAGATTAAGGTTCCTTAGAATAAATATTATATGATTAGGTTAGATTTGGGATGGTGCACAAGAAGGAGATCCCTATATTTGATGAAACAAACTATGCATTCTGGAAAACAAGCATAGAATGCTTTCTGGAGAATCTGGGATATGATGACTGGAAATCAGTTTGAGATGGATATACTATGCCTACAAATGGTCTGAGCACTGAAGTTGAACTCAAGGCCTATGAAATCAATAGTAAAGTAATGTATGCTCTCTTGAGTAGTCTTACAAAATTTAAATTAGTGAAAGTTATGAATTTGAAAACTGTAAAGCAATTTGGGAAAAGTTGGAAAGTATTTATGAAGGAGATAATATTGTAAAGCAATTTGAGATACAAAATTTGAAGATCACACTTGAAAACTTGTGGATGTATGAAGATGAAAACATCACAAGCTACATATAGAGGGTAGATAAAGTGGTCAGCTCCATCAGAGGTCTTGGTGGAAAAGTTAAAGAACCAAAAGTGGTAAAGAAAATTCTTAGAACCCTTCCTAAAGCTTACAGTCATAAAGTTGTTGTTATTGAGGAATCCCAAAATCTAGAATGGTATTCTAGAGATCAATTGTATGTTTCTTTAACTACATTTGAAATGAGATAATTTGGTACTAATAATGGTGTAAAAGTTGAGACTACTTTTAAGGCTACAAAAATAGAGAAGATTGAAGAACCAGATCAATAAGATCTTGATGATGTGAAAGCTAATTTTGTAAGAAGGATGAAAAAATATACTAGTAAGTACAAAGGTAAGTCACCTTTCAAATGTTTTAGTTGTGAAAAGATAGGTCACTATGCTCCAAAATGTCCAAACAAAGTTGTGAATAACAAAAATAAGGAGAACAAAGGTAAGATGATTAAGAAAATCTATTATGTTATAGAAGATGCAAGTATTTTTGATGATGAATTTAATTATGGAGATGATGATGATGATAAATGCTTATTCATGGCTTTAAAAGATGAATTTGTTTATTTTAACTCTGAAAGATTTGTGAAGGAATTCCCTCTGGAGAGAAAGCATAAGACTGAAGGTACTTTGGTATCTACTTTTCATGCTAGAAATGATAATAACATTAGATCATTGACAATGGTTAATATAATAATATGATCGAAGAGAAGAGTAAGTTCAAATGTTAAACTTGAAAAGAATAATGGAGGACTTGTTAGATTTGGTGATGATTCAAATGCTAAGATATGTGTAATAGGTTTAATCAGTTTTGATGACAAGCATAATAATGAAGATGGTTACTATGTTTAAAGGTTTAAGACATAACATTGTGAGTGTTGAACAAATGTGTAGCAAAGGATATAATCTTATGTTTCAAGATGATGGATGTGAGATTAGAAAAGCGTCTAGAGCTGCTATTATTGTTGGAAGAAGGACAGATAGAAATGTTTATCAGCTTAAGGGTGTTGATGGTTATTGTTTTATGATTCAAGTCAATGAAAATTAGTTATCACATAAAAGGATGTGTCACTTTAACTTTGATAATATAGTAAGAATCAGTTCAGTTCAACTAGTGAGATATCTACCAAAGATTGCAAAGCCTATCAATGTTGTTTGCAAGGAGTGTCATATTGGAAGGAAAATAATAAGAAGTTTCAAAGGAAAATAATATTCTTCTATCAGATTACTGGAATTGGTGTATATAGATCTTTTTGGTCCTACAAGAACAAGAAGTCTTCAAGGTCACACACATTTCATGCTTTTTATTGATGATTATTCTAGAACGACATGGCTTACTTTTCTCAAAGAAAAATTTGAAGCCCTAGATAGGTTCAAAGTATTTAAAGTTATTATTGAGAATGAAATGGATATGAAGATCTTTGAGGTTTGATAGAGGTGGAGAGTTCACCTACAATGAATTAAACAAGTTTTATGAGAATCATGGCATAAAGGAATTTTTTTCCCCTAGGACTCCTCAGCAAAATGGAGTGGTTGAAAGGAAAAATTGAACTATTCAAGAAGTTGGAAGGACTATGATGAAAAAAGCTAACATATGAGAAGTATACTGGAGAGAAGCAACTCATACCATTATTTACATACTTAACAAAGTTCAAGAAAAATAAAAAAACATAAAAAATCCTTAATGAGTTGTGGTATGGAAGGATATCTACTGCCAAGTACTTCAAAGTGTTTGGAAACAAGTGTTATATCACAAGAGATGAGAAGAATTGGGAAATTTTGATGAAAGGTTTGATCAAAAAATCTTCCTTGGATATTCTACTAAAAGAAAATCCTACTGATGCTACAACAAGAGACAAAGAAAGATTTTTTAGAGTGTAATTGTCAAGACTGATGAAGATTTTAAAAAATCAGTGGTGATAGATGGATATGAATTAGATGAGCCTAATTGTAGAGAAAAATAAAAATCTAAGGAAAAAGAAGTATAGTTTGAGGAAGAGGAAGAAGCTCTGGAAAAGACCCCTAGAACCCCTAAGTGTGTGCAAATAAATCATTTTGGAGAATAAATCATTACAAAAAAGAAAAGGTGTACTGAAAAGAAGGAAAGCTATTGAAGAAGAGGTAAATTTGTGTTTACTTTTTGAAATTGAACCTATAAAAGTAATTGAGGCTTGCAAAGATGAACATTGGATGAAAGCTATGGAAGAAGAACTATTGCAGATTGAAAAGAATCAAACTTGGGAACTTGTTCGAAGACCTGCAAACAAAAAAATAATTGAAACTAAGTGGATGTTCATAAACAAACTGAATGAGAATGGAGAAGTAGTAAGAAACAAGGCATGACTTGTGTGTAAGGGTTATTAACAAGTTTAAGGGATTGATTTTGGGGAGACATTTCCTCCCATGGAAAGAATGGAGGCTATCAGAATGTTTTTAGATTTTGTAACACACAAATATTGCAAAGTTTATCAAATGGATGTGAAGTATACTTTATTGAATGGAGAATTGGAAGAAGAAGTCTACAAGGAATAACCGTAAGGATTTCAGTTATTAGAGAAACCAAATATGGTCTACAGATTGAAGAAGGCATTATATGGATTAAAGGGCACTCCTAGAGCTTGGTATGAAAGGTTGGATAAGTATTTGATAAAGCAAGGATTCAATAAAGGTACTACAAATAGTAATCTTTACTTTAAAGTTGAAAAAGATCAAATCTTAATTGTATTTGTGTATGTTGATGACATAATTTTTGGAGGCAATGTAGCTATGTGTAAGAAGTTTGCAAAAGAAATGCATAACCAGTTTGAGATGTCTATGTTTGGGGAGATGAATTTATTCCTTGGGCTACAAATCAATCAAACAAACAAAGGTATATTCATTTCATAATCAAAGTACGTCAAAGAAATGTTGAAGAATTTTGGAATGTAAGACTATGATTGGTGGACTGCTATATCTAACTACTACAAGACCGAATACCATGCACAAAATTTGTCTTGTGGATAGATTTCAACAAGATCCTTGAGAGTCACTTGTTTCAATAGTAAAGTGGATATTCAGATACTTAAAGGTCACTCTAGATCATGGCTTGTGGTATCCAAAGGATACTAACTTCACTTTGAGTGCTTACATAGATGCAGATTAGGTTGGTTGTGTTGATGACAAGAAAAATACAAGTGCTGGTACATTATTTCATGGATACAGATTGGTATCATGGTTGAGTAACAAACAAGATTCGATTTCTTTATCTACTGTAAAGGATGTGTATATTGCAACATCTTTCTATACATAGGTGTTATGGATGAGGTGAACATTGAAGGATATCAGAGTAGTGTATGATGAACCAATTTCAATATTATGTGACAATACAAGTACAATCAATATTTCAAAGTATTGAGTGATACATTCAAGGACAAAACATATTTCAATAAGATATCACTTTTTGAGAGAGAAGCTTGTGGAGAATGAAGTGAAGCTTAAATATGTGCCTACAAAGGATCAGGTTGCTAATATGTTCACTAAGGATATTCCTAAGGATACTTTTGAGTATCTCTAGGATAAGTTGAGGGTTATTACCCCTACTTTAAACTAGATGTATAAGGAGATGGATCAACCTAGTGGATCTCAAGATTAATTATTTATTTTAGACTGATGTTGGTGGCTACCTCTCAAGGGGAGTAGGTAGTGGCATTGTTGGTTGTTGCAGTCATAAGAGTGTGTGTAGTCATTATGTTGTGGTAGTTGATTTGGTACAATTTGGTGTGTTATCCTAAGGGGGAGTATTCAAAGTAGTAAAGGAAAGGTGTTACATAGCAATACTAAGAGAGTTGATTGATGTCAAAGGAAGATAATAAATAGTGCAAAAATGGTTCGTCCTTTGACATTAATCTCAAAGTGGGAGAAGGAAACACATGAAAAAGAATAAGTAATAAGGGGGAGAGAGAGTCATGTGAAAAAGAAGAAGTCATTTAGAAAGAGAGAATCAAGTAAAGAAGACAAGCTATAAAAGGGGGAGAGAAAAAAGTGTAAAAGAGAAGTAATATGAAGAGTTATAGAGTGTTGTTATTTAGAGATGTTGTGTCTTTGATGTTTTTTCACATCATGTGTTTCCATCAATGACAAAGGGGGAGATTGGTGGAAGTATGAGCTGTTGGTGTTATCATTAATGTGAACAAGATTGTGTTGTCATTGATTTCTATTGTTTGTAGAGTATAAGTAGTTATCACTTGTGTTATGGATGTTTTGAAGATGATGAGGATGTATTGCTAGTGCTTGGTTTCCAAGTGATTTTGAGAAAAAATGATAAAAATAGGAAATAGTGTGTTGTGGTGTTCTGGGTGATAAGAGTTATGTTTTGGTTTTGTTCTGCATTTCTTCAAGGTTGAAGATCTTCTTGTGCAATTTGGATATGTTGGAAAGAGTAGTTTAGAGGTGTTATATTCAATATTTGGTGTGTTGGATTGCCATACAGAAGAATTTATGTTCACCAATGTGTGACTATACATTACAAAGGTGTCTGGGAGAAATATTTATGTTTTGTGTTTCTTCGCAGTTGTGTTTTAGGTCTTGCAATTTTGAAGGTGTGTTGATGGTGTTGGTAGTTTACCTCAATCAAGATTGTTTGAAGTTTGGTGCTTCATAATATGGTTTTTCAAGTAAAAGTGTATAGAAGATTTCTCTAAGTGTATTGGGTGTGTAAATTCTTTGAGTGGAAGTTATTGCGAAGGATTTTGTTGAATTTCAGGACGTTTTGGAGTATTCTAGATCATTTTAAAGTGTGATGTGTGGTTTTCAACTCAACCTTGGGTTTGAGGAAGTGTGTACTTAAAATTTTAATGGTATTTGCATGATTATTGGTCGATTTGATGTTTACACTACATGTGATGGATAATAATTATGTATAGTAGCATATGGTTGAGTGGAGTTGTTGATTTGGGTCCTAATCAAGGTTTGATCTGGTTTGCTTTCACTTCTATCTGCCACAGAAGTGTTTTCATGCTAACCCAATTTGAATTTACACATTTGATGTGCATAGTCAACCTTGGAGAAGGTTTCAAGGTTGAAGATGGTATAATTATGAGTTGAGTTGTTGAAGGATGGGAAGATAGATGTGTGAGATGTGAATGATGTAAAGTGTTGAGTGTTAGAGTGCGAAATTGAGTAATGCACTATGAGCTTTCATGTGTTACTTTACTGTATGCAGTGAGAAAAAGGTGGATACAATTCTTCAATCAGACTGCAAACATGTTAATGCCATTGTGGTGGATTCTAAGTTGCATTTAGATCCTTTTCTCTCTGTACATTATTTCTCTATCTTCTTTTCTATTTTGGCAGTGAGCCTTTCTTCTTTGGGCAGTGAGCCCTCCAACAATGAGCCCTATTGTATTCAGTATTGATATTAATTATATAGTGAGATAATCTTTTTTTCTCCCTTCTTGGGTTTTCCATGTAAATATAGTGTTCTCTTGTGTATGGTGTTGAGTTGTTTCAGTTTCAGTTATTTTCTTTTCATTCTAATTCATTATAACATATTTAAGGGTTTAATGAATGAATGTGGATCTGAATGTTAATGAGGGTTTTGAAGTTTTAAGGTACAACAGATTCACCTCCCCTCTCAGTTGTCTTGTGCATTCAACAATTGGTATCAAAGAAAGGTTACTCAAAAGAAATGTTAATCACTTAAGGAAGATTTTGGATGGTGCACAAGAAGGAGATCCCTGTATTTGATAAAACAAACTATGCATTCTGGAAAACAAGGATGAAAGGCTTTATAGAGAATCTGGGATATGATGTTTGGAAATCAGTTCAAGATGGATATAATATGCCTACAAATGGTTCAAGCATTGAAGCTGAACTCAAGACCTATGAAATAAATAGTAAAGTAAGGTATTCTCTCTTGAGTAGTCTTACAAATTTTGAATTAGTGAGTTATAAATCTGAAAATTGGTAAAGCAATTTGGGAAAAGTTGGAAAGTATTTGTGAAGGAGATTATATGGTCAAACAAGCTAAGATGTAGAATTTTAAGATCACATTTGAGAACTTGCAGATGTCTAAATATGAAAACATTACAAGCTACATATAGAGGGTAGATGAAGTGGTCAACTCCATCAGAGGTCTTGGTGGAAAAGTCAAAGAACCAAAAGTGGTAAAAAAATTCTTAGAACCCTTTCTAAACCTTATAGTCATAAAGTTGTTGCTATGGATTAATCTAAAAATATAGATCAGTATTTTGAAGATCAATTTTATGGCTCTTTAACTGCATTTCAAATGAGATAATTCAGTACTAATAATGGTGCAAAAGTTGAGATTGCCTTTAAGGCTATAAAATAGATAATATTGAAGAACCATATGAGGAAGATATTGATGATGTGGAAGATAATTTTGTAAGAAGGATGAGAAAAGGTACTGGTAAGTACAAAGGTAAGTTACCTTTCAAATGTTTCAGTTATGGAAAGATAGGGAACTATGCTTCAAATGTCCAAACAGAGTTGTGAATGACAAAAACAAGGAGAATAGAGGTAAAATGATTAAGAAAAACTATTTTGTTATAGAATATCCAAGTATTTCTGATGATGAATCTGATTATGGAGATGATGATGAATTCTTGTTCATGGATTTAAAAGATGAATCAATTTTTGCTAACTCTGAAAGATTTGTCAAGGAATGCCCTCCGGAGAGAAAGGATAAGATTGAAGGTACATTGGTATATGATTTTCATGCTAGACAAGATAAGAACTATTGGATCATTGACATTGGTTTCTCTAACCATATGATTGGAGACAAGAGTAAGTTTTAAAACTTGAAAAGTATAATGGAGGGCTTGTTGATTTGGTGATGATTCTTGTGCTAAGATATGTGGAATAGTTTTGATCAATTTTGATGGAAAGCATAATATTGAAGATGTTTACTATGTTAAAGGTTTAAGAAAAAGCTTCTTGAGTGTTGGACAAATGTGTAGCAAAGGATACAATCTTATGTTTCAAGATAATAGATGTGAGATTAGAAAAGCATCTGAAACTGCTATTGTTGCTGGAAGGACATATGGAAATGTTTATCAACTTAAGGGTATTGATGGTCATTGTTTTATGACTCAGGTCAATGAAAGTTGGTTATGGCACAAAAGGATGTGTCACATTACTTTTGATAATCTAGTAAGAATCAATTCAGCTCAAGCAGTGAGAGATCTACCAAATATTACAAAGCCTATCAATGTTGTTTGCAAGGAGTGTCAGATTAGAAAGAAAACAATAAGAAGTTTCAAATGAGAAGAAAAATATTCTATCAAATTATTGGAATTGGTGTATAAAAATATTTGTGGTCCTACAAGATCAAGAAGTCTTCAAGGTGATAGGTATTTCATGCTTTTTATTGATTATTATTCTAGAATGACGTGGGTTACTTTTCTCAAAGAAAAATTTGAAGCCATAGATAGGTTCAAAGAATTTCAAGTTATGGATGAGAATGAAATGGATATGAAGATCAGGTGTTTGAGGTTTGATAGAGTTGGAGAGTTCACCTCCAATGAATTTAACATGTTTTGTGAGAATCATGGCAAAAAGAGGCATTTGTCTGCCCCTAGGAATCCTCTACAAAATAGAGTGGTTGAAAGGAAAAATAGAAATGCTTAAGAAGCTACAAGGACTATGATGAAAGAAGGTAACCTACCATAAGTATACTAGAGAGAAATAATTCAAACTTTTGTTTACATACTTAATAGAGTTCAAGCAAAAGTAAATAGTATAAAGACTCCCTATGATTTGTGGTATGAAAGGATACCTACTGCCAAGTACTTTAGAGTGTTTGAAGCAAGTGTTATATTAAAAGTGATGAAAAAATCTTGGGAAAGTTTTATGTGAGTTTTGATGAAGGAATCTTCCTTGGATATTATACTAAAAGCAAATCTTATCAATGCTACAACAAGAGACTAAGAAAGATTGTTGAGAGTGTAAATGTCAAGGTTGATGAAGATTTTCAGAACTAAGTGGTGATAGATGGATATGAATCAAGTGAGCCTGATTATAGAGAAAAAGAAAAAGATAAGGAAAAAGAAGTATAGTTTGAAGAAGAGGAAAAACCTCCAAAAAAGGCCCCTAGAACCACTAAGTATGTGTAAAGAAATCATTGTGAAGAAAAAATCATTGGAGACAAAATAAAAAGTGTATTGACAAGAAGGAAAGCTATTGAAGAAGAGGTAAATTTGTGTTTAATTTCTAAAATTGAACCTAAAATAGTAATTGAGGCATCCAAAGATGAAAATTGGATGAAAGCTATGGAAGAAGAACTAGTGCAGATTGAAAAGAATCAAATTTGGGAACTTTTCCAAAGACCTACAAACAAAAACATAATTGGAACTAAGTGGATGTTCCAAAACAAACTGAATGAGAATGGAGAAGTAGTAAGAAACAAGGCAAGGCTTGTGTGTAAGGGCTATTCATAAGTTGAAGAGATAGATTTTCAGGAGTTATTTTCTCCCATGGAAAGAATGGAGGCTATCAAAATGTTTTTGGATTTTGTAGTACACAAGGATTTTAAATTTTATCAGATGGATGTGAACTCTACTTTCTTGAATGGATAATTAGAAGAAGTCTACATGGAACAACCATAATGATTTTAGATATCAGACAAACCAAATATGGTCTGCAGATTGAAGAAGGCATTATATGGATTGAAATACACTCCTTGAGTTTTGTATGCAAGATTGGATAAGTATTTGATACAATAAGGATTCAATAAAGGTACCATAGATAGTAATCTTTACTTTAAAGTTGAAAAAGATCAAATCATGATTGTAGTTGTGTATGTTGATGACATAATTTCTGGAGGCAATGAAGCTATGTGTAATAAGTTTGTAGAAGAGATGTAGAAAGAGTTTGAGATGCCTATGTTTGGGGAGATGAATTTCTTGCTTAGGATACAAATCAATCAAACAAAAAAGGGTATATTCATTTAACAATCAAAGTATGTTAAAGAAATGTTGAATACGTTTGGAATGGAAGACTCTAAATCGGTATGTCCTCCCATGATTATTAGTTGAAAACTAAGCAAGAATGATGAATCTTGTAAGATCGATCAAAGAAAGTACAAATCAATGTTTTTTGGACTACTATATCTAACTACTACTAGACCAAATATCATGCACACAATTTGTCTTGTGGATAGATTTCAAGAAGATCCCAGAGAGTCACATGTTCCAATAGTAAAGAGGATATTCAGATACATAAAGGCACTCTAGATCATGGATTATGGTATCCAAAGGATACTAAATTCACTTTGAGTGCTTACACAAACACAAATTGGGCTGGTTGTGTTGATGGCAAGAAACGTACAAGTAGTGGTGCATTATTTTGTGGATGTAGATTGGTTTCATGGTTGAGTAAGAAACAAGACTCAATTTATTTATCTACTGTAGAGGTTGAGTACATTGTAGCAACATCTTATTGCACATAGGTGTTATGGATGATGCAAACATTGAAGGATATTAGAGTAGTGTATGATGAACCAATTTATATTTTGTGACAATACAAGTGCAATTAATATTTCAAAGAATTTAGTGATGCATTCAAGGATAAAACATATTTCAATCAAATATCACTTTTTGAGAGAGAAGGTTGTGGAGAATGAAGAGAAACTTGAATATGCACCTACAAAGGATCAAATTGTTGATATATTCACTAAGGCTCTTCCTACGAATACTTTTAAGTATCTCTAGGATAAGTTGGGGGTTATTTCCCCTCCTTCTTTGAACTAGATGCATAAGGAGATGCATCGGCCTAGTGGATCTCAAGATTAATTCTTTATTTTGGACTGATGTTGGTGGCTACCTCTCAAGAGGATTAGGTAGTGGAATTGTTAGTTGTCATAGTCAGAAGAGTGTGTGTGTGTTGTCATTATGTTGTGGTAGCTAATTTTGTATAGTTTGGTGTGTGCTCCTAAGGGGGAGTATTCAAAGCAGTAAATAAAAGGTGTTGTAGAACAATAGTAAGCAGGTTGATTGATGTCAAAGGAAGAGAATAAATAGTGCAATTTTTTTTGTCCTTTTCCATTGATGCCAAAGGGGGAAAAAGAAACATGTGAAAAATAATAAGTACAATAAGGGGGAGAGAGAATCATGTGAAAATGAACAAGTCATTCAAGAAGAGAGAAGCAAGTAAAGAAGACAATCTATGAAAGGGGGAGAGAAAAATGTGTAAAAGAGAAGTAAAATGAAGATTTGTAGAGTGTTGGTATTTAGAGATGCTATGTCTTTGATGGTTTTTCACACCATGTGTGGCCATCAATGATAAATGGGGAGATTGTTGCAAGTATGAGCGGTTTGTGTTATCATTGATGTCAAAAAGTTTGTGTTTTCATTGATGTATATTGTTGCTAGCGTATAAGTAGTTTTCAGTTATTTTATGGAAGTGTTGAAGATGATGATGATGTGTCTTTGGTGCTTGGTTTCCAACTGATTTTGAGAAAATTTGATAAAAAGAGGAAACAATGTGTTGCAAAGGGGTTCTAGGTGACAGAGTTGTGCTTTGGTTTTGCTTTGCTTTTCTTCTAGGTTGAAGATCTACCTAAGAAATTTAGATATGTTGGTGAGAGTAGTTCAAAGGTGTTATATTCAATAGTTGGTGTGTTGGATCATCATACAAAATAAGTTGTGTTCACCAATGTGTGACTATGCATTACAAAGGCGTCTGGGAGAAATGTTTTTGCTCTACATTTCTTTGCAATTGTGTTTCAGGACTTGCAGTCCTAAACGAGTGTTGATGGTGCTGGTAGTTTACCTTAGTCAAGAGGGTTTGAGGTTTGGTGCTTTGGAAGATAGTTTGATAAGTAACAGTGTATAAAAGACTTATATGAGTGTACTGGGTGTAGATACTTAAAAATGTCCTGAATGATATACACACTTGAATATGATATATTAACATCATTTCATCTTGAATTTCATCCTCTTTTTGCCTATTTGATTAAATTAGCTTAGTTATTTAGTTAAATGCTTCATTTTCATCTATTGATCTAATTAATGTAATTAGGTTAATTCCTACCCTCTCACACTAACATTTCATCTAGTTTAATTAAATAATGCAAAATATTTCATTTAAACCCCTTCCTTTATCTCCTCTCGTTTAATTAAATCTAAATTATTTTATTAAATTTCACAACCCATTTTTATTAAATAAGTTTATTATTTAATGAATATTCTCACATTCTTCAACTTGCACATTAAAATTTAGTTTTAATTACTAAATTGCTAATTATCCTCATCCTCCCACTTGCAAAAGAATATTCTTGGAATATTCCTCCTTTGCACATTCCTCCAAAAGAGAATATTCCTATGGAATATCCAATTTTGTGCACTCATTCCTTCAAAATATCTCTTAACCTCTTCCTAATTCTTAGGAAGTGTGTTTGTTGAAAGCTAATTTGGACCATTGATTAAATTAGTTGATCCATGTAAACTTTCAACTTTGACTATGGATTGGAATACTCAATCCATGCCTTCACCCTTCATCCAATATTGACCATTGATTGATCAAATCGATCTCATCCATTGATTTTTCATTTGATCTCCTATAAATAAATCACCATTTGGAGAGAAATGGATCCATATTTTGATAGAAATGTTATGCTATTGAAATTTATATTCACTTGCATCCATATTGAGCACTTTTATTTTAGCATGTTAGATTAATTTCACACATAGTTAGCTTAAGCATCCATTAATGGCTTCCATGGTAACTTAGTTTGCATACATTTTAGCATAAATGAATCTATGGATTCTATCTTTGAGGTTAGTTTATATTTAGCATAGATTGCATCCATTTTATCTATCATCTTAGCATTTAACACTCATCTTTATCATATTAATCAAGTTTTGCATCATGTTTCACACACATCTCATCGGTTTCATCAGTTTTCTTCAATAAAACTGATTATAACAAAGCTCATATTATCCAAGGGATTATGAAAGGGTCGCCATTCCACATTAATGTGACAATTGCACTCCCCCAATATGATAAAATTTGAGGTCTTAGAATAGGATTTTGTTATGCTTTCGTGCTTATTTCATGTCAATTTAATGGTTTCTTACTTTTGATGAATTTCCAATATCTTATTAGGATCAGTGCTTAGGAAGTTAAATAGGCTTTAAATTCATTTGGATTTGGTTTATTTAGTTCACATTATGAAATTGGTCACACTGGGTGTGTACATTCTTCAGGTGGAAGTTGTTGTGATAGAGTTTCTTGTATTTCAAGATGTTTGTGGAGTATTCTAGATCATGTTTAAGAGTGATGTGTGGTTTGGAAGTCATCCTTGGATGTGAGGAAGTGTGTACTTAAAATTTTAATGGTATTTGCACGGTTATTGACCGACCTGGCATTTACACTACATGCAATGGATAATTATTATTTATAGTAGCGTATGGTTGAGTGGAGTTGTTGATTTGGGTCCTAATCAAGGTTTGATGTGGTCTTGTTTCACTTCTATCCACCACATAAGTGTTTTGGCATTGACCTAATTTGAATTTGTACATTTGAGGTACATAGATGACCTTGAAGAAGGTTTCAAAGTTGAAGATGGTATAATTATGAGTTGATTTGTTGAAGGATGGGAAGATAGATGTGTGAGATGAAAATGATGCATAGTGCAAAGTGTTAAGAGTGTGAAATTGAGTAATGCAGTGTGATATTTCATGTGTTAGTTTATTGGATGCAGTGAGCAAAGGGTGGATACAATTCTTCAATCATAATACAAAGGTGTTGATGTCATTGCAATGGATTCTATGTTGCATTGATATTATTTTCTTTTTCTAACATTCCTTCTCTATATTCTTCTCTATTCTGGTAGTGAGCCCTTCGACAGTGAGCCCTATTATATTTGATATTAATAGTACTTATATTGTGAGCTAATCCTCAATGTGGTTTTTACCTTCTTGGGTTTTACACGTAAAACTAGTGTTCTCTTGTGCATGGTGTTGAGTTGTTTCAATTTCTATTATTTTCTTTTCATGCTAGTTCATCATAATAGATTTAAGGGTTTAATGAATGACTGTGGATCTTAATGTTAACGAGGGTTTTTAAGTTTTAAGGTACAACCGATTCACCCCCCCTCTTAGTTGTCTTGTGTATTCAAAAATTGGTATAAGAGAAAGGTTCATTAGAATAAATCTTAACCACTTAAGGTAGATCTAGGATGGCACACAAGAAGGAGATCCCTATATTTGATAGAACAAACTATATATTTTGGAAAACAAGGATGAAAGGCTTTCTAGAGAATCTTGGATATGATGTCTAGAAATCAGTTCAGGATGGATATACTATTCCTACAAATGGTCTGAGAACTAAAGCTAAACTCAATGACTATGAAAGCAATACTAAAGTAAGGTATGCTATCTTAAGTAGTCTTACAAATTTTGAATTAGTGAAAGTTATGAATTTGAAAACTGGTAAAGCAATTTGGGAAAAGTCAGAAAGTATTTATGAAGGAGATGATATGGTCAAACAAGCTAAGATATAGAATTTGAAGATAAAATTTGAGAATTTATGTATGTTTGAAGATGAAAACAGTACAAGCTACATGTAGAGGGTAGATGAAGTGGTTAGCTCCATCAGAGGTCTTGGTGGAAAAGTCAAAGTGTAGACACCCAAAATTGTCCATGTCATAACATTACCTAGTCGATACATGACCTTGTAAAACATCTTGTAATATTTTACCCTAGGTCATTACATTATCCCACTTATCTCATTTATTCCACTTAATCACCTTCCCAATTAATTAAATAAATCTCATTTATTTAATTAATTCCCCTTCACATGTCTCAAAATAATTCAAATTAAATGTTTGAATTAATCTCTCTTATACCACATTGCAACATGTGTCACATGACTACAACTCTTCACATGCACACATAATTTAAATAATTTTATTATTTAAATTATGAGATTCTCACTCACATCCTGTATTTAGCCCCATTCATTGTGTGTCATAAGCATCTTTTCTTCCAAAATAAATAAAAGAATCTCACTTATTTTGTCACATCCTAATTTTAGCCTCATGTCATAACCCACTTAATGTGCATCATAGACACTAAAATCAACTTTTATTCCTAGCCATACACATTACACATTTGACTTTTAATCTTGGCCATCGAATCATATCAACTCTTTACTATAAATCAAGCCTTCACAAGCCATTTTAAAAGAATCTTCTTCTAGCATCCTTACTCTACCAAAATTTATTTCAATCTTCTTATCTATCTATCTATTTTTCTTCTATCATCTTCATCTTATCATTATGCTGCAAAAATGAGGAATCAACATATCAAAATAATCAAACCTTCAAAATCATGCATTCTTATGCAGGTGGAGAAGAGCAATGGAGATAAATCAAATCTAGCTTGGAGATCGGTTTGCTTTGCTTTCTTGTTTTGATTTTCATGCTAGTTTGTGCTCTATCGTGCTTGTTAGTTTTTTTTTATTATTATAATTTATTTATGCATTTTGCTCTAATATTTTTACCCTAACTACATTGGTGAACCCGACGTGAATCCTTTGATCTAGCTTACTTTTTTTCAGTTTTCATTAACCTTTTGTTGCAAATCTGCCAGTTTTTGGACAAAACCATAGGTTTTACAAATTTTATCATATCTCCCAAATGCCTGCACATTTCTCTACGATATTTTCACAGCAGCTTAAAAATAATTTCAAGGAACTACAGTAAAATAATTGAGGGTTTATCGCCATTTTTATTCTTCATAAATCTGCATTTTTGAGCGCAAAACAAAGAATTTTTCTGACTTCTTTAAATTTCTGGAAAGCTCTCATAAAAATAGTGATCATAAGGAGCTTTAGTAGCAAAAATATCAGTCATACACAACAAATTGGAAAGCGATTTTTTTTTGGGTGCACTCATTCTATTATCTTTATCTATCATTTAATCAATCAATCTGGTTTGCAAAACACTTCAATTTGGGGCTTTAAAATGAACATCTTGTTTGCAATCACACGTTTAAATTGGGCTTAAAAAAAAAGAACCATCGTCTTTCCATCACACATTTTGGCTTTGGGTTAAAAAGAAAAAGTGTTTGAAGTGTTTTGCACACACTTTTATTTTCTAAAGGGAAATTAAAAATTGCGAGTGTGAATCAAGTGTGTGTGTGATCAAAAACACCTCACTTGGTTTGCTTTTTTCAAACCCTTCATTGGAGGCCTGCTAGGGTATTTCATCACCCCTAGGGACGACCTCAACCAAGGTGTAAATTGAAAGACACACTTATTTGGGAATTAAAATCTTGTCACTCTTGGCTAAGCCCCAAAGAAATTTATACCTTTGGGAAGTGAAGGTGAAGGGTGGGTTACCCCTTTCTCCCAGTTGTGTGGCAGGATTTTGTTTTCAAATCATCCCTAGTCAACCTCGTGCATCCTAGCTTAAGACCTAATTGGCCATACACACTTGACTAACATTAGACTTGTTGTTGTGTATTCAAATGTTTGTTTAATCATAAAATTTAATCTTGAAAGATAAATTTATCATTGTGTTTGGTGTGTGTGTTCATGAACTCACACGTGAGATCTTGTGTTTGATATTGCCCAAGTCAAAATTTCAGTAAACATTTTCTACATCATCTAATCTTTCCAAGCCAAATCATCATCGTAATCTTAATCAAATATTTTTCAAAAGTGACACCATTCCAACTTTAGAAGATATAGCACAAAATCTCGTTCACATACTTCACATAGCTCAAATAAGCCAATCACCTTTAAACCAGAAAATCATTCAAGGAATCCATGACATGATCCAAAAAAATCAAACAAGCCAATCACCTCAAATACAACATCTCATAGCACAAGCCAAATATCTCATAGCCACTTGTCAAACCCAACAAGCACATCATCCTCTATTCATTCAACACCAATCAATTTCACCTCATTCTTATGTGGCATCTCCCTCCATTCTATATCAATCTAACTCATCCGCCTATCAAAACAATTTCACATCACCTTATCCCACCTCTTTCCATGTCAATACCACATCATCATATCAATTCACTTCTCAACAAGAACATGTGAGTCAAATTCCACCTTCACAACAAGATCAAAAGCCTTTAAGTCTTAATGCCACCTTTGACAAGGGAAATACCAATCTAGCTCATGCATCCTATAAATATATTATACTACCATCTAATCAAAGGCCTATCCTAAAGCCACCATGTCCTAGTCCAAATCCATTGGTCCCCAAATATTCCAACCCATCAAACCCTTCATTACCCACACCATCATCTAATCCTCCATCAAATCCACACCCTAAGTTCAAACATTTCAAAAGTAAACCTATGGCATTACCCAAATCCATCCATCCACCTACAAAGGATGTGACCCAAGGGCTACTAGCAAGGAATCAAACATCACCATGTCATCCAACCCATATGTTTGAACCTACCAAAGAGTCTTCAAACACCATAATCATTCTTACAACCCCATCATGTAGTCTCGCCCTTGAACCTATTCAAGAGTCTCCCCCATTGAACCCAAGTCAACCTCCATCATGTCTCCATGTTGTTGACCATCTAGAACATATCAAGCCTATTAAAGAGTCATCCTCTTCTACTTCCATTCAAGCAACCCAAGAGTTATATCAAGAGCCTAATCCTAAGCATGTGGAAACATCACGCCCTAGTCCTAATCAAGATCAAATCCCTTTCATCCAACCTATCCATAATCTATATCTTTTCTATGATCAAGATGATAACCATAATAATGAAGAGTTTATCCATGTGCAACTTGATCCTGTACCCACCCATGAGCAAGATATCCCAAATACACCTTCACCTAGTCCTATCCATGATCCACCAACATCCACTTCCTTTGATGAGACATATGCCTCCCAAGTAAACATAAAATATCAAACAAATATCTTGGATTTTAGTGAATGCAATGCTAATGAAAATCCCAATAATCTTTCCACATCCACCATCAACTCCATTTCAAATCCATCATATCCACTTGTTATTTCCACCCTCATTTATGAATGTTCCTCCTTCGAACAACAACCATTATCTTATGTTGCTTCATTTTTCCCATCCAATAAGGAACTCATGTCTAGTGTTCCACCTAAACTTAGTCGTATTGTCCATCACATATTCCAAAATATGAACTACCAAGGTAAAGGTTTAGGCCTTCATGAACAAGGTATTTTGGAGCCCATCCATGTCAAAGTCCCTCCATGCTCATTTGGCCTTGGATACTCACCCCAAGGAAAACAAGCTAAAGATGTTGGTACTTCCTCCATCCATCCTAATTCCTCTTTCCACCTTAAATCTTATCATATGCCTAAAACATATGTTGCCATCCCTCCACCATCATCCTACAAATGTCAAAAGCATGTGACTGTACACCTTCCACCATCAACTTTTCCACCACTGCTTCCAACTCCTAATATCCCTCCATCTAATCTACCTCCACTATTCCCAAAACCTAATATCCACATTATCCAATCCCCTTATCCACCTATCCATAAATCCTCTAAAAATCCTAATCATGACCAACCAATGCACACATTGTCTAAACATGAGGCTTCCACTCATTCCACCATAACCACGGGATTCAAAAGTAAAATTTTTGATGTATCTATCTATAGAACAAGAAAATTAAAGGGTCCTCATCCCTTAAGACACAAATTCAAAGAATCAAAGAAAAATCCATCCAAAAAGCAATATAAGCCCATACCTTCAAAAGAAAAGTCTAAAAACAAAATGGTTTGGGTACCTAAGAAAAATGAAAACAAGTCAAACGAGGCATCTACATCTCGAAAATCCCAACCATCCAATTCCACCTCACATTCCCACTCTATTCAAGAATCTCATATTCCATCCCACAAGAAAAATAAAAGTCAAAAAAATACTAAGTCTATGTGGGTACCTAAAGCACTTCATCACCCATCTCCTAAGCAAACATCTCCATTACTTCCTACACCCCCTCCACATCAAAAGCTTCAACGTTTATCATATGTGTGCAACCATTGGTCATGGTTCCCTTCCATTTAACAACAATTCCACATACCTCCATATCCTCACCCTTCACTCATTATCCTACATATCTCCCCCATCACCTTCCTATGGTCCATGCTTTTGGCTAAGCCTCCTATTCATCTCCCCTACATAATCCCTATGATAATCCACTATTTCCCTCCATAATCCACATCATAATCCATCATCTACCTACTCCATCTCCCTTTCATGTCATCCCTTGCCAACATCTATGAGCATAATGACATTTGACATGGTCCATGCGATGACATCCATCTCTAATGGGACTATCACCTTTCATGGAACTAGACACTTGAGTCCCTGCTATCCATATTCCCCTTCTCTTATCTAAAAATCAAAGAAGTAAAAAAATAAAAAAAAAGTGAAAAAAAAGATTAAAAAAAAGAAAGAAAAAAAGAAAGAAGAGAAATCCCTTCATCCAACGGTGAAAACCTGGTAAACAGGCGCCCTGGATAAGTACCATGATGAAAACCTGAAAATAGGCATCATGTGTAGGTTGATCTTTTATGACACTTGGGGGCACTTTGTCTCATCCGCACTATCTATCCTATCATGTCACTTCTTATCATATCATTTCCATCCTACCTACCATCTTTAGCCATCATACCCATATACTTATCATATTGAGTCCATTCATCCTCTCTTCCTCCTTTTGATCTTGATAAAAATATGGGGCAAAATGTTGAAACATGTTTTGGGTATCTCTTGACATACCTCATCCTTTCCAACCAATCATATAATTACCCTATATGTCATATGCTTTGTCAAGAAAAATCCTAAGTATTATACCTAGAATGGGGTATGTTATTCCTATGCGACATAGTCTTTGGAGATCACATCCTAGCTCGCTTATGATGCATAAATCCATTTCATTCACTATGATCTATCTTTTTTATCCATCCATTTATCATGAGCCTTCTATCCCTTATCCTATCACTCACCCTTTCATCCATCTATCTCCTTGCACCTAGACTTGGTTTTCCCTTGTCATTGGTATCTAGCATAAAGGCTACCCAAATTGTCATCCATTGGCATCTCAAAACATTTCAAAAATCCAAAAAAATAAAAACATTTCAAAAATCCAAAAAAAAACATCCAAAAATTTCAAAAATCGAAAACATTTTCTAAAAATTAAAACATTTCAAAATCCAAAAAAAATCAAAATATTTCAAAATCAAAAATCAAAACATAACAAAATCCAAAAAATCAAAACATTTCAAAAATCCAAAAAAATAAAAATATTTCAAACATCCATAAAAAAAAATCCAAGCAATAAAATCAAATCTTCAAATTCCACAAATCAATTCAATCAAATCCATTATTCTAATCAATCACATCACTTCTTCCAATCAAATCCATTCTTCTAATCAACCACATCACTTCTTCTAATCAATCCAATCATTATCATCAAATCAAATCATTTCTTCATCAATCCAATCAATCAAAATCATTCAAAGTAAATCATTCTTCAATTTAATTCATCAATCATCATCCAAATCTTCAAATCAATCATCTTCACTCATTCCAAGCAATAATCCAAATGCAAGTCAATCCTTAATCCATACCAACCAAGTTAATCAATTTTGCCAAATTATCCAATTGCATCAATGGTCTTGATCCTAATCTTGTTGTAAACTCAATCAATCAATAATCTTCGTGTTGATCTAGGGATATATCATTCCATATAGTGACAACACTATCATCATCATTAATCAATCAATAAATCATTAGTTTACAGTTTGACAGGGGCAATAACTTGTTTGTTTTTGTATCATTTGTGCATGCTTGCTTTCTTGCTTGTGTGTGTTATCATTTTTATCTTGCATTTGCATCAAATCCGAGTCACTCCTAGCTAATATTTATAACTTTTATCTAGATAAGGTTGAATTATGTTGGGGCACTTGACACATCGTCACTTTGGTCTTTATACCTTGGTGCATAACGTCTAGTGCTATATCAAACATATGATTGCTCACTTTATTGCAGCATAATGTGTTATTCCTCTTTTTCATTCACTTCCTATCTTGTATCATTCATCTTATTTCTCTTTTATCGTTTCATTCATTTCAAGAGAATACCTGTGTTTGTCCAACCCGCCTATCCTCTCAAGGGGGCATTATCATCATTATCATATCCTACATCATCATCCCATTTCTTCATATCTTTTGCATCATCATATTCTTCTATCATCCCTTTTCTTCATTCATCTTACTCCTCACTTCCTCAAATGGTTGGGGCATCATATTTTTTTCCTCTATCCATACCTTAGCTTCTTTGAAATGATGTTACTCGACATAAATCTCATCACCTCAAACATCATCTCAAAGAGGGGCAAAATGTAGACACCCAAAATTGTCCATGTCATAACATTACCTAGTTGATACATGACCTTTTAAAACATCTTGTAATATTTTACCCTAGGTCATTACATTATCCCACTTATCTCATTTATTCCACTTAATCACCTTCGCAATTAATTAAATAAATCTCATTTATTTAATTAATTCCCCTTCACATGTCTCAAAATAATTCAAATTAAATATTTGAATTAATCTCTCACTTTACCACATTGCAACATGTGTCACATGACTACAAATCTTCACACACACACATAATTTAAATAATTTTATTATTTAAATTATGAGATTCTCACTCACATCCTATATTTAGCCCCATTCATTGTGTGTCATAAGCATCTTTTCTTCCAAAATAAATAAAAGAATCTCACTTATTTTGTCACATCCTAATTTTATCCTCATGTCATAACCCACTTAATGTGCATCATTGACACTAAAATCAACTTTTAATCCTAGCCATACACATCACACATTTGACTTTTAATCTTGGCCATCAAATCATATCAACTCTTTCCTATAAATCAAGCCTTCACAAGCCATTTTAAAAGAATCTTCTTCTAGCATCCTTACTCTACCAAAATTTATTTCAATCTTCTTATCTATCTATCTATTTTTCTTCTATCATCTTCATCTTATCATTATGCTGCAAAAATGAGCAATCAACATATCAAAATAATCAAACCTTCAAAATCATGCATTCTTATGCAGGTGGAGAAGAGCAATGGAGATAAATCAAATCTAGCTTGGAGATCAGTTTGCTTTGCTTTCTTGTTTTGATTTTCATGCTAGTTTGTGCTCTATTGTGCTTGTTAGGGTTTTTTTTATTATAATTGTTTATGCATTTTGCTCTAATATTTTTACCCTAACTACACAAAGAACCAAAAGTGGTAAATAAATTTATTAGAACCCTTCCTAAAGATTACAATCATAAAGTTGTTGTTATTGAGGAATCCCAAAATCTAGATCAGTATTCTAGAGATCAATTGTATGGCTCTTTAACTACATTTTAAATATACTTTGCTAATAATAATGGTGTAAAAATTGAGACTACTTTTAAGGCTATAAAAAAGAGAAGATTGAAGAACCAAATGAGGAAGATCTTGATGATGTGGAAGCTAAATTTATAATAAGGTTGAGAAAAGGTAAGTTACCTTTCAAATGTTTCAGTTGTGGAAAGAGAGGTCACTATGCTTTAAATGTCCAAATAGAGTTATGAATGACAAAAATAAGGAGAAAAAAGGTAATATGATTAAGAAAATATATTATGTTAGAGAAGATGCAAGTATTTTTGATGATGAATGCTTGTTCATAGCTTTAAAAGATGAATATGTTTATGCTAAATTTGAAAGATTTGTAAAGGAATTCCCTCTAGAGAGAAAGGATAAGATTGAAGGTACTCTGGTACTCGCTTTTCATTCTAGACAGGATAAGAACTATTGGATCATTGAAAATGGTTGCTCTAATCATATGACTTGAGACAAGAGTAAGTTTATTGAACTTGGAAAGTATAATGGTGACCTTGTTAGATGTGGTGATGATTCAGGTGCTAAGATGTGTGGAATAGGTTCAATCAGTTTTGATGACAAGCATAATACTGAATATGTTTACTATGTTAAAGGTTTAAGGTATAACCTCTTGAGTATTGGAAAAATGTGTAGTATATGATAAATATTATGTTTCAAGATGATGGATGTGAGATTATAAAAGCATTCAAAACTATGATTTCTACTGGAAGAAGGACAAAAGGAAATGTTTATCAACTTAAGGGTGTTGATGGTCATTTTTTTATGACTCGGGTAATGAAAGTTGGTTATGTCATAGAAGGATGTGTCACATTAATTTTGATAATCCAGTAAGAATTAGTTCAATTCAAGCAATGAGAGATCTGCCAAAGATTATAAATCTTATCAATGTTGTTTTCAAGGAGTTTCAGATTGGAAAGCAAACAAGAAGAAGTTTAAAAGGAAAAGAACAATCTTCTACCAGATTACTAGAATTGGTGTATACATATCTTTGTGGTCCTATACGAATAAGAAGTCTTTAAGGTGACAAGTATTTCATTTTTTTTATTGATGATTATCTTAGAATGACATGGGTTACTTTTTCAAAGAAAAATTTGAAGCCCTAGATAGGTTCAAAGTATTTCAAGTTATGATTGAGAATGAAATGGATATTGAGATCAAGTGTTTGAAGTATGGTAGAGGTGGAGTGTTTACCTCCAAATAATTTATATTGTTTTGTGAGAATCATGGCATAAAGAGGCATTTTTTTGCCCCTGGAACTCTTCAACAAAATGGAGTGGTTGAAAGGAAAAGCATAACTATTTAAGAAGCTACAAGGACTATGATGAAAGAATATAACCTACCAGAAGTGTACTGGAGAGAAGCTATTCATACTGTTGTTTACATACTTAACAGAGTTCAAGAAAAAGTAAACAGTATAAATACTCTGTATGATTTATGGTATGGAAGGATACCTTCTACCAAGTACTTTAGAGTGTTTGGAAGCAAGTGTTATATCAAAAGAGATGAAGAAATATTAGGAAATTTGGATGCAAGTTTTGATGAACAAATCTTCCTTGGATACCCTACTAAAATAAAATCTTACTGATGCTACAACAAAAGACTAAGAAAGATTATTGAGAGTGTAAGTGTCAAGGTTGATGAAGATTTTTATAAATTAGTGGTGATAGATGGATATGATTTAGATGAGCCTAATTGCAAAGAAAAACAAAATGCTAAGGAAAAGGAAGTATAGTTTGAAGAAGACAAAGAAGCTTCAAAAAATACCCCTAGAACCCCTAAGTATGTGCAGAGAAATAATTCTAAAGAAAAATCATTGGAGACAAAAGTAAAGGCGTATTGACAAGAAGGAAAGTTGTTGAAGAAGAGGTAAATTTGTGTTTACTTTCTTAAATTAAACCTAAAATAGTAATTGAGGCATGCAAATATGAATATTGGATTAAAGCTACAAAATAAGAACTATTGTAGATTGAAAAGAATCAAATTTGGGAACTTGTTTGAAGACCTGCAAACAAAAAAATAATTGGAACTAAGTGGATGTTCAAAAACAAACTAAATGAGAATGGAGTAGTAAGAAACAAGGCAAGGCTTGTGTGTAAGAGGTATTCAAAAGTTGAAGGGATATATTTTGAGGAGACATTTGCTCCTGTGGAAAGAATGGAGGCTATCATAATGTTTTTGGATTTTGCAACACACAATGATTTCAAATTTTATCAAATGGATGTGAAGTCTACTTTCTTGAATGGAGAATTAGAAGAAGTCTACATGAAACAATGGTAAGGATTTTAGTTATTAGAAAAACCAAATATGGTCTGCAAATTTAAGAAGGAATTATATGGATTGAAGGGAACTCCTAGAGCTTTGTATGTAAGGTTGGATAAGTATTTGAAACAACAAGGATTCAAAAAGGGTACCACAAATAGTAATCTTTACTTTAAAGTTGAAAAAGATCAAATCTTGATTGTAGTTGTATATGTTGATGACATATTTTTTGGAGGAAATGAAGCTATGTGTAAGAAGTTTGCAGAAGAGATGCAAAAAGTGTTTGAGATGTCTATGTTTGGGGAGATGAATTTATTCCTTGGGCTACAAATCAATCAAACAAACAAAGGTATATTTATCTCACAATCAAAGTATGTTAAAGAAATGTCGAAGAAGTTTAGAATGGAAGACTCTAAACTGGTATGGGTTACTATTTATAAAATGAGCAACAATGATGAGTACCCTAAGGTTGATCAAAGAAAGTACAAATCAATTATTGGTGGACTAATATATCTAACTACTACTAGACCAAATATCATGCATACAATTTGTTTTGTGGATAGATTTCAACAAGATCCTAGATAGTCACTTGTTGTAACAGTAAAGAGGATATTCAAATACTTAAAGGGAACTATGAATCATGGATTGTGGTATCCAAAGGATGCTAACTTCACTTTGAGTGCTTACATAGATGCATATTGGGCTGGTTGTGTTGATGAAAAGAAAAGTACAAGTGGTGGTGCATTCTTTTATGGATGTAGATTGGTATCATGGTTGAGTAAGAAAAAAAATTCCATTTTTTTATCTATTGCAGAGGCTGAGTACATTGCATCAACATCTTGCTGCACACAAGTGTTATCGATGAGACAAACATTAAAGGATATTAGAGTAGTGTATGATGAACCAATTTCTATCTTCCATGAAAATACAAGTGTAATTAATATTTCAAATAATTTAGTGATGAATTCAAGGACAAAAAATATTTCAATCAAATATTAATTTTTGAGAGAGAAGGTTGTGGAGAATGAAGTGAAGCTTGAATATATACCTAAAAAGGATCAGATTGCTAATATATTCACTAAGGCTCTTCCTAAGGATACTTTTGAGTATCTTTGGTATAAGTTGGGGGTTATTGCCCCTCCTTGTTTGAACTAGATGCATAAGGAGATGCATTAGTGTAGTGGATCTCAAGATTCATTCTTTATTCTGGATTGATGTTGGTGGGTATCTCTCAGGGGGAGTAGGTAGTGGCATTTTTGGTTACTGTGGTAAAAAGAGTGTGTATTGTCATTGCGCTATGGTATCTAATTTGGTTTTTTTTGGTGTGTTCTCCTAAGGGGGAGTATTAAAAGAATTAAAGGAAATATGTTGTAGAACAATAGTAAGTAGGTTGATAGATGTTAAAGGAAGAGAATAAACAGTGCAAAAATTATTTTTTCCTTTTCCATTAATTTCAAATGGGGAGAAAGAAATATGTGAAAAATAATAAGTAATAAGGGGGAGAGAGAGTCATGTGAAAAAGAAAAATTCATTCAAGAAGATAGAAACAAGTAAATAAGACAAGCTATAAAAGGGGGAAAGAATAATGTGTAAATGAGAAGTAATATTAAGAGTTTTAGAATGTTTATATTCAAAGATGTTGTGTGTTTGATAGTTTTTCACATCATGTGTTGTGATCAATGACAAAGGGGGAGATTGTTGCAAGTATGAGCAATTGGTGTTGTTATTGATGTCAACAAGTCTGTATTGTCATTGATGTATATTTTTGTTAGAGTATAATTAGTTTTCAATTGTTTTTTGGAAGTGTTGAATATGATGAGGACGTGTCTCTAGTTCTTGGTTTACAAGTACTTTTGAGAAAATGTGATAAAAATAGGAAATAATGTGTTGCAGAGGTGTTCTGGGTGACAAAGTTGTGTTTTGGTTCTGCTTCGCATTTCTTCTAGGTTGAAGATCTACTTGTGCAATTTATATATGTTAGTGAGATTTGTTTAGAGGTGTTATCTTCAATAGTTGGTGTGTTGGATCGTCGTACAAAAGAATTTGTGTTCACTAGTGTGTGACTATGCATTACAAAGGTGTCTGGGAGAAATGTTAATGCTCTACATTTCTTTTCAGTTGTGTTTCAGGTCTTACAATTATGAAGGTGTGTTGATGGTGTTGGTAGTTTACCTCAATCAAGAGGGTTTGATGTTTGATGCTTCAGAAGATGGTTTTTCAAGTAAAAGTGTATAGCAAAGTTGTCTGAGTGTATTGGGTGTGTGTACATTCTTTGGGTGGAAGTTGTTGCGAAGGAGTTTGTTGGATTTTAGGATGTTCATGGAGTATTCTAGATCATCTTTAAGCGTGATGTGTGGTTCAAAAGTCATCCTTCGGCTTGAGGAAGCATGTACTTAAATTTTTTAATGGTGTTTTCATGGGTATCGACCGACCTGGTGTTTACACTACATGTGATGGATAATTATTGTTTATAGTAGTGTGTGGTTGAGTAAACTTGTTGATTTGGGTCCCAATTAAGTGTGGTGTGGTCTTATTTAACTTCTATCTTCCATGGAAGTGTTTTGGCATGACCTAATTTGAATTTGCATGTTTGAGGTGCATATTTGACCTTGGAGAAGGTTTCAAGGTTGAAGATGGTATAAGTATGAGTTTTGTTGTTAAATTATGGGAAGAGAGATGTGTGAGATGCATATAATGTGAAGTGTAGAGTGTTAGAGTGAAAAAATGAGTAATGTAGTGCTATATTTCATTTGTTAGTTTATTAGATGTAGTGAGAAAAAGGTGGATACAATTCTTCAATTAGAATATGAAGGTGTTGGTGTCATTGTGGTGGATTCTATGTTGTATTGAGATGCTTTTCTCTATGTAACATTCCTTCTCTATCTTCTTTACTATTCTGGCAGTGAGCCTTTCTTATTTGGGTAGTGAGCCCTATTATATTTACTATTGATATTATTTATATTATGAGCTAATCCTCACCATGGTTTTTCCCTTTTTGGGTTTTCCATGTAAATTAGGTGTTTTCTTGTGTATGGTGTTGAGTTGTTTCAGTTTTAGTTATTTACTTTTCATGCTAATTCATCATAATAGATTTAAGGGTTTAATGAATGAATGTGGATCTATATATTAATGAGGGTTTTGAATTTTTAAGGTATAATTGATTCATCCTCACCTCTCAATTGTCTTGTGCATTAAGTAGAAATCATTCATCTAATGGTGAAAACCACTTCTTGTGGTGCCTTGGGTAAGTACCATGATGAAATCCTAGAACTTAGGCATCATATGTAATATCATTCATCCTCTTACACTCTACAATTGGGGGAAATATTCATCCATACCACACCCTTTCTACATCTTCCACTATCCCTCATCCCCTATCCATCATCCTATTTGAGTACATATTCCTTTTTCACCTTTGATGTTGACAAGGTTAAGGCTCTTCTTAAGAATCATATCCACATCTTCCATCTCCTTCATCCTATTCTATCTAATTCCACCCTCCCTTTTTTCTCCTTTCTTCTTGACAAGGCTAAGGATTTAATGAGAATTATATATCCTACTCACCTTGTGATATCCATATCATTTATCCCATATCCCCCATCCTATCAAACTCCATCTTCTCTTCCAATCTTTGATCTTGATGTGAAGCCTAGGGATCCAATATCCAAGCTCTATTCATGCTCTCCTACATACATATTTTATCCATACCAATCATTATCCTCCATCCCATATCCCTCATCTTATCTCCCCCATCCCATTCAAATCATCCTTCCTTCCCTCCTTAACCTTGATAGAGAGCTATGGGAAAAATCTCTATGCATGTTTTGGATAATGAAAACATTAATCTCATTTCCATCCATATCATTTATGCACTATCCTTTCATCTCAAGTATCCCTTACCATATTTCATAATTTATTTCACTCCCTCTAGTGTGAGGAATATTATTCCTTTGAAACTAGTCCTTGGAGTTGCATCCATTTAATCATTCCTTCTTCTATCTAGGAAATCCTTTCATTTATCCACTTAATCCACCTATCTCCTATTAATGAAATCCCTCAATCCTTTCATCCTTCTACCAATACTTGGTCCTTACTTGCCATTGATTCCCATCCATCCCTCTATCACAATCATCCTATCCTTCATCCAATCCCATCTCTCCATCCTTTCATATCTTACCATACCTTGGTTCTCCCTTGTCATTGGTTCCCATCCATTCCTCCATCTTATCCTAATAATCCTATCCTCTAATCCCATCCATATTACCCTCCAACCATCCCAATATAATCCATCTAAATACATTCAATCCTAATATATGTAATCCGATCTTGAAATCTAACCTATTATCCATAAACAACTCATCATTTTGGTCCAAAACAACTAAAAATCAGTTGATCCATTGATCCATTGATCCATTGATCCATTATCATCATAGAGATGTATCCTTCCAAATCCACGTGTTGTTCTTATCATTAACAACACAATCCTTGGAGTATGCATTGTTCTTATCATTAAGTTTTTTATCCTCATCATCATAATCATCAATCAATTTTCAACTTGACTTGGAGGATAGTCCTTGTTTGCTTTGGGTTTGTTGTGCATGCTTGCTTGTTGCTTGCATGTATTATAATTATTTGCATTTATCATTGTCTTTGCACTCTACTGCCATAGGGGTATTATGGTTTTCTATATCATGGTGTTATAAGGCATATGTTTGCACTTGACCTTTTGATCATGTACTTGGAACATTGTCATCTTGGTTCCTATACCTTGGTGCATAATGTCAAGTACTATATCAAATCTAGGTTTCTTATACTATTACAACATGATGATCATCCATCATCCCTTTCCCATCCATATCTTCATCATCCCTAAATTTTTCCATCCTTATTTAGTCCCTCCTTTCATCCTTTATCCTCTAATCCTCTCATCCATTTCAAGACCATACCCATGTTCTTTGAATCTACATGTCCTCTCAAGGGGGCATACCACTACCTCCTCATTATCCTTCCTCATCCTTGCTAGTGATTGGGGAATCATGCCACTAGTCCTTATCCCTTTCCTACACATTGTGTTTTATTCTTCTTTTAAATGATGTTACTTATCATAGTCACAACATCATCTCAAAGAGGGAGAAAATGTAGACACCTAAAATATGATCTTACCCAACAATACCACATTTTAGCCTATCCTTAACCATTAATTGAATATATATCTATTATTTATGTAATTATTCCTATCCTTTCCCACCTTTATCCTAATCCATTAATTAAATAAATATTTACTATTTATTTAATTATTATCCATTCATGATAATCCCATTAATTAAATAAATACAATATTTATTTGATTAATTTACCTTTATCCTCAAATCCTTCAATTAAATTAATTAATTAATTCTCAATTAATTAATTACTTTAGGGTAATTAACACCCATTACCCTTTTCCTCCATTATTTAATTCACCTTTATCCCTCATCCTTATCTATTTAATCCTATCCCTTCATCTTGTTCACATGGATCATAATTTAAATTTGTCCTCATGTGACAAGTGTCTCCTTCACATGTCTAGATAATTCATTGTCTAGATTCATTGAACTTAGACACTTAGTCAAAAGTCAAACTAACTTTCCATCTCATCCCTTCATTTAATATCCCACCTCTTAATCCTAGCCATCCACATAATGATGTAGCCCCAATCTTAATTCCAAACCTAGACCTTATCCCTCATGTGAAACTTGCCACATGACTACAACTTTGATCCAAATCCTACCCCTTCATTCAATCCTAGCCATTTATCACCAATCAATCTTTTCCCTTGGTCTCTATTAGAAATTCTATAAATGAGAGGTCTTTCATCCCATTTGCATATATCCAATCTTATGCTACTTTTATGCTGCTAAAATTTCTATTGAATCATCTTGATCATATTATCATTCGATTGGAATCACGAGAAACCACATTTAAGCTATCAATGCATCAACATACTACACTTGATATTTTGAGGTTTACATGTATTTGGTTTGATTTAGGCTAGATTCTATGCATATTTCTTTTATATCATATTCATACAATACAAACTTTGCTCGTATTTTTTTTAATATGATCTTGTACCTCTCAAACCAGTTCCAAATCATATCAACTTGTCTACTAATTAGGGTGTGGAAATTTTTCATGTGTTAACATAAATAATTTATTTTTATGGGCATGTCATGTAGACATCCTTTTACAAAAATTGACAATAAATTGTGTGCACGATGCCTCATTATCATATTCATCATGTAATACTAAAATATTGGATGATTACCAAAGTGATTATCTATATAACGAAGTAGGTGCTTGAAAAATTAATTAATATGTACTCTCCTTAATCATGGTTCCAACCAATCATATATGTCATCAAGGAATAATTTTGGAAATGCCATGTCAAACAAACTTATGTTGGGAATTGGTGTCTCAACCTTTTTTCCTATTTTTTAGGAGTTATTTTGTGTCGATAAATCAAGAAATAAGAAAGTCCTATTTATTAGGAAGTGGGACCCACTTAGAAGTTTCCTATTTTTAGGGGGATGTTTTCTGGTCAACCAGTGTCATGGGAGAGTGCCACTTGTCACTTGGGTGCTCCAACTGAGAAAATGAATTTTCAAAATTCCTAGGAGCACTTGGATGCCAAGCGTCAACATGTGGTGAACTTTAGGACCCGTTGCTGGTATATTCCTTTGTATGAGTACAGAGAGAAAGGAAGGGTGACACTTGTCATCATGAGGGAAATTTGAGCAAAGAATATTGTGACAACCCTCAAGAAAGTGTTCCATGATACCATGTGACATCGATTTGACTTTTGGACCAAAGCTCAGAAGGGAAAGATGCTTTGTGAAGACCGAGTTGTCACTCAGAGTGACTAGGAGTCTTGGATGAGTTCAAATTTGGCATTTGACTTGATTTTATCATGGTGGGTGCGTAGCTTTGTTGTTGCATGATTTATGGTGGTTTTGTTTATCTTGCATGTGGTTGCATGTGATTTTATATTGGTTGCATTTTCGTGCATGTAATTGTATGATTGGTAGGATGCTTTTGTGGAAAACTAGAACCAATGCATGTTCTCCATTACAATTTGCATGCATGCAAAGACTATGGAGATGACACATGGAAACTTTAGGTGCCCATATTGTTGATGTATATTTTTTTTAAAGAAAATTATTTGTACAATGAGAGAGTTGTTTGTTTGTAGGGGGTTATATTGCCAAATTTTCTCTAGAAGAGCAAGATGTAATACTCAATGTAAATTGGAGATGCAATCTCCATGATAAGGTTACGAGCTTGCAATTATATTGTAACTAGTTTTATTTTTAATAATGCAATGGTTATATATGATTTGGAGCATGGGGATTTTTACTCAAAAGGGTTTTCCCCATGTATATTTGTGTTCCTTCTCTTATGTCTATTCTTTTGTTCTTTAATTGTTATTTAACATGCTATTATGCTGCTAGAATTATTCTAGATATGAAAACTACACTTCTTTCCTCTAGGGGTTAATGGGTGAAATTAAAACCGTGTTTTTTTCTGCTATAAGACATAGTTGTATCTACTTGTATCAAATAAAATGAAAGATATTGGATGTGCATATAGGTTCTTAAATGACTTTCTAGGATTGAAATTTCCCTTCAAATTGGTATTAGAGCTTAGTTTCAATTTTGCATGTGTTTGCAAGTTGTATGTACTTATATGTGTGTTTCATGTACGTGTATGGGATTACATGTTACCTAAATGTGCTCACATGGTGACACATGTTGTGTTTTGTTCTCTATGTATTTCTTCCAATGATTTCTTAGCCTTGGAGGCTTGAGGGATTCTGAGCTATAGGAATGAACTGAAATTAATCCTTGTTTGAGAGGAAGCTCTATAATTAATCTGGAAGCTTCTGGAATAGCCTATCTCTCTCTCAGATGCATGCACATGATGGTGGTGGAGTTGGCCTACTAATGGACCTGGATTTCTTGAGCCACTATTTTACTAGTGGATGTTTGTACCTGCATGACTTGGATTCATGTTCCTTGTATTTGATGGTTTTATAGATTTTCTATCAAAAATAGATGGTTATGCATATTCATGAAAATCCCCTTATTTTGGATTAACTACTATGTTTTATTTCTAACCTTTGGGTCTTCTAGATGTTAAGTTTATGTGGATTTGCATGTGTATTAGAAAACATCATGCTTTTGCATCTTTTGTACAGTCAAAGAAAAACTTGTGGTTTTGTAGATCTGAAAAAACTATTTCTAGATTATAGATGATTATGGATGTAAGATAGTTGTAGCTCTACATGCATGCTTCATGCATGGTTTGAGATGCTAGATATTATTTGTATGGAGATGTTGGTATGTGATTAATCACTCAACATTTATGTGGTGAATGCTTGAAGGGTTCCTAGACTATGGTGCTCGTGTTGTGGTTTTGGAAAATTAGATTTGTTGGTGATTTGGTGTTTGAGTCATAAAATGCTACATAATATCTTCTTTGATATCCTAGTTTTTCATGTTATTAATATGATGATGGGTTTTCATTTTCAATGTTTGGGATCTACGAGTTATGTAGTTTGTGGATTAGATAACCATTGGTTGCAGTGGGAGACCTAAAATGTGGATTGTCTATATCCATGAGATTGATTCAAGTTTTATGTAGATTTCATCAGCTAACATTATTTTTGGTCACTTGTATATTGGTATGAGTTGCATTAGGATGAGAGGATGGTGTTGAGTACCTAGATAGTCAATTGAGGGGACCTATAGCATGTTTTATCATGTTGTCATGGATAGATTGGATACACTATTTTGTGTAAGATGTTGTGACAATGATGGTGTATCTCCTTTCCTTGGAGATCTTGGTGCCACTTGATATTATTGTTATATGGAAATGTGGGTGTGTGGACCTAGAGGATTTTTAGATGATGATATGGATAAGTCATGATGCTTGGAGAGCTTGGTATCAATGTTCAGTGCGAGCTTTAACAGTGATCGTGGATTCATCACTTGGTGATAGATGATCTTCTTCAGTGTTGTAGATTTTATTAGGAGGAACTCTTAGACCATGTTGTTGTAGAATAGTTCTTTCACATTTACATGGACACTATTTGGAGATGGTCATATTCACAAGATTGGAGATGAGCAATACCTTGGAGCCATGGAGGACTCTTGGAGTATTTGGTTGGGGTGTTAGTAATGCTTTGACATGTGATGTTGGTTTAAAGTATGTTGTTGATATTTCATGGTATACTCCTAATGACATATTAGAGTTTTGGCATATTACATTGCTCTTGAGACCATGGTTTGTTCACTTGGAGCATGTTATCTCTTTGGAGGAGATGGTGATCCTCTATTGAGAGGATAGGTTCTAGTGTTGTGCCATGATGGATTTTGAATTACACATTGGAGTGTTGGCATAATATTATTTAGATCATGATGTCATGATAGGTTCTTAGCTATAGTTGGAACTTTGATAGTGATTTGGAAAGTTCTCTATGTTTTGAGTACATTGGTCATGTGCTTTAGAGCTTCATAAGAGAGCAATGTTTACATTTGGAGCTTAGCATGGGTTGATCGATTATTAGTGCTCATGGATGCATGGAGACATGGGTGAGGTAGTATGATGAGATGAGTACTCTTGATGAGATCTCAATAGGAAGTCCGAGGATATTTTCACCTGGATATGGACATGTGTTTATGATAGACCTAAGGAGATTGCTCTTGGATGAGTCATGATGACTTAGATATCTTGGAGGAGAATTCTCATTCCCACTCTTCGTATACTCAATAATGTTTCACTTGAGAGGCATAGCCCTTGGTATTCTCTGGTGTTATGCTTATCTTTCATAGATATGGATCTTGAGCTACGGTTAGATGGTTCTAGAGGATCCACTGTGAGAGATGTTCAACATGTTTATCTCCTTGATAATATGAGTTGACATTGTGATGTCATTTATGTGAATTTTAGGAGATGATAGAGGGATGATTTCCTGATATGGGAAATAAACTTAGTTTGTTCTTCTCCCGAGACTTGCTTACATCCTTGTGATTACATGCATATGTTATGTTGGATCTTGGAGATTGAATAGGATGGGTGTTGTTGAGGCTTTTATTTTTGGGTTGTAGAGGAGATCATACTTGAAACACCTAAACATTTAGAGGTGTATGTAGAAGGAAATTCAACATGTGTACGATGTGTAGAGTTTCTCTCTTTGGTCTTGGTTTTCTTCTTGGATTTTTGGATTCACATGATTTTGGTGTTGAGATCTCAAGTGGAGCTATGATGATCACTATTTTGTGGTCATATATTGTCACTTTTTTTTGGGTGATGACATGGAGGTTCCTTTTATCTCTATCCTTTGTTGGATGTGGAGAACATGGGAGAGCTCTAGAGACTTGTGGTGAGAGATGTACTTGTAGTGGTTTGGTTGTAGGTTGTGCATGCCATTATGGATGCTTCTTGATACTGCATAGATACATCCTCTATGTGGTGCTATTAGTAGAATCCGCGTGCCTTAATGTATTTTCAGACTAGACATTACCCATGCAGTGGGAGTTCCTAGATGTGTCTGTCTTATTGATTCTTTTAGCACAAGGAGCTTGTGATTGCAGTTGATGGGTTGGATATGTTGTTGGCATGAGTTTTATGGTGTTGTAGATACCATTTGAGGCATGGTTGACTGGATGGATTAATATTTGATGTGGGTTCTATTTTTGGTCTCGTGGGTTCATCAATTGGATGAGTACAACCTGTTTTGGTTGTTGTTTTACTGATGGTTTATCTCATTTTGGGAGAATTTTAAACTTCAAATTTATGTTTTGGTTACATGCTTGGAGTTGGTTGAGATTTTTTTTAGCTCATGAGCATAGTGGAGTTATGGTAATATCATTTAGCCTTTTCTATCGGTTGGATCTGATTTTTGTGTTGTTTAGACTAGTGCATATACACCATGGCTTGTTACTTTCCTTTGGAGGATGGTAGGAACTATTGTCTGAGATGGTGGACATCTTGAATGTTGTCTCAGGTATCTTGGTTGGAGCATGAGATCATTGTTCGAGATTCATGTATGGTTGTGATGATGTGTTTTCATCATTTGACTCTTAACAGTTAAATCTCGTTGATTCCATGGACTCTTGGAAGGTCTTTGACAAGTGGGAGAATGTTGACAATTGATGTATCAAGATTTTGTCATATTTTTTAGGAGTATTTTTTGTGTTGAGAAATAAAGAATTAAGCAACTCCTATTATTTAGAAAGTGGGACCCACCTAGAAATTTCCTATTTTGTAGGGGGTATGTTGACTGGTCAACCAATGTCATGGGAGAGTGCCACTTGTCACTTGAGCACTCATTCTAGACAAATGAATTTTTAAAATTCTTAGGAGGAGTACTTGGATTCCAAGTGTCAGTGTGGTGATTTTTGAGATCTGGTGAGTTTTGGGGTCTGCTATTGACATATTCCTTTGTATGAGCACAACGAGCAAGGAAGGGTGACACTTGTCATCATGAGGGAAATTTGAGCAAAGAATGTTGTGAGAACCCTCAAGAAAGTGCACAATGATTCCATGTGGCATCAATTTTACTTGTGGACCAAAGTTCGAAAGGGAAATATGCTTTATGAAGATTGAGTTGTCACTCAGAGTGACTAGGAATCTTGGATGAGTTCAAATTTGGCATTTGATTTGATTTTCTCATGGAGGATGCCTAGCTTTATTGTTGCATGATTAATGGTGTTTTGTATCTTGTATGTGGTTGCATGTCAATGTATGATTGGCAAGATGATTTTGTGGATAGTTGGAACCAATGCATGGTCTTTGTTATAGTTTGCATGCATGCAAATACTATAGAGATGACACATGGAAACCTTAGTGCCCATATTGGAGATGTATAAAATGTTTAATGACATTCATTTGTATGATGAGAGAGGTATTTTTTTGCAAGGGGTTATGTTGTCAGATTTTCTCTAGAAGAGCAAGATGCAACATTCAATGTAAATTGGATATGCAATCTTCATGATAAGGCTATAAGCCTGCAATTATATTGTAACTAATTTTTTTGCTGATAATACAATGGTTCTATGCTTTAGAGTGTGGGGTTTTCTTCTCAAAATGGTTTTCCCCATGTATATTTGTGTTCCTTCTCTTCTGTCCATTCTTTTGTTCTTTAATTGTTAATTAACATGTCATTATGTTGCTGAAATTATTCTGGATCTGAAAACTACATTTCTTTCCTCTAAGGGTTAATGGGCGAAATTAAAACTATTTCTATTTCCATTATAAGACAAAGTTGTATGTACTTGTACCAAAGAAAATGAAAGATCCTAGATGTGCATAGGGTTCTTGGATGGCTTTTTGGGATTGAAGTTTCCCTTCAACTTGTAACATATTCATTTATTAGAGATCACCAATAGTAGGCTAGTCAATTAATGTTGTCAGATCTACGGTTTAATTATTCACCCGTGCATGGATTAACTCCATTTATTTTTGTGCATTTGGTGGTTTTGATGTCATTGATGTAGTGTGATCAATTATGTTACCCTTATTTGTTCCATGAATGGACCAACAAAAATAATCTTATTTCTATCATAATCAAATTTCATGTGCATTGTTTTGAGTTATTTGAAATTATTATGATATTAATTTATTGATGTATTTTCAAGAGAATTAGCATCAATAGTAAAATCAAAATAAAACTTGTCATGTAGAATTTTGGCTTTATATACACTTTCTCTATTAATTGCTAAGTTATATTTTTTGTCGCGTTGATCCTTTCTAGAACTATAATAAGTGGAAGATCTTTAATTGGATGTGGTAATTTTGTTGACATATTTTCTATATTTTTTGACATCTTGTTGTGTGGAATTTTATTTTAAATTGACCATTGGTTGCATGTGTCACTTACAAAATTGGACTGACACATGCAATTAACATTTCTCCCACTTGAGCGAGTTTGCTGCAAGCTCCATTGGTTGGGGATTGGAATTTATATTATCTGCATATAAAAATCTATTATTTCCTCTTTCTTGTCTACATTTGTTGAAAATAGGACCTTGTGGCATGTAACAAAATTTTATTCCAATATAGAATTCTAGGAAAATATAACACATTGTTGGTGATTCCAACTTATCTAAACATTGACAAAATACCATTTACATTCTTTTAAAATCACTGGCAAGTAATCTATTTGGGTTTTCAACATTTTTTTCGACTAATTCTAAAGAAGATCACAAGTCTTATTCACCTAAATTTTGAGGGTTTTAAAAACATATGAACTATTGATTTATAAGCTTCTTCCTCGATATTTTGAAGATTATGTTCATTTTCAAATCCTTGCCTTTCATTTGGCTCTAGAATCTTTTATTTCCTTCCCTCTTGCTTAGAATGAGATTGTTGTTCAGATGTTTGTTGATGTGTATTTTTGTTAAGATTATCAGGATTTGCTTCATCTTCTCACCTTTCCAGTCTTTATGAAATGGTTTTTTGTTAAATTATCCGATCACCTATATTTTTGTTAATATTTTCCTATAACTTGTTTTCAACTTCCAATTTCTTTGTTGTCAGTTTTGATTTTCTTCTTGTGTATCTTTTTCTCTCCACTTCATTACATCATATTTTTTTGTCATCCCTTTCTACATTTGTCATTTGTTCCTTTTAATGTCTTTGATATTATCATGATATTCTCTTTGATATTGTTTTCTTTGTTCTTCATATTCAAAATTATTTTCTGGTCGACCCATAGCTAAAATATAAATGACATATAATAGTTTCATTAATGTGAGAAGAAAATGTTAAAATAATTATATGTTATGTATGTCATAATAGTTTAATTTATGTAAGAAAAGAATGTAAAATAGTTATATGTTATGTATGTCATAAAATGGGTTAGAGTTAGGCTTTTGGTTAATTTTAGGGTTAGGGTTATATTCAGGGTTATGATTATGGCAAGGGTTTGGTTTTGGTTAGGGCTCTACGTTTATAGTTTATGGTTAGATTTAGGTTACAGTTACAATTAGGGTTAGGGTTAACAATTAGGTTAGGGTTAGGGTTAGATATATGATTAGGATTAGGGTTGGTGTTTGGGTTAGGGTTAGGGTTGGGGTAAAGGTTAGGATTAATTTTAAGATTAGGGTTATAAAATAAAGTTTGTGTTAGGTTAAGGGTTATGCATTTGGTACAGTTAGGGTTAATATTATGGACGGATTAGCATTTATAGTTAGTGTTAAGGTTAGATGTTGGTCTAGTTTTAATGTTAGTGTTAAGGTTAGGGGTTGTTTTTTGGAATTGGGTTAGGGTTAGGGTTAGTGTTAGGGTAAGGGTGTGATTTAGGGTTAGGGTTAGGTTAAGGTTATGATATTATGGTTTAGTTTAGGGTTTAAGATTAGGTTTATAGTTACGGTTAGTGTTACATTTATGGTTAGGGTTAGGATTATGGTTTAGGATTTAGTGTTAGGGTTAAGTTTAGGGTTAGGATTAGGATATGACTTAAGGTTAGGGTTGGGGTAGAATTTATGATATTATTGTTTAGGATTTAGGGTTAGTGTTAGGGTTAAGGATTTACGGTTAGGATTATGGTTTAGGATTTAGAGTTAGAGTTAGGGTTAAGGTTAGAGTTATACATAGGGTTAGGGTTAGGGTTAGGGTTAGGTTATGACTTAAAGTTATGACCAGTGTAGGTTAAATATATGATATTATGGTTTAGCGTTTAGGGTTATGGTTAGGGTTATAGTTAGGGTGAGGGCTAGGGATAGAATATGAATTAGGGCTAGGGTTAGAGTTAAGTTGAATTTATGATTTTATGTTTATGGTTTAGGGTTAGGGTTTACAATTTAGGGTTTAAGGATAGTGTTAGGGAAATATTTAGGGTTAGGTTTTATAGTAACAAATATAGATTTGTTTAGGGTTTAGGATTAAGGTTAGGGTTACAAATAAGGAGAGATTTATGGTTAGGGTTGGGTTATGATTCAAATTAGGGTTAGGGTTTAGGGTAATGAATAGTGTTAGGGTTAGATTTATGTTAAGGGTTTAGGGTTAGGTTTAGAGTTATGGTTGTTGTTGAGATTACAATTGGGATTAGGGTTAGGTTTTAGGTTTGTAGTTAGAGATTAGGTTAGGGTTATAGTTAGAGATAAGTTTAGTTAGGGTTAGGGTTAGGGTTATGCCAATAGGGTAAGGATTAGAAAATTGGTTTAGGGTTAGGATTATAATTTAGATGGTTATAGATAAGGTTATAATTAATTTTTAGGATTAGAGTTATGATTAAGCTAAGAGTGCAAGTCAAGCTTATGTTTAGGATTAGTATTAGGGTTAGGTTAGGCTTAGGATATTAGATTTTAGGGTAGACTATAAGTTTAATTATAAAATTTTAATTTAAAACATATATTAAATTACATATTGTGTGCATGAAACTTGTGTCTAAAGTGAATGATTTAAGCAATAAAACCAAACAAATATAAATAAAAAACAAAAACTCAGATTAGGTGATAGAAAGCTCAAACCAACGTAGAATTGGATGTCAAGCTTCTTATTGTGTAGGTTTACCCATGATGATCGATTTAGATGTGTGCTCATGAAATTTTGGTAGCATAACTGTGGTCACCCCCAATCTGATTGTACCTCATCTTAATCTATTAAATATCTTTAATTAATTAATTCACCCTTCCTAATTAATTAAATAGATTATTTAATTAATTAGCCCATCCTCTCATAATTAATTATGCCATGAATTAAATATATAATTCTTCTAGTCAATTAAATAATCTTTTGTTATTTAATTGTTCCCATCAAAATCCCCTTTTCTCCCTAAACTCAATTACATTAATTAATCCATAATTAATTAATGAACTAACCTCCATTAGCCCAT